>JAESUZ010001968.1:0-312567 GCA_017311185.1 Proteles cristata cristata | reverse complement strand
GTTCAACCCCTTACTAATTGTTATGTATATGTTTGTCCCTTATAAATCAACTCCACTTCTAGGAATTTGTGTTGAAGTTAAGTTTCCAAAGACATGGAACACATGCAGAGTGAGAAGGAGTGAGTGGTATGCACATGATTATTTTTGGTGGAATTACTGGTAATTAGAAAACAGTAGAAACAACTTCAAATGCTCATACTACGCAGGATATTGGATAAATAAATTATGGTATATCTACCTGTGCGGTATTAGTGGGTGTAAAAAAGAGAAGAAATTTGGCTTTTAAATGGAGTGTATTGGCCATTTACATATTTGGGTTTACATCTCTCATCTTGCTATGAGTTGATATAGAGTGATTCTGGGACCTACTACGGAGTGAAGCACATCGATGCGTTGACATGTATGTAGTATTTTATCTTTTATATAAGAACAGAGGAACAATATATGTGGGGTTTTGGGGAAAAAATAAAATATACTCGAGAAGTGAGTGAATGGGTTAACCAAGAGAGAGAAGCAAGGGTGACATGTCTCTAATTATATACTATTTGTGTAGTTTTAACTTTTGGAACATAATATTTTTAAGTCTTTCTTTTAATTCTAGTTAGGTAACATACAGTGTTATATGAGTTTCAGGTGTACAATATAGTAATTCACCAGTTCCATATGTCACCCTGTGCTCATCACAACTGCGCACCTTAATTTCTGTCACTATTCAACCTATACCCCTACCCTGTACCCTTAGGTAACCATCAGATTGTTCTCTATAATTAAACTTATATATATTTCCCTTCTCGGAGTTTTGGCTAAGATAAAGTGTAAACGTATATTTCTTGCTTTGACTCTTTCGTTTTCTTCCTTTGCTTGTTTGTTTTGCTTCTTAAGTTCCACATATGAGTGAAATCATATGGTATGGAACAAGATATTAAAATTTTACATATTAAAAACAAAGTCAATAATCAATTGATTGGGGTAAATCAATATTGAGTGTATACAGAAACCGAAAACTCCCTAACTATAAACAATTGGTAACAAAAGAACCACACAAAAGAAAAAAAATTCAAATGAATCCGAGCATTCTGAACACAATGCTTTGACTATATATCCTTGGTGGGAACCATTCTAACAACAAACAGAAATGGTAATAAGAATGTTTAAATTTCATTTTATTTATCGTACTGGCATGAGGCTAGAAATTCTGAAATGAATTTGTGGTATTGGAGGATTTAAAAACAATTTTAAAAATAGATAAATAGATGCTTTGGGGGACCAGGTTGTTCACAATGAGAAATATGAGGACTAATAAGTAATTAGGAAAATAGCAGAAGAGTCCTGTGTGACTGGATGGGAATTAAAGGCATATTAAAGGCATTAAGGGCAATGATGTCCTCATAGTCATGACCATACCTAGATTCCATATCCTGTTTTATAAAACAATTGACCACTAAAAAGACCAAGGATTCCTCGTATGAGAGGACGGATTTTGGGACTGGGGCATGGAAAGTAAAGGGTGAAACTGACATCATTCATGTCAGAAAGTAAGTGCTCAAAAACTGATGGGACATATTGAAAAGAGTTCTCAAAAAATAGCCCAGGATAATTTGAGCACCAAAAAGAGTAAGTACAGTAGTGACTTAAGCTATACTGGCTACAAAAGAATTCAAAAGTGCTTACCAATATGACTAAATAAAAAACAAAGAGTGGGAGGGAATCCTAAGGAAAATTTTCACTTGATAATCACATAACGAGAAATGATGTAGGGAAGAATTATCAATGGATTCTAAAATGATCGGGTCAAAGTTTGTTGGAAAAGAATTTCTTAACTTCCAAATATATGGAGATTTTCTGGTTATCTTTTGATAAACATTTCTACCTCCTTTGAGCTTCGGCCAAAGAATATGCACTTTATGATTCCAACACTTTGAAAGTTATTGAGGGGTGCGTGGGTGGCTCAGTCGGTTAAGTGTCGGACTCTTGGTTTCAGTTTAGGTGAGTTCATGAGTTCAAGTCCTACATTGGGCTCTGTTTTGACAGCATGGAGCCTGCTTAAGATTTCTCTCTCCCTCTCTCTCTGCACCTCCCTAGCTTGCTCTCTCTCTCTCAAGAAATAAGTAAATAAACATTAAAACTTTTTAAAAAAGAAAGTTACTGAGAATTAATTTACAGCCAAGTATACAGTCAATTTTGATAAATATTTCTTATGTAAATGATGGGAATATGTATGCTTCACTTTTCAATGAATGCAGCTTTGTTCATTGTTTTCATACAGTTATTGAAAAGGCTGTGTTAAAATTTCACAGCATGATAGTAGATTTGTCTCTGTTCTAATAGTTCCGTCCCTTTTTGTGTAGTAATGTCGAGGCCATATTATTATACACATACAAATTCATTATGCCGTCTTTCAGATGAATTAAATCTTTTATTATGAAATAAACTTGTGTCTTTAAAATATTTTTTAGTAAAGTCTGTTCTGTCAGATTATTAATATAGCCACATAGCCTTTCTGTTGGTTAGTATTTCTGTGGAGTATCTTTTTCTATTTCTTACTTTCCTTTATGATTTATATATGCCTCTTATAAACACATAGTTGGATTCTTTTGTCAAATCCGGTCTCACAATCTTAGAATATCTGGTTCCACTTACAATTAACATAACTACTGATATATTTGGTTTCAATCCTGATCTGTGTTACTTTTTCTATCTTTTATTGCCCTCTATTGGATTTGCTTCATTATTCTCTAATATTCCTCTGTAAGTTTGGAAAAACATTCCTTTTCTCTTAGGGAATACCCTCAAATGTACAAGTTATACTTTATTCATCAAAGCGTAATATTAAAAATCATTTTTTTCCTTCTCCTGGACAATGGAAAAAGTTTACTTTCAAACTTTGTACTTATATGCTATTGTTTTGTGCATTTTAGTTCCATAAATATTCTAAGCCTCAGAACACATAATTATGATTGTTTTATACAGTTAATGTTACTCATATTTAACCACACATTTACCATTTTCTTTTTTTCAATGATTCATTAAAAAGAATTTTTTTTGAGGGGCACCTCGGTGGCTCAGTTAATTAAGCGTCCGACTTCTCCTCAGGTCTGATTTCACTGTTTGTGATTTTGAGCCTCGCATCAGGCTCCATGCTGACAGCTCAGAGCCTGGAGACTGTCTCAGATTGTGTGTCTCCCTCTCTCTCTGACCCTTCCCCACTCGCACTCTGTCTGTCTCAAAAATAAATAAACATTAAAAAAATAAAATTTTTTTGAGTATAGTTGACACACAATGTTACATTAGTTTCAGGTGTATAACACAGTGATTCAGCAGTTGCCATTTTCATGGCTCTTGTTTCCTGCATCTCCAAGCTTCCATCTGTGGCCATTTTCCTTTGTTTTAAGAACATCCTTTAGTGTTTCCTTAAGTAGGAGTCTGTTTTTGGCATGTCTCTTAACTGTTGCTTGCCAGATAAAGTCTTCTTTCCACTTCCAATTCCAGGGGTGTCATTTTGCTGTGTATGTGGTTTTAATTTCGTATTCACTTTTTTTTTTTTTTAGGAGAGAGAGAGAGACAGCGTGAGCAAGGGAGGGTCAGAGAGAGGGAGTCACAGACTGAAACAGGCTCCAGGCTCTGAGCTGGCAGGCAGCACAGAGCCCGATGCGGGGCCCGAACCCACAAACCGCGAGATCATGACCTAAGTGAAAGTCAGACGCTTAACTGACTAAGCCACCCAGGCGCCCCTCGTATTCACTTTTTTATCAGCAGGTCGACATTGTCATTTTGACCCCTACCTTTCACTGTTGCTGTTGAGAAGGCCTTCCTCCATCTTCTCAGTGCTCCATTAAAGTTGATCTCTTAATATTTTTTCCTTAAAATGGATTTTTGCTTTTTTTCTGTAATGTTGTTATAATGGGTCTAAATGTTGATTTCTTGTTATTCATTCTGCTTGATACCTGTTGAGCTCTTTTCAGTGGGAGAATCAGTGTCTTTCTTCAGTTCCAAAAGCCATTATTTCTTCAAATAGTGCTTTTCTGCCATTCATTTCTCACCTTGTAAAACTCTTCTCACTTTATACTGTATGTTATTCTCAGTCTTCCTTCTTTTTTGAATCCTTCCAATCCTTCTTGCTTCATTTATCACAATTTCTTCCAATCAATCTTCAGTAATGCTCTTTTTTAAGTTGCGCCTAAACTGTCTTTGAGTTGTTAAGGTTTTTGTGTTATGCCTGAGCTCCAGGTTTTCTGGTTGTTTCTCAAATCTTAAACGTTCCTACTTGTAGTTTGTAGTTTCTTGCTGAAATATTTAATTTCAGCTTGTAATTTTCATATGCACTATACAAATAGTTCTTTATAATCTATGTCTGCTAATTCTGCTACCTTGAGTGTCTGTGGGTTCCTTTGTATTATTTTATTATGTTGTATGTGATTCATCTTGTCTTGTCTCTTCATGTGTCTGTTTAGCATTGTATTCTAGTTATCGGAGCTGAAAATTATTAAAAGAAATCATTTGAAGTGTATAGAATGTGGTTTTTTTTGCTTATACCAAATAAATTTAGAAATGTGAAAAATATGAAATCAACATAATCCACTTTTCAGGCTTCAGATTTTTATTGGTTACACAGGTAACTTAACCCAGGCCTGAATTCCATGTCAAAGGTGATTTAAGCCTCGCCCATCCTTATTTCTAGTGTAGAGACCTTTGGCATCCCAAAAATAAGCTCCAATGGGTTGATCCTTGCCTGCTCTGTATTCTTGCTTTACAACTTTCTTTGCTTGTGAGTGAAGTGAGTTTCTCAACCTGTTATTTACATCTTCAGGGTCGCAAATGCATCACTGGCAAAAGTGACTCAAAAGCCAGAGTTGTTCTTCCTGGATTTGTCTTTTTCTGGATCCCTCACTATCTTGTTAGCTTCTCAAGGCTAATAGTATTTTTTCCATATTTTTTTATTCTCCTTAACACAACCATCATTGCAGATTATGCATCCGTCATTAGAAGCTGGTGCCCCTAATACTCTCAGTTAATTTAGCTCTATATTTCCTTTGTAAGCATCGTAAGAACGGGCATCTTTTTAGAAGAGCTCGGTGGAGTGGAGGAAGTAAAATCTGTTAGCACTTGAATATGTAAGTCAAATTGTGTAAATAGATTCACTTTTTTTCTGGGAGAAGTTTTATTGCTTTTTATCCAAAGATATGTGTGTGTGTTCACCTGCAATAGAACAATCTTAAAACTTAAATTTATCTTATCAATAAACCTCGAGTCAAAGTCTTTAGATGATATCAGTGAAGGCCATACAGATGTCTTGATCTTGTTATAAACTTAACCAGAATCTTTTATAGAAACGTAACTTTGAGGAATAATTGTTTAATGAGACACTAAATGTAAGTTCCAACTGGAAGGGGAGCAAGCAAAAGGGGAAAAAAAAAACAAAGAAGATTGCAAACGTCCTTACATTCCAATTGGTTAAGTTTTGTGACTTGAATATTAGCATCATGAAGGCATTTGTGAATATCTCAATCATAAACAATAAGGTGATCATTTCTCTCACTTCAACCTCCCCCAAATCTTTAAAAAAATGGATTTTTTTCTAAGTGTATAACCAGAATCTAAGAAGATATTTTAAAACGTTGCAATAGTGTATTTTAGGTCAATTAGCAGCATAAATTTAGACATGTTTACTTCATAAAGATGTGACGTTATTGATTTTTCCACTTATGAAGATAAGAAAGAATAAAAATATTAAGATTATATTCTGTGATAGATTGATCTTTTCCAAGATTTAAATGGTACATGTAAAAAATTTAGATGACCAAATATCTTTGTCCTCTTCAAATCGTTTTAAATATCTCAAAAGATTTTGAGTCTGTGTTGCGGATTTCATTGGCATATGGATGCATAAAATACTTTAGCAGCATAAATAGAATGTTTATATTTACATATTAATATACATTACATTTCTTTCATTATTGTTAACCTAAATATCAGATAAATAGGTTAAGAATAATTCTTAAACCGAATCCCGATTAAACGCAAATGTTACCAGTCGACGTCTGTTCGTTGTTCACAGTACATAATCCGAAAGTATTGAGCATAGCCGCTGCAATTCTAATGGCCAAGAAAGATATTTACCTATAGAAATTGCCCAAACAATAGCAATCTTCATGATGGCCTTAGTCCGCGAATTGAAACGGCTATGCTCAATAGGATTACGTATTGCTACATACCGATCCAGCGAGATAGCGCAGAGGTGCATGATGGACGCAGTTGAAAATAAAACATCCAAAGAAATCCAGACGGGGCACAAATACCTAGGTAGTGGCCAGACATAATCTGAAAGAGAAAAGAGAGAAGACAAGAATATATTATGCAAATTAAACCGTGTACAGTTTTACATGTTTGTCTATTTCCTCCCACAAGCTAAGCTTTTTAAAGTACAGTGAAATTTGGTTAACATTATTTTCCCTAGTAATGGTAATGATGACAGTGATGAGGTCAATGCCGTCAGTGTTACATATATTATTTTTTAAAATTTTGTTATTGTTTGTTTATTTTTAAGAAAGAGAGAGACATAGAGAGAGAGAAAGAGAGATAGACAGCGGGAGTGGGGGAGGAGCAGAGAGAGAGGGAGACAGAATCTGAAGCAGGCTCCAGGCTTTGAGCTGTCAGCACAGAGCCCATCCCCCGGTCCTCGAACTCATGAACCTTGAGATCATGACCTGAGCTGAAGTCAGACGCTTAACCTACCACGCCACCCAGGTGCCCCCATCCATTATTTTTTTATTGTGATAAAATTGTTATAAAGTAAATCATTTTAAGAGTATGTTCCTGTGGCATGTAGTACATTTACAATATTATGCAAACATCACTTCTTTCTAGTTCCAAAACATTTCATCACTCCAAAAGGAGTCCAATATTTACTAAGCAGTCACTCCCCATTCTTCCCTCCCCCCAGCCCCTGACAATCTCTAATCTGTTTTCTGTCTCTATGGATTTGGCCAATCAGGATATTTCCTACAAATGGGTCATACAATAGGTGCCTGGCTTCTTTCACTAACATACTGTTTTTGAGGCTTATCCATTATGTAGCAAGGATCAGTACTTTATTCCTTTCTATGGCTGGTGTTATTAGTTGCGATGTTTTTAATGCTGTTGTAAATAGAATCAGTTTTTAATTATCTTTACAGACGTTCATTGCTCATACATAGAACTATAACTGCTTTTCATGGGTTAGGCTTGTATCCTGCAACTTTGCTGAATTCATTTATTAGATCTATTTTTGTGTATGAAGGTTCATTAGGATTTTCCATTTACAAGACGGTCATCTGTGAATAGAGATAATGTTATCTATTTTTTTCAAATTTTCCATTGAATTTTATTTTCTTTCTTGCTTAATTACTCTGTATAGAATTTCCAGTACAATTTTGAATAGAAGTAGTAAAAGCAGCCATCTCGTCTTTTTCCTGATCTTTAAAAAAAAAAATCTTTCATTCTCTCAATATTAAGTAGGATGTTAGCTGTGGGTTTGCATAAATGCCTTTTTATCATGTAAAGGAAGTTTCCTTCTATTTCTCGCTTATTGACTGTTTTTATCATGAAAGAGTGATGAATTTTGTCAAATGCTTTTTTTGCATCAGTTGAGATGATCATGTGGTTTTCTTACCTTAATTCCATAGGTGATGCATAATTTTTATATGTTGAACCATCTTTGCATTCCTGTGATAAATCTCACTTGGGCATGGTGTATACTATGTTATATTTAGTTTGCTAGTATTTTGTTGAGGAGTTTTGCATCTATATTCATAAGTAATATTGGACTATGCTTGTTTTTTCTTATCATATCATTATCTGGCTTTGATATCTGGATAATGCTGGTCTCATAGAATGAGTTACAGAGTGTTCCCTCAGTGTTCTATTTTGTAGGAGTTTGATAAGAATTGGTGTTAATTCTTTAAATGTTTAGTAAGCATTGTCAGTGAAGCCATGTGGTCCTGGATTTCTTGTTTTTGTTTTTTTCTATTTTCTGTTTTGTTTATCTCCATTTTAATCTTAACCATTTTCTTTCTTTTGATAGTTTGGGTTAAGTTTGTTATTCTTTTCAAGTTCTTTAAGATCTAAAGTTAGGTTATTGATTTTGGATCTTTCTTTTTAAAAGTAGGCATTTACAGCTATAAATTTCTGTCAGAGTACTGCTTTTGTTACATCCCATAAGTTTTGATAAATTTTCATTTCCCTCTTCTCACAATATTTTATTATTTCATTTGTAATTTCTTCTTTGATACATTGGATCTTTAATAGTAACTATGGTGTTTAATAGCCACATATTTATGAATAGGTCAGTTTTCTTCTGTTACTGATTTCTAGCTTCATTTCATTTTGGAGAAGATACTTCAAACAGTAATATTTAAAATTTAAAAAATGTTTATTTAATTTTGAGAGAGAGTGAGCAGGGGAAGGGCATAGACAGAAGGGGACAGAGGATCTGAAGCGGGCTCTGTGCTGACAACAGAGAGCCCAATGCGGGGCTTGAACTCATGGACCACGAGATCATGACCTGAGCCAAAGTCAGACACTTAACAGACTGAGCCACCAAGGTGCCCCAGTAATATTTTAAAATGTTAATTCTTGTTTGGATGCCTGATATACGATTTATCCCAGAGAATGTTCCAGGTGCACTTAAAAAAAAATGCTCTTTTTGCTGTTGTTGGATGGGGTGTTCTGTATACGTCTGTTGGGATTAGTTACTTCATAGCATTGTTCAAGTTTTCTATTTTCTTATTGATCCTCTGTCTAGTTGTTCTATTTATTCATTATTAAAAATGGGATATTCACCTCCCCAAGTATTATTTTCTATCTGTCTTTATCTCCCTTAGTTTTTGTCAGATTTGCTTCGTATATTTTATGGTATTTGTTGTTAGGTGCATATATATTTGTTATTATTATATCTTCTTGATGGTTTGAACTTTTCATCAATATATTATGTCCTTCTTTGTCTTTCATAACTATTTTTGTCTTAAGTTCGATTTTGTTGGATACTACTATAGCCACCTCGGCTTTTTTTTGGTTGCTGTTTTTTGGAATATATTTTCCACCCTTTTACTTCAACCTATTTCTGACTTTGCATCCAAAAGGAGTCTCGTATTGACAGCATATAAAGAAAGGTTCTTTTTTAATCCATTCTGGCATCATGTATTTTTAACAATTCTTCTAATCTTTATGGTTTAACTAGACAGTTCAGTTCATTAACATTTAAAATAATTACAGCTACAAGAAAGATTTATTTCCACCATTTGTTATTTGCTTTTATATGATACGTATCATTTCCTCATAACTTTTTCTGTTATTGAGTTTATTTGTGATTAATTAATTTTTATAGGATAACTTTTGATTTCTTCTTGTTTTTTTTTTTCTGTATATTATTTTAGTTTTTTTTAACATGGAAATTAAAATGATAACCTTAACATTATAACAACCAAATTTTAATTAATACTAACTTAGTTTCGGTAGTATACATTTTGCTCTTTTATATCTCTTTCTCCCTTTGTTATTGTCACAAATTACATCTTTACACATTGTGTGGCCATTAAAAGAAATTTAGTATTTTTTATGTATTTGCGTTTTATGAAAGATAATAAACCAACGGAGTAATCCCAAAGCTAGAAAAGAAATAAGAAAGTAAGTGATCTCATTAAATTAACATATATGAAAAGATGAAGGACCATAGAGAAGTTTAAAAGTTACCACAGTTCATTTCATGAAATAATACTGTCAATATCAAAACCTACAAAACACTATAAAAATGAGACTAGAGACAAATAGCATTCGTTGATATAGATTCAAAGTTATAAGTAAAATATTAACAAATAGAACAAGACAAAGTGTCAATGGAGTGATACATCATAGAAAGACAAAACTTATTTCAGGAATGCAAGAGCCATTCCATATTATAAAAATCTGCCAATATAATGCTTTACATTAACATGTGTCGAGACATTTTATGATATTTTAATAGATATTGAAGAATAGTTTGACAAAATAAACTATTCCTAATTAAAAATGTAATTATATTGTGATAAAAGCAATCCCCTAAATTATATAATTTACCCCAAATCAGTAACAAATATTATAAGCAATAATTCAGCAAATACATTTCAAGTACAATAGTTCAGAGATTGGGCAGGACACAAATGTACAGATAAAGACCTTAACGCAGCTACCATAACCACACTCAGTGAAGGAAGGATGCATGCTCTTGAAATAAACAGAAAACAGACATCTCAAATAAATAGAATTTATAAAAAGCACCAAATGGAGAGTTTAGAGTTAAAAAATATATAATATCTGAAAGAAGAAAATCACTGAATGGTCTTAATAGAAGAATGGAGATGACAGATGAAAAGTCATTAAAACTGAATATAGATCAACAGAAATTATCCAAACTTTAGAGGAGTGAGAAAAAAATGGGAAATAAATGAATATAATAGCCACTTTTGGGACAATATGTATATGTGTAACGTATGTGCCATTGGAATCCGAGGAGACAAAAAAAATGATACTGAAAAGTATTTGAAGAAATTATGGTCTAAAGTATCCCATATTTATGAAAAACAAATTAGAGATTTAAGAAGTTCCGCCAAACTTAAATGGTTAAACTCAAAGATAATCATGCCTAGAAACAACATAATTCAGTGAAAACAAAAGATAAAGGAAAACAGCTCAGAGCAGCTGAGAAAAATGACTCTTTATATGTAGAGAGCAATGGCTTGAACAACTTCAGATTTTTCATCAGAAATCATGGAGGCCAGAAGGCAATATAATCATAATCCAGAATTCCATATAAATATCTTCGGAAAAATGAATGTGAAATAAAGAGATTTTCTTATGAGAGGAAACAAGGAACTGATTACCAGGACACTTGCTTTAAAAAATGCTAAAAGTCATTCTTCAGAAAGAAAAAAAAAATTATATGATAAGAAAACTTGTGAACTTCAGTAATGAATGAAGAACAACAAAACTGGTAAATACTCTGGAAAATACATTAGATTATTTTTCTTATTTTAGGTCTTTCAAATATATGTGACTGATAAAAGCAACAATTACAACATTGTCTGAGAACATTCTCAATAGATACAGTATCCCATATTACAATTAAAAAACGGAGGGGAGAATAAAGGGATCTACATAGCTATAAAGTTTTTATATTCACTTGAAGTGATAAATTAGTAACTGTAGGGGAATTGTGAAACATTAGGTATGTATATTTTAATCTGGAGAGTAATCACAAAAAAAAAACTGTACAAAGAAATGTCCAATAGATCAATAAAAATGGGATACTAAAATAAATGCATAAACCACCCAAATAATTCAGAAATATGAAAAAAGGAAAAAAATAAATAGAAAACAACAAAAGAGTAGACATGATTTCAAACTAACCAGTACTTACACTAAATGTAAATGGTATAAAGTATAAATTGTATCAATTTAAAGCAACAGCCATGTTGGATAAAAAAGAACAAAAATAAATAGGACCCAATTATATGCTGTCTACAAGTTTGAATATGATGATAGAGAGAAATACACAGTAAAAAGATGGAAAAAGATATACAACGAAACATTAATCAAAGGACTACTGGAGTTATTATATTAATATGAGAGTAAATTTCAGGTCAAATAATATTACTAGGAATAACAGAAACCATTTTATAATGATTAAGTTGTCAACTCATTAAGGGTATGTAGCAATCATAAGGATTTATGTACTTAATAAAAGAACTTCAAATTTCATGAAGCAAAAAACATGATAAAAAAGAAAGAAGATATCAAAAGTACAATCACATTTATACTTGGAGATTTCAACATCCTTTAGTAATTGACAAAAATAGGCAGGAAATTTAGTGACGTAAAAAACCTGAATAGTGCTAACAATGAACTTGACTCAGTTGACAGTTATAAAACACTATACATCCATAGGAGAATAGATCTTCTTTTCAAGAGCTCATAAAAAATTGACTAGAAAAAACCATATGCTATGCCATAAAATAAATCTTAACAAGTTAAAATGATCGATATAATGCAATGTATGTTCTCTGACCTTAACACAATTAACCTACAAATGAATAACAAAAAGTTATCCTAAAAAATTCCAAGTATTTGGAAATTAAACAACACAGTTCTGCAAAATTCATGTTTCAAAGAGGAAGACTCAAATTCAATGAAAAACTAATTTGGACTAAGTGAAAATTAAAATAAAACACATCAAATTTTGTGTGATGGTGCTAAAGCAGTATCCAGAGGGAAATTTCTAACATTAATGGTTTATTTTAGAAAAGAAGATCTAAAAACCATGACCTAAATCTCCATATTGAAGTCCTAGACAAAGGAGGGCAAATTAAAATCAAAGCATCGGAAGAAAGGAAGTCATAAACATAAAAGCAGAAATCATTGAAACTGAGGAAAGACAATAGTAGAAAAAATTCAATGAAAGGAAATCTGGGTGTTTTGAAAAGATCAATACAAATGATAAACTTCTAGACAGATTGAGGGAGAAATACAATTAGAAGGCAGAAATTACCAGAATCAGTGACGAAAGGGAATATCTCTACATCTCCACAGACAATATAAGAGAATTTTATAAACAATAGTTTGCCCATCAATTTGCACGGGCATTTTGGGTCCTTAGCCATAAAGCCACAAATTTCTGAGCCATGCACTGAATTCAGAATTCCAGCAGAGAATCTGTGTTGCTGAGGTAGAAAAAGGACACAAATGTTTTGAATCTTCCATCTGGAGTCAGCCTTTTCCTTAGCCTAAGATTGGCCGATTTGCCATTGACTAAAGAGTGTCAAAGCCACGGATGGTTGACTGGACACCTAACCCGGATTTGAATTCATAGCAAATTAACCCCTTTTGGAACTTCAAAGTCTTTTGAGATGGCCTGGGTAACATGGTCCCTCACTTAAAGTCTGTGAAAAACTCAATAGCATCCCAGGCTGTCACCCAAGTCGGTACTAGTGACAGAACTAATTAATTGTCTGCCAGCAAAGTATCCTCGAGATCAGTATTTCCCAAATGTAGGTCCATAGTGAAATTTTCTGCAATTTATAGTGAAGATTGGGAAACTATATAACAGTATAACAGTACGTTTTAAAACCAAAGCTGTATTTATCCCATTTCAGTGACTTATTTTTATTCTGAGATGATATCCTCCCTATAGAATCGAGAAGTAGAAGACTCCAGCTCATAGGATTGGTTGGATTTTGCTTTACCATTTTATTCCTGACCTCTTATCTTTGAGAACTTGGCTCTGCTCTTGGTGTTTCCTATCACCTTACCTTTGACAGGGTTCCTTGGATATGACTGGAGGCTGCACCTAACATCAATGATATCTTGTAAATGCTTTCCAGAACATGCCACTAACTTTCTCCCTTAGAATCACACCCACCTCCTTGTAACTTGATTCTTCTGCTGGTTAGACTGTTTCCACCTACTTGAACTTGATTTAAATTACTGGATCTTTTCCGTACTACCTCTCCAAAATCATTTGCCTCTAATGTTGAGATGTTTTTTAAACTTACTGTTAACTTGACCTTGAGCTTACAGATCCACTTGACCTTGACCCTGAGCTTACAGATCCACTTCCATAACTACTGCCTTTTATGAGCCAAGGTGATAGCACTCAGTGCCCTATCCTCTACTCAATACATTTGTCACAGTGCTTTTCTGGTGACACAGCCCAGCACCCGTATTTCCTTGACATGCAGATTTTATGGTTCTTCGGTGAGGCAGTGGTGTTTCTGGCACGTGTCTCGACGAAGTGGGCGGGGAGATGGGACATCCTACATATGCAACCAGCCAGCCCCCTTAGTGAGAAATAGGGATTTCCTGGCAGCACTATGCAGGATGTTCAACCTCCCCGCCCATGTGAAGGGTAACTGCTGCTCCGTGAAGTTCTGCTTCCTGTTGAAGACTTGACTGTTGTCGATGCTCCTCTGTGGGAACAATTTCATGAAGGACTCTTCCAACAACACATCTGTTCCTGATGAACTGGCTGTGGTTACTAACAGTCTAAATGATCTAGAAGCCTCGTGACTTAATAACCCAAATAACCCAGTACTTAATTCGAACTTAACCTCCATATTCTAACAGTATAATTTTTCAGCAACTTAAATAAAAAGGGAAAATTGTCCTGACACCTGAAAGGTTCGGTATGATGGATACGATCTTCTGAAAAACACCCTGGATATGTTCCCCTGAGATAATCCCACAAGCCATAGACCTTGGAGTTTTCCATATTATTTACCATTTAGTTCTCTCAAGCTGACCCAAGTCATAGGATAAAGATTTCCATTTCTCTGCTGACATTTAAAGTTTTGAAATGTTTATTTTTGAGAGAGAGGGAGACAGAGCACAAGTTGGGGAGGGACAGAGAGAGAGGGAGACACAGAATCTGAAGCAGGCTCCAGGCTCTGAGCTTTCAGCACAGAGCCCGACACAGGGCTCAAACCCAAGAATCATGAGATCATGACCTGAGCTGGTCAGACACTTCCCGGACTGAGCCACCCAGGTGCCCCTGCTGATGTTTTCTTTCAATAGAAGACTCAACAATTTTATTGAGCTTGGATGGCATGAATGAGAGAAGGACATGGAAGAAATCATGAATATTTTCTTGGTGGCCTTTGGCTAACCAAGTATACATTAAAGAGGACTTCTGCTATTTGTACCTCCCGGCTCTACCTTCTCAGTACTGGGAGGAAAAGAAAGATGCAGGCCCAGGGTAAGATATAATCAAGCTTTTCCTCTATGTCTCTAGATTTTCTGGTTTGGGTTTTGGCTTCACTTTATTAAACATGCCCTTAATCTGGCCCTTTCTTTTCAAAAGAAAACATAGAGAAGCCGATTTGACTATGTCATTTGCTGTAAGCTAAGTTACAAATCAACTGGAGAAAAACAATTTTTTAGGTGGATCTAGTATTCATAATTTTAAATCTGGACAACACTCACAGGATTATAATGAGCTAACTCTCCGAGGTATTTGAATGATAAGTAACATGACTGACTACTCCATCATTTTAATGTTCATTAAAGATCAAAGCAAACCATAAAATGCTCTTTTGAATAATATTTCTATATTAATCCTTTAGATCTCTAATAACATATTCATAAACACCAAAAGCCACCTTTTGTTAAAGATTAGTATTAAAAATAAGGAGAAACTTATTCCTGATCGAGTAATTTATCATTAGAATTTTTTAAAGCTCTACACCCCATGTGGGGCTTGCATTCATGACCCCAAGATCAAGAGTCGCATGCTCTACTTACTGAGCCATCCGGGCGTCCCTAACATCAGAAATTTTTAGATTACTGTTTCTAACTTCTTTGGTTATTGATTGATTTACCACGGGATTTGGTGGGATACCTGTTTTTTTTCTACAAACATTTAAAGCTAAGATATAGGATATGACCTATAAAATGAAGTTACTTTTATCTTAAATTTATGTATTAATATTTGCCAACCAATCTCTTCAATTCCAAAACAATAACTACTGATACCAGTGTCAACAATATGCTGTCAGATACCAGCATCAAGTAGCAATATGCTTTTTTATAACTCAAAGCAGGGCTAGTGCAAAGAGTTACCATCTATACCTAATCAGATCACCTTCGTAACTGCTGTTCATGAACTTGTAAACTGAACTTGTACTTACACCTGCCTTCCCTGATTATTGATCCTTTTGACTCCTTGCAGCAATCACCCAAGGCATGGAAATACATCTCCAAGTGAACTCCAGGTATTTGACCTTGAATGCCCCCATGACCTCCTTTCTTTTACATCATAAACTGAAACTAATGCTTATTCCCTCCTTTGCATATACTCAATTTTCAAACATCCTCACAGCCTAAGGTTTTTTTAATGCTTTATCTTTTTTATTTATTCTCTCTTTAAACAATTCAGTCTGGAGGATAATGAGAATGGATTAAAAGTGATTATGAAATTTTAATTAACCAAAGAGAAACTCTAAACTTCTAAAGCTTGTACAGGGGACCAGAAAGTAATATTGATATATAATTTTGTAGATAAAAACAAATTATACTCTGTATATTTCAATACCTAAGTTGTGGTTTATAATTATTGCCATTTAAAAATATTTTCCTAGGGACACCTGGGTAGCTCAGTTGGTTAAGTGTCCGACTTCAGGTCAGGTCATGATCTCACAGTTCGTGGGTTCGAGCCCTGCGTCAGGCTCTGTGCTAACAGCTAGCTCAGAGCCTGAAGACTGTCTTCGGATTCTGTGCCTCCCTCTCTCTCTCTGACCCTCCCCTGCTCATGCTGTCTTTACCTCTCTCTCAAAAATAAATAAAACATTAAATTCTTTTTAAAATAATAAAAAATAAAAAATATGTTCCTAGGGGCATCTGGTTGGCTTAGTCGGTTAAGCGACCAACTCTTGATTTTGGCTCAGGTCATGATCTCAAGTTTCATGAGATGAAGCCCCACATTGGGCTCTCTGTTGACAGCGCGGAGCCTGCATGGGATTCTCTCTCACCTTCTCTCTCAGCCCCTCCCCGCTCTCTCTATTTCTCAAAATAAGGAAAGAAACCTTTACCAAAAAAAAGTTAAAAATATTTTTCTAAAACTTCCACAAATTTACTTTAAAAACCACAAAACCAGTGATGATGTGTTTCAGGAGCCAAACATTGAAGTAACTGTATTGTATTGTATAGCAGAAATGTCCTTTTAAGTACTTTGAAATTGAAAACCCTTACAGTACATAATTCACATTGTTAGTATGAATTGTTAGGTGGTAGAAATGGTAGAAATATATTGAATATGCTAGATACGGTAGAATAACACTGAAATGGGTCTTAGGAGAATTGGTGTATTTTACTAATTTATGAAATTGTTCTTTTCATTATTCCAAGAAATTCAGAGCATTTTAATTATGTGGTACTAACTTATGTGTTCGATAAATATTCAGTTCTTATTATATCCTAAGCAGATAGAGATAATCATACTTGTTCTCAAGATTTTATTTCTTTTTATTTTATTTTATTTTATTTATTTTTTAATTTACTTTTGAGAGAGAGAGAGAGACAGAGCACAAGCAGGGGAGGGGCAGTGAGAGAGGGAGACACAGAATCTGAAGCAGGGGCTTCGTGAATCGTGAGATCACAACCTGAGCCAAAGTCAGAAGCTCAACTCACTGAGCCACTCAGGCGCCCCTCATGATTTTACATAGAGTGAGTCGTATTATGTGGTATAAAACTAATTAGTAATCTGGGCAAAAGAAAAGCACACACAGAGTAGAGGGGCATTTTTTTTATATGTGCAGCAATTAAAAGAGAGAGAGGAAAGCCAAAGTCAAGACAAAACAAAACCAAAAAAAGCAAAACAAACAAACCTTGGGATTTTTGAACTGCACCTTACACCAGAGAATGGCCAACATTTTCGGCAAAAGGCCAAATACTATATATTTTAGTCTTTACAACTACTCAGCTCTACTGTTATAGGGTGAAAGCAGCCATAGGCAATCCTTAAAAGAATGAATATGGCTATATTCCAATAAAACTTTACTTATCAAAATAGGTAGCCAGCAGGATTCGGCACATGAACTGTAGTTAGCTGACACGTGACCTCTGAGGGCTAGGCAGGGCAGAACCGAAATGCGGTTAAGGATTAATGGAGATGATTCAGTATTATCTCCAAGGCTTTTGCTTGGATAGAGCAAGTTCTGTATGTATTAGGGTGAGGTTGGGAATTGAAAAAAAGATCCAGGAACACAAACAGATTTCTGCTTCAGCTGTGTAAGATAAGCCTATCAATTAGGGAGGGATAGTCATTAGATTTCTTGGAGGACATTATTATTCACAAGAGAAAGGAATTTAAACAACATTTCACCCAAGCCACTAAGAAAATTTCATGCTCCATTTGAACATTTGACAGTTAATTTCATTAGGTACTGACATCTTCCGTTTTCAATAGGAATCAAAGGTCTTTCATTCAAATAAACACAACACTCTTGTGTGTGCTTGTGTGCATGTGTGTGTGTCCTTCCCAACACACAAAGCTTCACTTTACACAAAGCTCTCGATTAGGTTGAGGAAGTTACTTTGTATTTTAGTTAAGTTGTTTGTTTTTTTAATCACAAATGGGGGTTGGATTTTTCAAAGGCTTCTTGGTGTCTGTTGAGGTAATCAGGTAGTTTTTTCCCCTATATTCTATTTATAAGGGGTATTATATTGATTGAGTTTCAAATGTGGAGCCAACTTTGCCTTTCTTGGATAATATCCATTTTCTTGGTGTTCGACCCTTTTTAATATATTGTAGATTCAATTTGCTAGTATTTTGTTAAGGATGTTTACATCTATATTCAGAAGGGATATTGATCTGCAGTCTTAATTTTTCTTGTCATTCTTTGTCTGGTTTCGGTGTCAAGATAAGATCAGTCTCATAAAACAACTTGGGAAGAATTCCTCTCTCATTTTCTTTCGGAAGAATTTTTGAAGGGTTGGTATTCATTCCTCCAGGGACCTGGAGGGGTTAGAGGGGCTGAAGGAGCTCCAACCCTGTTCTGTTCCCCCCCTGGTAGCTGTTAGGTGGCTGTTTTGCACCATGATTACAAGCTGTTGGTTTTCAAGGTTCCCCCAAAGCAAGAGAGGGGGAATGAGACCGGGGCAAGTTAACATGTCACAGAGGTTACCGTTCTTGCCAAGATTCAGTCATGTTTCTGGAATTAACGCTCTCCAATTGCTGCAAGCCTTCAGTTTATTTCCAGAGTCCTGAATTAGTCGATTCTGACAATTTTTGTAATTTTTCTTGTTGCTTTTGACAAAGATAGCATTTTGGAAGCTCCTAGTCCACCATTTTTGCTGATGGCCACAATGCAATTCTTGTGTTCAAAAAATACATCTTCAAATTTGATCATATCAAAGAGTTTAGAAATTGTAGGAAATCTGGCACACTGAGACCATATTATTAGTATAGGGAATGGAAACAAGGATTTTGACTAGAAGATGAATATTTATTTCCCAGTATCTAAAAGGTGCATTATATACACTGTTCTAAATAAATCTATAGGTATATGGTATAATGTAGTATTTTAACATTAATCATTGTCTCAAATATTTTTTGCCGGTCATTTATTCCTCTTTTAAGTTTTTATGTTTAGATTTCAGTGCAATTATGTTACCCCAGTTTATTTTACATTATTTAAAAATGTTGCCGCAGTCCAGTTATATATTTACTATGTAGCCAAACCCATCAGTATTCTTTGAGTCATAATCTATGGTTTCCTCATCTTGAATATTAGGTAAATAGTCAATGGTTGAGTAAATAATCCTATTCATTTCTTCTTGTTATTCTTCAACTAGGTTTTAAAGAGTCAACTTTTTAATTTTCCCGGCATTTCCTTTTCAGAGCGAAGAGAGCTGAGTAATCCAAATTGAACATGTTTTTTCTATCTTTGATTTTGGTGCCTCATTTATCATAAATAGTTGTACCCATTGCTGTACTTTTTTTTTCTTTTTGTGTCTACCTGTTTACTTCAGCAACCACACATTATCATTGTACCGGCTGTTGGCTTAGAATATATTTAAAAAGTCTTTCTATTGCTATCTTTGGAAGTGTTTATTAGGAATATACACTAAAGTATATTTAAATGATATTTAGCTTCTTCCCGGATGAACTATAGTGTATTGTAGTTAGCCTACTGTAATATCATATTATACATTTTGTAACATAGTGAAAACTATTGCAGTCATTAACAAATAAGAAACTAGCACTAGTTAAGTATATTTTTGTAGGAAACTTTACATGGATTATAATCATTGATTCCTCAAAAATAACATAATAAGGGTGCTTGGGTGGGTCAGTCTGTTAAGTGTCCAACTCTTGATTTCCTCTCCGGTCACGATCTCATGGTTGTGAGATCAAGCCCTGCGTCAGGCTTCACAGTGGGCATGGAGCCTGCTTGAGACTCTCAATCTCTTCCTCTGTCCCTCCCCCACTTGCACTCACTCACTCTCTCTCTCTCTCAGAAACAAAAGCACCAGAAAACCTTCACATTATAATGTAGTTATAGATCGAAACTAAAAACCCTGAGGTTTGGTGATGCTAATGCTCAAAGTGATGCATTTGATACTTTGAATTTAATATACACATCAAAACCATGATTCCATCCAGCTTATTCAATTTATACTGTATTTGGTTTAAATTTTTTCTTACTTTATTTTATTTTTTATTAAAACATTTTTAAATGTTTATTCATTTTTGATAGACAGAACATGAGCAAGAGAGGGGCAAAGAGAGGAGGAGACCCAGGTTCCAGGCTCTGAGTTGTCAGCACAGAGCCCAAGGCAACGTGGGGCTTGAACTCATGAACTGCGAGATTATTACCTAATTCAAAGTTGGACACTTAATTGACTGAGCCACCCAGGCACCCCTAAACTTTTTCTATATTAGTAACTAAGAGTTCACTATATAATGAAGAGAATAACACATGAACACAAATTTTAGTACAATGAGTTAAGTCCTATCACAGGTCGTGCATATAATGTTCTGGAAATATTGAGTGTGGTATAATGTAACTCTCCCTGGGTTTATGAGCTAAGGCTTCTCAGAGAAGGCCGGAGAGGGAGGAAAGTGAAGTTTGGAAGAAGCAAGTGATTTAGGGAAAACATCAAGGAAATCAGAATGATGATGATGTCACAGAACATGATATTTGTGTCTGAGGGATATAAAGAGCTGGAAGGAAGAACTCTATACAGTGGTCTTCACTTACCCCCAGGCGATACATTCTAAGACCACAGTGGATTCCCGAAGCTGTGGATAGTGCTGAAACCTGTGTATATATGTTTTTCCTGTACCTACATACCTATCATAAAGTCTGATTTATAAATTGGGCATTTTAAGAGATTATCAACCATAACATAATAAAATAGTAGAACAATATACTATAATAAAAGTTTCATAAATGTGGTCCCTCTCTCTCAAAATATCTTATTGTACTGCACTTACCCTTCTTGTGACGATGTGAGATGATAAAATGCCTGGGTGATGAGATGAAGGGAGGGGAGTGACGCAGGCTTGTGACTTTGCGTTAGGCTGCTACTGACCTTCTGACCCAGAGTCAGAAAAAGGAGCACCTGCTTCCAGTCTGTGCTTGATGGTGGGGAAGGAGATGTAACGGAAAACAAAACCACAGCCGAGGGGGGCTACTGAATTGAGAAGTGGGAAGCTGATTATAGAGGTAGAGCAGTTCTTCATTTTTGACAAATTAAAAGAATTACAATAAAAATCATGTGGCGCTTGAATTTCCAGAGAGGTTGTGCTTTAAAAAATATATATATTGCTACATTACTTGGCAATACCTCTAACTACACTTTCGGTACGGCCAGTTTTTAAGGTGATGCAGATTTTCTCATCTTCCAATTTCCCTTGTCCTCCTAATGAGTTAGAAATCATGGCTGGAAATGAGTCAAGATTTCCTTTTCCCACTTGTCCATTCTAACTGAGGAGATGAAACCTTTGTTGAATTTTAGTATCCTTTGAATTTTAGTCTCATCATTGTAGTTTTGATAAACATTTTAAAATTCTACCATGTATTCAGCGCTTCTTATTAATTTCTGGTAGGGTCTTATATTTCTTTTTATTCGATATTGTAGGACTTATATGAAACTTGAAGAGTGGTCTCCAGTGCTCTTACCAAAGGCTACCTTAAGGTAAACCAAGAGGTAGAGGTATTCTTTTAGCTTTAGGATGGAATTGAGGGAAAAGTATCAAGAAGAGAGCTGTGCCTAATTGCCTGAAGAAGCTGTATATCTTTCAACTCATCATCCAAATATCCCTTTAGTCCTTCTAAATATAATACATTGATTTCAAAAGGAAATAGGATGAATTTATGGTCAAATAGATCAAACTAATGCAGCATCGGGTAGAAGCAGAGAGAAATAAAAATCTCACAGAGAAGGCACTCTTCTAGTTAATATTCTCTGGAAAACCTGCCAAGGATGAGTAAAGCTTTATTTTGGGGAAGGACAGAATTGCTAACAATGTAGAATGCCATTTATTGTATATTTGTTCTGTGGAACTTGATAGATAAACCCAGATTTTCTTTTAGCCAGTGGCTCTCATTGGGATCAGGAGAGTTTATCTTTTGTTATGGTTTTGCCATTTTATTAATAACTGCATAACGTTATAGCTGTTGGTTACTTAATATTACTATATATTAGTAGTAGTCAAGTCACATTTTAACTTTCTACTACTTAATTGTATAAGATGCCTGTTGTTCAGCAAATTGTGAACGCTGGTGAGGTGTATACTAGGTACAGTTTAGGATTATATAACTTCACAGGAAAATCCCTAAGATGATTACAGGCATTATGAATGTAAGTCTATAGGATTTCATTTAACAGCTAATGTTGCTTAGCTTCCAGGGAAATACAACATTAATTATGGCTTGTAAGTGTTCTTGTACAGATATTTCCTCATCCCATCAAGCATAAAACGTGAGTCAAGAGATCATAACCATGTTATATCTGCTTTTTTTAAAAAAAATTAGTGTTTTATTTTCTGAGAGACAAAGAGAGAGTGCAAGTGGGGGAGAATCAGAGTGACAGGGAGACACAAAATCCAAAGAAGACACTGAGTGGTCAGCACAGAACCTGACGTAGGGTTTGACCCCAAGGACCCTGATATCATGTCCTGAGTTAAAGTTGGATACTTAAGCAACTGAGCCACCCAGGTGCCCCTGATATGTGCCTTTTACTCTGATGTTATCTTCTAGCTATTTTTCCCCTTTTATTTTTCCATGTCTTTGTACATTTTCACTCCTTTGCCTAGAATGACATCTGTAAAATATCCCTTCTTTAGACTCCTGGTCCGCCAGGCAAACTCCATAATTAAAAACCTGGCTAAGACAGTACTTCATTCATCTGGGAAGTCCTTCCTAAACCTGCACATATGAAGTTAATTATTCCTTATATCTTTCGTAGTGCCCTGAGTATATCTCTCGCCTGGCATATATATTTTATGGTAATTTTCTCTTTATCTCTCCTAGTACATTATAAACTTCTTGACATGAGAGCCTGCCTCAGTGCTCTGTACTGTTTCACACAGCCCAGCTAATGACAGTGATGTCACTCTGTACGTGTTCTGTGATGTCACAATTCCCCTGTTACTGACTTAACCGGCCCCACTCAGCCCCAGGAGCAGTGAGAAATAGACCTTTTCATGTGTTAGCAGCACCTTAGAGCCCTCTGTGCCAGGCTGCTTACCCAGGTTTTCCAGCATCCTTGCTGCAGAATGAAAATCTGTGATTGACCAGAGATATAATTTGTCATCCTGTCTGGAAGCGGAATGTCTCCTTTTGGTCTTTTGTAGCTCATCACGGTTCTAGACTGTTGAATCAAAATCTTCTCCTGTGTTGTATCTCTTATCAAGGTTGAACCTCAAGACCTTCGAAAGCACCTGGCGTGACGTCACCAACACCTGCCTCAGACAATCCAGATGCTCTGTGTGAACTGTTGTTTGATATCTTAGACTTAGAATTTTGACTCAGTCTGCTGAACCAGGCTCTAGGATGGGGATAGCATTTTTCGCTCAGCTATTCTATCCTACACTGGAAGAAATTTATGAAGGCATTAACAGGTCTCCTCCACCAAATTGTCGTCAAGAGTTCCCAGACCCCTATTTCTTGAGTCTGTTTCTGACATTATTGAATCATCGAGGGTGTAGTTTTAAGTGCTTGCATGTACTAATAAAGGAGATTGTGAAATATATTTTGGTTGTATATGATAGTTTGTTGGGTAGATTTTCATTTGTGGAGTGTCATGGCATTTTATGAACGCAAATAATTTAATTAAATAAAATTCTAAGGTCTTTTTTACTTCATAAATCTGTAGTATATTTAAAAAGATGAATCATAAGCTTAAATGTCAAAGTAATTTTGTCTGGTAAAAATACCCAAATACCCTTTTTTGCTATTTGAGATCTTTACTTATATTTAGCCAAATATCCATGAATTAATCATCAATTTATAAAATGGTATTAATTGGGAAGACTGGAAATTAGTAGCAGCTACGTCAATTCACTAACAAGTTATTTGGGCCTAACAAGATGGTATTTTCCTCCTTCTCTTTAAACACGTTCTGGATTTGTCCATGTTCCTAGAGAATGTCTTCATAGAATACAGCCTAGTTTTCATAATGTAGTTTTGTTAACCGTATAAACCATGTATGGGATGGGGGGAAATTGGGGTACCCAATGAAGGAGCCACAGAGTTTGGGGGGGGGTGGCTAACACTCTAGAAAATGTTTCCTTTCTATAGAAGTCAAATTAAATGAGTAAGTAACCATTCCTGGAATAGTAAGATACAGAGAAGGCAGTAGGGGCTAAATGTCATGGTTGCTTGGAGTAGATGGAAAAAATAAGTTAACACTAGGAAGAAATGATTGTTTGACCACAAGGAACTGTGAACTTTTGGATCATGAGCTGGTGTTGTTAATGGATGACTAATGAAGGCACATGCTGGAAATAACTTGCCAGGAAGCCAACATTTTCCCAGGAAGAAGCTTCCTGTAATAACTCCTCTCCTACCTTCTACTCAGATGCTGCATTTAGAAATACACTGACACAAAACATTTAGCCTTGATAGGTGAACAGCACATTTAATATGCTAATATAGTTCTCAGTGAATTAAATTTCTGTAAGGAGTACATGCGGACAAGAACATATTACCATGGCCCTTGACTTTTCCATAAGGTACATATGGCCGGATATTACGAGTGTTCCATATGTTTTGTGATATTGAGTGTTCTGTAGGTTATTTTTTAATGTTTATTTATTTTTGAGAGGGAGAGAGAGAATGTGTGAGTGGGGGAGGGGAAGAAAGAGTGAGAAGGAGACACACAATTGGAAGCAGGCTGCAGGCTCTGAGCTGTCAGCACAGAGCCCAACGTGGGGTTCAAACTCACAAACCATGAGCTCATGACCTGAGCCGAAGTCGGATGCTTAACTGACTGAGCCACCCAGGTGTCTCTCTATATGTTCTTAGAGTAGTTTATTATATTACCCTTGTCATTGTACTGATGAAATCTCTTTTGTTATCCAAAGACTTTAAAGCATTCTATAAACATCAGCATGTTAAACTTTCAAAAAACATGAAGAGTGTGTCTGGGGGAAATTACAAAAAGACAAAATTGGTCCTTGGGCACTTTCTTTACTTTTAAGCTGTTTCATTAATAACATCTATATTTTAGTTTATTATTATTATTTTTTAAAGTTTATTTACTTTTAAAAGAGAGAACTGGGGAGGGGAAGAGAAAGGGGGGGAGAGAGAGAATCCCAAGCAGTCTCCACTCCGCCAGCACAGAGCCTGATGCAGGGCTTGAGCTCATGAACTGTGAGATTGTTACCTGAGCCGAAATCTAGAGTCGGACGCTTAACCGACCACGCCACCCAGGTGCCCTAGCATCTATATTTTAATTAGGCATTCTGAATTAAAGTTAAACCCTTATTGGAATTGTGGGGAATGGCAAGTGGTCAGGAAATATTTTGGGCAGTGTGGGAAGGCAAAGCAACTTTAGCGGTGTCCCCCAACTCACACCCAGTCAGAGGCTTACACGGACGTTCAAGAATTCCAAGGCTTAAAAGCATCACTCTGATTCCCAAGCCAGACAGAGACCCAGCAAAGAAAGAGAACTACAGGCCAATATCCTTGATGAATACGGATGCAAAAATTCTCAACAAGATACTTGCAAATCGAAATCAACAGCACATAAAAAGAATTATCCACCAAGATCAAGTAGGATTCATTCCTGGGTTACAGGGCTGGTTCAACATTCACAAATCAATCAATGTGATACATCACATCAACAAAAGAAAAGATAAAAACCGTATGATCCTGTCAATAGATGCAGAAAAAGCATTTGACAAAATACAGCATCCCTTCTTAGTAAAGACTCTAGAGAAAGTTGGGATAGAAGGAATTTACTTAAACATCATAAAAGCCATCTATGACAAGCCTTCAGCGAACATTATCCTCAACGGGGAAAGCCTGAGAGCTTTCCCCCTGAGATCAGGAACACGACAGGGATGTCCACTCTCACCACTGCTGTTTAACATAGTGCTGGAAGTCCTGGCATCAGCCATCAGACAACAAAGGAAATCAAAGGCATCAGAATTGGCAAAGAGGAAGTCAAACTTTCCCTCTTCGCAGATGACATGATACTCTACATAGAAAACCCAACAGACTCCACCAGAAGCCTACTAGAACTGATCTAAGAATTCAGCCAAGTTGCAGGGTACACAATCAAAGTACAGAAATCGGTTGCATTTTTATACACCAACAGTGAAGCAACAGAAAGAGAAATCAACAAGCTGATCCCATTCACAATTGCACAAAATACCATAAAATACCTAGGAATAAACCTAACCAAGGATACAAAAGATCTGTATGAGGAAAACTACAGAAAACTTATGAAGGAAATTGAAGAAGACACAAATAAATGAAAAAACATCCCATGCTCATGGATAGGAAGAATAAATATAGTTAAGATGTCATTATTACCCAAAGCTATCTACACATTCAATGCAATTCCAATCAAAATTGCACCAGCATACTTCTCAAAGCTAGAGCAAACTATCCTAAAATTTGTATGGAACCACAAAAGACCCAAAGTAATAGCCAAAGTAATCCTGAAAAATAAAACCAAAACGGGAGGTATCACCATCCCAGACTTTATCCTCTACTACAAAGCTGTCATCATCAAGACAGTATGGTACTGGCACAAAAACAGACACATAGACCAATGGAACAGAATTGAGAACTCAGAAGTGGACCCAAAAGTATACAGCCAACTGATCTTTGACAAAGCAGGAAAGAATATCCAATGGAAAAAGACAGCCTTTTTAACAGATGGTGTTGGGAGAATTGGACAGCAACATGCAGAAGAATGAAACTAGATCATTTTCTCACACCATACACAAAAATAAACTCAAAATGGATAAAGGACCTGAATGTGAGACAGGAAACCATCAACACCCTAGAGGAGAAAGCAGGAAACAACCTCTTTGACATCCCCCAAAGCAAAGGAATCAAGAGCAAAAATAAATGATTGGGACCTCATCAAGATTAAAAGCTTCTGCACGGCAAAGGAAACAATCCACAAAACTAATAGGCAACCGACGGAATGGGAAAAGATAGTTGCAAACGACATATCAGATAAAGGGTTGATATCCAGAATATATAAGGAACTCACCAAACTCCACACCCAAGAAACAAACAACCCAGTAAAGAAATGGGCAGAAGATATGAACAGACACTTCTCCAAAGAGGACATCCAGATGGCCAACAAACACATGAAACGACGCTCAGCATCCCTCCTCATCAGGGAAATACAAATCAAAACCACACTGAGATACCACCTCACGCCAGTCAGGGTGGCTAAAATGAGCAAATCAGAGAACACGAGATGCTGGCGAGGATGTGGAGAAATGGGCACCCTCTTACACTGTTGGTGGGAATGTAAACTGGTACAGCCCCTCTGGAAAACAGTGTGGAGGTTCCTCAAAAAATTAACACTAGAACTCCCCTATGACCCAGCAATAGCACTGCTAGGAATTTACCCAAGGAATATAGAAATGCTGATGCGTAGGAGCACATGTACCCCAATGTTCATAGCAGCACTCTCAACAATAGCCAAAAAATGGAAAGAGCCTAAGTGTTCATCCATGGACGAATGGATCAAGAAGATGTGGTTTATCTATACAATGGAATACTACATGGCAATGAGAAAAAATGAAATCTGGCCATGTGTAGTAACATGGATGGACCTTGAGGGTGTTAATGCTGAGTGAAATAAGTCAGGCAGAGAAGGACAAATATCATATGTTTGCATGTATAGGAGGATTAGGAGGAACTTAACAGAGGACCAAGGGGGAGAAGAAGGGGAAATGGTGGGGGAAAGGGAGAGGCAAACCATGAGAGACTCTTGAATGCTGACAAAAACTGAGAACTGATGGATGTGGGGAGGGGGGATGGGCATGGAGGAGGGCACTCATGGGGATGAGCACTGTGTGTTATGTGGAAACTAATTTGACAATAAAGTATTTGTAAAAAAATAAAAAATAAAAAAAAAGAATTCCAAGGCTTAAATCATGGAAAGAATCTAAATGTCCATCAACTGATGAATGGATCAAGAAGATGTGGTTTGTATATACAATGGAATACTACATGGCAATGAAGAATAATGAAATCTGGCCATGTGTAGCAACGGGGATGAGACTTGAGGGTATTATGCTAAGTGAAATAAGTCAGGCAGGGAAAGACAGATACTGTATGTTTTCACTCATAGGTGGAACAGGAGAAACTTAACAGAGGACCATGCGGGAGGAGAAGGGGAAAAAATGGTCAAGGAGAGGGAGGGAGGCAAACCATAAGAGACTCTTAAATACTGAGAACAAACTAAGGGTTGATGGGGGGTGAGGGAGAGGGGAAGGGGGGTGATGGGCATGGAGGAGGGCACTTGTTGGGATGAACACTGGGTGTTATATGGAAACCAACCTGACAATAAACTACATTTAAAAAAAAATAATTCCAAGGCTTTCAGGAACACACTTAGCCATTTTCTCTACATAAGCAGATTATTGAGTTTACTATGCCACATTTGGTCTATTTTATGAAGTAATTTTCTCTATAAGACACTATAACATATTTCTATGAGTAAGTTTTAAAATCAGAAAGACAAACGAATGGACAATATTAGAGTGGCTTGACTGATCTTTTTCTTAAGGAATGAAAGGGATGATAACATTTTCCCCCAGATTTGTGGATAAAAAGAACCTCAGCATAGTGGTCAGTAAAATAACACCAGAAAATGTGAAGCTAAACGCATCTTCCTGAGCAAAACTTGAAGCAAGTGGGCACTTTCATGTTGAAATGCTCTGATTTGCATAACAGCTTGGGTTTGGTTAGGTAGATGAAGGAGTTTCTGGCAATTAGTTTGGCTCTTTGGAAATACTGAAGCGTATTTCTGAAGAAAAAAGTGGAATTGTGAAACTTCATGCCACATTCTAACAGAACTGCCACTTTTTATATTTAATTAGATCATATTTCTAATGGGAGTGTCAGGAAATAGCACAGACACTCTGTGTAAAAGCTCGTAATCTCGCTTTGTGATTTCCCATCACTGTGTCTAATAGTATCATTAAATTGGACTTTGAAGTTAGCTTTCATAGAGAATCCTATTTGCTCAAATAAAAGGTGGATAAAAAAAGCTCATTATCCTTTATTTGGAACTTCATGCAGCTAAAACCACATATGAATATATCCTAGTCAGTGCTAAGTATTCAGTGGATAGCTCCTGAAATTCTATTGCAAAATCCCCATGGTTAATTACAAAATTTGAATGCCTCAAGTTAAAATAACTTAGTAGGCAGGTCTTTTAAAAACATGGTGCAAGAAGTTTCTTTTTAAATGGGCCTTCCTTGGATAGAAGGAGTTCTTTGTTACTCTTTTACCTCATTGTACTACCTCTTTCATCAAAGACTCTATATGGCTCTGAAAATGTCTCCTAATTTAAGGAAACCTGTGATAGTCTTTTAAAATTATGACAATTAATTTGACTGAATATATATTACACACACACATATATTCAATAGGTTTCCTGACAAAATTCTTCATACAGATAAAACTTGTCAAAGTGGGGGCGCCTGGGTGGCTCAGTTGCTTAAGCGTCCGATTTCTGCTCAGGTCATGATCTCGCAGCCCGTGAGTTTGAGCCCTGCATTGGGCTCTGTGCTGACAGCTCAGAGCCTGGAGCCTGCTTTGGATCCTGTGTCTCCCTCTCTCTCTGCCCCTCTCATGCTTACACTCTGTCTCTCTTCCTCTCTCAAACGTAAAGATTTAAAAAATTAAAAACAAAGCAACTTTGTCCTTAAAAAAAAAGAACTTGTCAAAGTGGTTATAGTCATCCTCAAATTTGAATAATTCCATCAGCGAGTCACTGTTTAGCTTGGTAGGAACTAACCCATAAAATTAGACAAATCTAAGTAAAATATGCCTTGCTAGCGGAAAGGCAGATATGTCACCCGAATTGGCAAAGGCAGGGTAACAATCCTCCTCCTGATTGGAACCCACTTTACTGCATCTGGATATAATATCTATCAATAGCAACAAGTGATCTTGCATCCCTTTCTATTCTTTGATTACATGTAAATGAAAGCTGCCTTTTTCTTGGATGCACTGATGATGAAAACTGGATGATTCCGAGTGAAACCTCGACTGTGATCTAGACAGGTATCTTCAAAGGCTTGTCGGTTAATGCATATGCTCAGGCAACATTGAAAAGTCAGAGAAAATAATATCCCCAAAGTAACTCCCTTGGAGGAAAGAAAATCGTAAAGGAGGCCTTGGTAGGTGTGTTAATGTGCAGTCTGCCCTTCCCTATTGCCTAATAAAGACTGCTGAATACTCTTCATTAGGTAATATGGGCTTTCTCAGTTCCTCTACTACTGCGTCATGTTTTCCACTGCTTGCTAGATCGCCTTGAGTCCCTCTGTGACCAACACGCGCTGACATGCGCACACAGAAGTTTCTATGAGGTCATATGGAACTATGAGATGTGAGTTAATTAGGGGATGAGGGCTAAATAAACTGGTCTAAAAACTTGCTCCTGTGGAATGGGCCAGTGTGTAGTAAATAATTGATAACATTCTGGATTAATTTCTGGCCTGATTGGTCTCTATCACCAAGGCCATGACTGAACTTGAACGTTCTGGTAGTAGCATCTATTTTTACGTAAATGTTGCACTAATGCATAGAGCATCTTCAGCTTCTTACCAGCTACTGATGTCTGGGATGCCTATTTGCCCTTCAGCATAATACATTGGAAAAATAAGGAAATGTTAAGGAAATTGGAAATATAATTAGCCCCAAACACCAAAGAAGTAAATGCTAATGCTTATATACTTCATCAGTGTGATGAGTGTTCAGGGTCAGCCTGAGTTACTTCTGGGGCATTAAAAGTCCTCCAGTTATGATGACTTGAGAAGTCTTGAGAAGACGTATAATGAATGAGTATATTTACAGTCAGGAGAATAAAAGGCACAAAATGGGGAATGCAGTCAGAGGGATATCATCATAGTGTTGTATGGTGACAGATGTTAGTTACACTTGTGAGCACAGTGTAAGGTTCGGAGATTCTGGCTCACGATGTTGTACACCTGAAACATCTACATCTACAAAATGTAGCATCATGGATCAACTATAGTCAAATAAACAATTTTTGAGAAAAGAATGGGTATATATGGAAGACGGCTGCCATCCAAATCTACTCCTCTTGAATCCAGTAACCCAGCAAAACTTAAGTTTTCTAAAATCAAAACCAAAATCTATCACTGACTCCTTCAAAAGGTTTTAATAGGAAAAATATGGTGTTCCATTGTCCAAACAATAGACTCGAAATTTGTTTGGATTTTTACATTCCAGGCGCGTTATAGTTTGACATCTTCCTACCTGTTCAAACTTCCCTTAGCATGGACACACTCAATATTCTTAGCACTCAGGACTAATGTCCCTGATCATGTCATGTATTCTGACATTTCCGTTCATTTTTTATGTCATTCCCACTGCCTGTAATGTCAACCCCCACCCCTTCTCTGCCTGTCAAAATCCCAGTCATACTTTAGGAGCCCTCTTGAATGTCAACTCTCTTGGCAAGCATCTAGAATAATGCTTCATGCACAGTAGGTCCAAAGTGAATATTATTCAAATGAATACACAAATGAATGTGTGAACAAGGTTTCTGAGCTGATATATTCCTCTCAGAATTTTGTGTATACTTGTAATTTAGCAAGTCTCAAATATTGTCATACTGGCATGTAGATACACATGTAAATATATCTATAAATACAAATATCTATATATAAATATAGCTTAATGTATTTATGTACTATACTATAATATATATTTTGTCATAGAAAGTAGGTGTCCCACCTAATACTGACTTGTTGCCTTTAGCATGAGGTACATTCATTCATTCAACAAGTTAGTATTAGGAATGAATGTACCTACTGCTAAAGTCAAGTCTACAATACTTACTTCTTCTTATTTAATGAATTATTTGTAGTCTCTTTTAGTTACTGAAAACAGTTTATTTTTCCATCCATTGTGGTAGGCAAGGTATATACCAAAAATTTCAAATATCCCTTGAACAAAGAAGAATCTTTGTAATTAAAATAATTATTTTTATTTTTCAGAGGGGGGAGAGATTTTGAAAGACTACTGAACTTACAGCTCATGCCAACCACTTCTAACTCATAAGTGGTGATATAAATCATGCTAATAAATGCCAAAGAGCTCATAATGCTGTGATTTCCTTCACTGTCATTTTATCATCCTGAATGGCATTCGTTATTAGCAATCAGTGGCAGAGACTGTTTTACTAAAGACTATAGTATTGATGGAGGACTTAGCCCATTGAAACCAAAGTTTTGAATCCTTGAAATTCATTAATAGCAACTTTGAGATTCAAGAGGATGCCATTGGGTTGGATATTGTCTCAATGAGTCCCTTCGTGACCATGAATCCTTAGTCACCCCTCTATCTTACCTCACATGACACTTATTATATATTTGTCACCTGGTCTCAACTGCTCTGCATTGTTTTTGTTATCTCTTTCTAGAAATACTGAGGGTGGAGATTATGTCCTATCTCTGTGTGACTTGTGCCTAGGCACCTGAACATTTGAAGGAGACAAGAATAAGGATAATACAACATTTGTGTGCTCTCTCTCTCTCTTTTTCTGTTGTGTTTTTAATACCAAGGTAATAGTAAAAAACTGGCAGGGTCAAAGTTTAAGTACAATTTATGCTGGATAGATACTAGTATAATTTAGAATGGAGAGATAATTTTATTTTATTTTATTTTATTTTTAATATTTTTATTTATTTCTAGGAGAGAGAGAGAGAGAGACAGCAAGGGAGGGTCAGGGAGAGAGGGAGACACAGACTCTGAAACAGGCTCCAGGCTCTGAGCTGGCAGTCAGCACAGAGCCCGACGTGGGGCTCGAACCCACGAACCGCGAGATCATGACCTAAGCGAAAGTCGGACGCTTAACCGACTAAGCCACCCAGGCGCTTTTAAATATAATTTTAAATATAATTGATTCAGTGCTACACAGTACTGAGGTTTTAAACAATGCTCTCCTTTCGTGGAGAGGAAATTTGTATTATTATATGAATACATGTTATGCACTGTTTACCTTTATGGAAATAACTATCAAAATACTTGGTTCAATAATTAACTACTTAACTTACAGCAGATGTTTCCTAATATTTTATAAGTCAAGGGTTTAAAAGCATAAGGTAGATTTGTCCAGAGTGAGAAAGTTGTTTTTCAGTGCTAAGATAATACTCATTTTTACTATGACCAACAGCAGCAAATTATAGTTAAGGAGTATTTTGATGTGATAACTGACACCATAGCATATTTTGCGTGGAAAATGTGATGCGTTTTTACTTAATTATAATCTATAGAATATAAGCACCTTTTGCAATTTCTTTTTGGGTAGGCAACATTCTACTGGCCTGGCACATCAGTGAAAACCTTTATGTGTCCGTCTGTTCACATTCCCATTTAAAAATTATTAAATGAGGGCACCTGAGTGGCTCAGGTGGTTAAGTATCTGACTTTGGCCAAGGTCATGATCTCGCCGTTCCCAAGTTCGAGCCCCGCTTCGGGCTCTGTGCTGACAGCTCAGAGCCTGGAGCCTGCTTCAGATTCTGTGTCTCCCTCTCTCTCTCTGCTCCTCCCCTGCTCGCAGTCTGTCTCTCTCTCTCTCTCAAAAATATATAAACATTAAAAAAATATTACATGGGGGCGCCTGAATGGCTCAGTCGGGTAAGCAACCAACCCTTGATTTTAGCTCAGGTCATGATGTCCCTGTTCATGAGACAGAGTCCTGCATGGGGCTCTGTGGGGCTGGCACGAGCCTGCTTGAGATTCCCTCTTTCCTTCTGTCTGTGCTACTGCCTTGCTCCCTCACGCTCTCTCTCAAAATAAATTAAATAAATAAATAAATAAATAAATAAATAAATAAATTTTAAAAATTAAGAAAGGTTATTAAATGGAATTGAAGACTTTAGTCATCGGAGGTCCATGTGGAACTACACACATCCTAGGAAAAGTAAGGAATTGGGTCATTTCCTGACATTAAAACACCAAGCACTGTGAATTGGTCAGATTAATCAGTTCTTGGCAGCATCAGGACATCGGCTGCTGTTTTTTGTTTTTGTTTTTTTTAACATTTATTTATTTATTTTGAGAGGCAGAGAGAGAAAGAACATGAGTAGGGGAGGGGCAGAGAGAGAGGGAGAGAGAGAATCCCAAGCAGGCCCTGTGCTTGCTGTCAGCATAGGACCCAACACAGGACTCGATCTCACTGTTCCTGAGATCACGACCTGAGCTAAAATCAAGTGTCTTGAGGCTTGACCGACTGAGCTACCTGGGCTGCATGGGCACCCCCCAGGGCCTTGGTTTGAAAGGAATGCAGTCTGGTTCAACGGTTAGACCCTGGATATAGACTTCACTCCTGGCTCTTATACTTACCTTTGTGTTATTAATCAGTTAAGCTCACTGAACCTTAGTTTCCAAATCTGTAAAATGAAGAAGCTGAGCTATTTGAGTTTGAAGACCTTTTCTTGGTTTTCAGACCTTGGGTCTGCACCAGGTGTAGTCTTCCTAATTATCTGAGGAGTACAGAAATGTCCAAATCATTCTTCCATCCTCACTGACATTGTATTAACAGGGCAATGCTAATATTAATATTATTAATCTACAGCAAGAATAACTCTGAGACCTGTTCAAATGTATATGAAGGAAGCAAATCATCTGACCACAATTTGGTTAACCATTTCAAACACGTGACTATTTTAGTGGATGCCTACCATAATGTTTGGTGTAGGGGACAGGAGCTAAGTTCATTTTACTCTTGTGTCCCGATGGGACATTGCTTGTCCCTTTTCCTTATGTGATGATGGTGTGGTCCCCATATCCCAGGAAAAAAAATTTTTTTTCCAAACCCTAGCCAACAAACCACTTAATGTTTATTTGGCTTTATGAAAGAGAGAGAACACAAGTAGGGAGGGATACGGGGTGGGGGGAGGGACAGAGGATCTGAAGCCGGTTCTGCACTGACAGCAGCCAGTTGGTTAAGCTTCCGACTTCAGCTCAAGTCATGATCTCATGCTTCATGGGTTCAAGTCCCACATCAGCCTCTGTGTTGACCGCTCTGAGCCTGGAGCCTGCTTCGGAGTCTGTGTTTCTGTCTCTCTCTGCCCTGCTGCCCTGCTTATGCTTTCTCTCTCTCTCTCTCAAAAATAAATAAACATTAAAAAAAATTATGAAAACAAAAGAAAACTGTTTCACTTGTATCTGAGAAATCTGGGAGAGGGCCCCTTTTGTTCAGCACGTAGTGTTTGGTATTAGCAACTAAAAGCAGTTTGTCAGGGCGCCTGGGTGGCTCAGTCGGTTAAGGGTCCAACTTTGGCTCAGGTCATGATCTTACAGTTCGTGGGTTCGAGCCCTGCGTCGAGTTCTGTGCTGACAGCTCAGAGCCTGGAGCCTGCTTCAGATTCTGTGTCTCCCTCTCTCTCTGACCCTCTCCTGCTCATGCTGTCTCTCTCTGTCTCTCTCTCAGAAATAAATAAAACATTAAAAAAAAATAAAAGCAGTTTGTCTCTTCTGCAGTTTAAAGATTTCAAAAGAAGTGAAGTTTACGCCCGGCTGAAAGTTAACATATGCCTTTTAAGCAGTAGGAATTAGTCCTTGAATCCAGGCACATCTGCCTGCAAGGGTCATATATAAATAAGCGTTTTCAGCTACCTGCACTGCGTCTAACAGTCTTAACTATTCAACAATGAATTTGCACCTGACAGGTATGTTGTGCAGAGGATATACATGTACAATATCCAGTCTTGAATTTCTAGGTATTTATTTTTAAGTTTTTATTTGTTCTAAGCTGTTTGAATCAGACTTTACAAATATATTTCTTCTACAAATCCAGGACATTTCCTGTTGCTTTTGTATAGCTAACACTTAAGCTTCATGCAAATGAGAGTTTTTATAGTGGCAAAAATGAGCAAATCAGACCTCTAGCATTTATTGTATCTCCGAGGTATTTATAGCTGTTTACTAATAACCAAAATTCTCTTATTGTATATAAACTTCTTAAGATCTTCGTGTGGAGGTAGCCAAATTGAGCTTTATAAGCTAGAGAATATTTTCATCATGGGAGGGAAAATCGAGAGGAAGAAATAGCAGCATGATCTTGGAGGCATTGAAATCCTACAATGCTGGCCCCTAGTGTCCTTAACTGGGAAAGGAGAGCTCTCTGTCAGCATAGCAGAGAAGACCCCTCCAAGTCTGGAGCATGGAGCATTGATTCCTGGTAAGTTGGTCTGTATGATATGGACCCAGAATAGCCTCTTAAGATTTCAAAGAGGTGTGCCTAACCCAGACAATAAATAGAAGGGCACATCTTTAGCATATCACCTGATTAGATTCTGCTGCCTAAGAGACAGCCATAAATTAGTGCAAACACAGCAGGTATCTGTTATTATTTGCATCTTGCATAAGAAACAAAACACACATCCAGGAATGAAAGGTAGGCATTTTGGTTATGTAGTTTTGGTGTTTGATACATCAGTGAGTGTGCCTTAAGCTTTGGCTATTTTCATGTTCTTTTCTCATTTAAAGAGTAAAGCGTAGATTGAAATTGTCACAAACAGAAACCAAATACGAGGGGCGTCTGGGTGGGTCAGTCAGTTGAGCGTCTGACTCCTGGTTTTGGCTCGGGTCATGATCTCACGGTTCGTGAGTTCAAGCCCTGCATCGAGCTCCATGTTGACACTGTGGAGCCTTCTTGGGATTTTCTCTCTCACTCTTTCTCTGCCCCTCCCCCGCTCACTCTCTGTGTCTCTCAAAATAAATAAATAAACTAAAAGAAAAAAGAAACCAAATACTGAAATTGATCACCATCAAGTAATCTTGTACAGGCATCATTAACAAAGTATTGGGCATGTACACACAGGCACACACACCTGGAACCTGCTTCTGATTCTGTGTCTCCCTCTCTCTCTGCCCCTTCCCCACTGGTGCTGTCTTTCTCTCTCAAAAATAAACATTAAAAATTTTATCTATCACTTATCTATGTGTCCATCTAATCTATCTATCTCATAGCCTATTACACAATAAGGTCTCATAGAAGAGAAAATTAGTTTTTCTATAATGAATTGGCTCAACTCAAATGTTGCCAAACTTAAGTGGTTCGTTGGCTAGGGTTTGGAAAAATTTTTTTTTTCTTTTTGTAAAGCATTTCAATGTAATGGAACTTTTGGACTTTATTCCCTTCACACATTTAATTCAGTGCTTACGGAGATCCATACCACTCAACATACTCATATGGTGAAGAGCAACTCTGTTTCAAACTCACTCTTAAGACAACGGAATGGGTAGAAGGAATAAGACTTTGGAAAGATGTAGAAGTAAATATTCACATTTAGAACTATTCTGAAATGTTTTGAATACCCTCCGGGTCTTTCATTATCCTGAAATGAGATAGGGGGATCTTTGTTCCTAGATAGCTTGAAGAATGGGGCAGACTAACTACATGTACTATATAGACTACAGAGATTATTTCTTAGGTTCTAGCATAACTAAGGAACAAAAAAAAAATGCAGTAATGTCCCTCACAAACTTATAGTCACTTGACTATCACTTATAGTCTATTAAGAATACTTAATCACTCATAGTCTATTAAGTGACTCAATCACTTACAGTATATTAAGAATAAACGTGGGGTGCCTGGGTGGGTCAGCCGGTTAAGTCTGTGAGTTCAAGCCCCATGTCTGGCTCTGTGCTGACAGAGCCTCTCTCTCTGCCCCCTCCTGCTCATGCTCACTCTCTCTTTCAAAACAAGTCAAATAATTTTTTAAAAAGAATAAATTGAACAACTTATTTTATGCAAAATGTAGCCAAAATGAAAGTGCTTAGAGGGACAGACACAATTCAGCATTATTCAAAAGACACTTTGGGGCACCCTGGTGGCTCAGTCAGTTAAGTGTCTGACTCTTGGTTTCAGCTCAGGTCATGATCTCATGGTCCATGAGTTCCAGCCCCATGTGTGGCTCTGCCCTGACAGCATGGAGCCTGCTTGGGATTCTCTGTCCCCTTTCTCTCTGCCCCTCCCCTATTTCCACTGTCTCTGTCTCTTTCAAAATAATTAAATGAACTTAAAAAAAAAAAAAAAAGCAGAAGACACTTTAAGAGCCTGCAGATAAATGTGAAAACTTGATAGAAAACAAAATCCTTAGAATACTCAACATATTAGTGTACAATAGTAGTAAGCAATACTTCTATGCTGCTTGCTGACTGCCAGGGACTATTCTAGGTGGTTGACTTATTGTACTCCTTAGTTCTGAAATCATGTGAAGTACATACTCTTATCAACCATATCTGATGGTTGGGGAACCTGGAGTATATCTGATCCATTTCCTCACCCCCCAAACTCTTACCTAAACACAAGAGAAGAGGTTCTTACCTTCTGTCTTACTAATATTGTCCTTGGTTGTGGGTGCGCTAGCAGTACTTGTTTTTGTACCATCCATGCTCTATAACTTTTGTTTCAGTTTATTTATCTTGAGAGAGAGAATTAGACAGTGCAAAGAGGGGAGAGGCAGAGACAGAGGAAGACAGAGAATGCCAAGCAGGCTACGCGCTGTGGGCACAGAGCCCGACGCAGGGCTCGATCCCGTGAACCGTGAGATCATGACCTGAGCCAAAATCAAGAGTCTGATGCTCAACTGACTGAGCCACCCCAGTGCCCCCACGCTCTGCAATTTCTATATGAGAAGCTCATTTTTTTAAATTCTGAGAGGTTCTTGGCAGTTTTTAATCCCATCACTTAAGATAACTTCTAATTAAGATCGCTAGTAATTGTAATTACTGATCATTATTTTCTTGCTGAGAAAAGCCTGTAACAGGTTAGCCTCTTTTTCAGTTGATTCCAAAAAAAGAATTAACGGGATTTTTAAAGGCTTTAATTTCCAATGAGAAGCTGCATTACTGGGAAGATCTGAGTTAACATCATGTAGCGTGTGTGTCCGCAGTTAATGAAAAACATGGGGCTATTTGGTGCCTTGTAAGTGTGAAGTATGACAAAGCATGAATCATAAGTCTCTTGTACAGTAACAAAATAATAACCACCCTAAAATATTTGGCATCCTGGGGCATGGTTAGAATCTTAAGTAGTTTTCCATTTTAATTACCACAAAAAGGATAATTAAGCTGTTTCAAAATCTTTCCTACAGAACTCTCCCTGGGCCAAAAGTCTGAGGCAAAGAATTTTCTTCTTGAGAACATGTCACTGAGGGGGAGGTCACAGTTTTCTTAAGAACTGTAATTTTTCTAATGGTTCTTCTAAGAATAAACCATGGCAAATGTGCTTTGAAAAGACTGCCATTAATAAAGTCATTTCCTCTCCAGATGTAAGTTAAAGTAGCAAAACGAAAATTTGAACTTAAGATACAATAACAACCTCCCAAAAAATGACCCTGACTTGTCCTGTCTGTACCTCAATTCATCTGAACTAAAATATTTATATTGATAAAGTATAAGATGTCATTAGAATCTGAAAATTATATGACTAGTAAAGATTTATGGGGCCCTGCGTGGCTCAGTCAGTTAACCGTCTGACTCCTGGTTTCAGCTCAGGTCATGATCTCACAGTTCGTGGGATCGAGCCCCGTATTGGGCTCTGCATTGACAATGCAGAGCCTGCTTGAGGTTCTCTCTCTTCCTCTCTCTCTGCCCCTCTCATGCGTACACGCTCTTGCTTGCTCTCTCTCTCAAAATAAATAAACATTTAAAAATAAATAAATGAAGATCTACAATTAGTCTGAAGGTGCGGGCAAGTCAATGGAGTGGCAAGGACAGGGAATTACTTGGTTTTTTCCTAGTTTTCTTAATACGATTGGGCAAAAAATGCAAGACTGATCCCAGAACTGTAACGGAACCCTTTCATCCTCTAAACTCTTATGTAAACACAAAAACACGTAGAAAAATTAATTTCTGCATGATTCCAGGGGATATTTGGGGCATTTAAAATTTGCTTTAAGAGGCAGTTTAAGATGGTGAGGTAGAAAGAACCCGAATCCACTTCCTACCATGGCTGCAACAAATCCAGAGCTACAGATGGAAAAATTGCCTCTGAAAAGGACCTGAAAACGACCTGAACAAGGGGCTCCATGACAAAGGGTAAAGAGGCCACATCAAGATGGGGAAGAGAGGCAGAGAGGCAGGCTCACCAAAGGCCGTACCCAGAGCACTGCAACCCCTAGCTGGGAGGGAATCTCCCAAATATGGAAGTTCTCCCGAAAGAGTGAGGGGTTGGTATCCCACATCAGGCACCCCAACCCTCCAGATCTACACCAGAGGGATGAGCTCTAACCATGTCTGGTTTTGAAAGCCGTGGCGTTACAGGAAACAGAGACTCCACTCTGAAAGGACTTGCAGGCAGATGCACTCCTCTTGGGACTGAGCCCAGAAGCAGCAGTCTGAGAAGCACCTGGACTGTATGTAAAGAAGATTCCTTTGCTAGTCTTTTTTAAAAAGTTTTTTTAGGGGCGTCTGGGTGGCTTAGTCGATTAAGCGTCCAACTTTTGCTTAGGTCATGATCTCGCGGTTCGGGGGTTCGAGCCCTGCGTCGGGCTCTGTGCTGACTGCCAGCTCGGAGCCTGGAGCCTATTTCAGAGTCTGTATCTCCCTCTCTCTCTGACCCTCCCCTGCTCACGCTCGCTCTCTCTCTCCTAGAAATAAATAAAAAAATATATTTAAAAAAAGTTATTTTTAATGTTTATGTATTTTCGAGAGACACAGAGAGCGAGCAGGGTAGGGCAGGGAGAGAGGGGGACACAGAATCCGAAGCAGGCTCCGGACTCTGAGCTGCCAGCACAGAGCCCGACGCGGGGCTCGAACTCACAAACTATGAGATCATGACCTGAGCCGAAGTCTGTTGCTTAACTGACTGAGCCCCCCCAGGCGCCCCTCATTTGCTAGTCTTAAAGTGTCTGCTGGAAGGGCGGGAGTTTGTGGGAAATCTCTGCAGGAACAGAGATGCTGGCAGAGCCCATTTTTTTACTCTTCCCCCCGCCCCCCACTGCTAGCCCTGGTGGTGCCCCCTACGACTTTGTCTAAGCCAGCCAGGAAGACACCCTCTCCCGTGCATCACTCCACAGCCTCCCCTCAAAATCCCGGCCCGGGGACTGCCCCACCCCGGTGTACCACTCCACGGCAGCCCCGCCCAGGCTGTCTGGCATGCTTTGCCCACGTAGCGGGTGCCCCTTGAACGATTGTCACCAGTGGCTGAGGGGAGTTGCCCTTCTGGGCCTTACGGTACTGAAACACTAGGAGAGACAGTGCTTTGCACACCACCACCACGCCGAGGGCACTGCACAGACAGCAGACTGAAACCCACCCCCAGTCTTCCTGTGAAAAAGGCCCTTCTACTAGATCTGGAGCTCCAGTGTGAGGGGCAAGCTCCAGGCTTACCACCCATCTAAAGGCTATAGAAGTGCTGGTAGGGAATACAGGCGGGGGGTATGATACCATCTTGGAGCTTTCACCCGGCCTCATTAGAATCCACTGGAACCTCTCAGAAAGGAGCTCATATACCCACCTGGAGCCCCAAAGTTTGCATCTGTCATTAAGGATCACTTGGTCCGGAGGCCAGCAGGGTCTGTGACTGTGGGCCCCCAAGAACGTATATATTTGCATACCTTAAAAGCTGCTGATAGTCTAGCTTCCAATCAGCCTGAAACTAGGTGCTGACTGAGGTCTCTCCCTCTGGAGCACCCACAGGACTTGGCACACCCTCAACAATTGGGAACTGCCAAGAAAATCAGGCTACTTAGATAGTTATAAAGGTTTCAAGAGACAGCCAAGAATGAGGGCAAGGTTAAATGATAAGGCACCTCTGCCACATGGGGCTACTTTTGCAAGACTGGGGGAAATCCCCATTTTGCCTCATAGATAGAAATAAACAGAGACTCAAGCAAAATGAAGAGACCAAAGAATATATTCCAAACAAAAGAACAAGACAAACCTCCCTTAAAAAAAAAAATCTTAAGGAAACACGGGTAAGTAATTTACCTAATAAAAAGTTCAATGTAACAGTCATAAAGATGCTCACCGAACCCCAGAGAAGAATGGATGGACACCGAGAGAATTTCATGAAAGGGAAAGCATAAGAAAGTGCCCAACAGAAATCACAGAACCGAAGAATACAATCAATGAAATGAAAGATACAGTAGAGAGGCCCGGCAGCAGACTAAAGGGAGCAGAAGACAGACTCAGTGAGCTGAAACGCAGGGCAGAGGAACTCAACACAGAAGAGAAGCAAAAAAAAAAAAAAAAAAAAAAATTACAAAGTGACGATAGCTTAAGGGATCTCTTTTCAACCTCAGACAGAATAACATTCACATTATAGGGGTTCCAGAAGGAGGAGAGAGAAAGGGGCAGAAAACGTATCTGAACAAATAACCACTGAGAAATGCCCTAACTTGAGGAAAGAAACAGACATCCAGATTCAGGAAGCTCAGAGAGTTCCAAACAAGGTGAACACAAAGAGACCCACACCAAGACACATTCTAATTAAAATATAGAGTATCTTTTTAAAAATTTGTAATTAATTGATTAACAATTTTGAGAGAGAGGGAGTGTACGTTGGGGCGGGGCAGAGAAAGAGGGAGGGAGAGAATCACGAGCAGGCTCCACCCTGTCAGCACTGAGCCCGATCGAGCCATGAGATCATGACCTGAGCTGAGATCAAGAGTTGAACAACTAACCAACTGAGCCATCCAGGCGCCCCAGAATAAAGAGAATCTTAAGAGCAGCAAGAGAGAAACAAGGCCAGAGGGAGTAGCATGATATATTCAAAGTGCTGAAAGAAAAGAAAGAAAGAAAGAAAGAAAGAAAGAAAGAAAGAAAGAAAGAAAGCAAAGAAAAAAAGTTGAAAGAAAGAAAGAAAGAAAGAAAGAAGGAAAGAAAGAAAGAGAAAGAAAGAAAGAAAGAAGGAAAGAAAGAAAGAAGGAAAGAAAGAAAAGAAAGAAAGAAAGAAAAAGAAAGAAAGAAAGAAAGAAAGAAAAGAAAGGAACCGAGAATATTCCACCTGGTGTGGTTATTATTCAGAACTGAAAAAGAGATAAAGAACTTTCCAGACAAACAGAAGCTAAAGGAATTCACCAACACTAAACTGGCCTTACCAGAAATGTTCAAGGGGCTTCTTTAAGCTGAAAGGCCAGGGTACTTATTAGTAACAAGAAACTATGTGAAAGTGTAAATCTCTCCGAAAAAAATAAATACACAGTAAGGGCAGTGAATTAATCACGTATAAAGCTAGTACATAGGTTATAAGGCAAAAGTAATAAAAATAACTGTACCTATAATAATTAGTTAAGGGATACACAGAAAGACGTAGAATGTGACTTTAAAAACAAAACATGTGGAGAGAGTAAAAATGTAGAGTTCTAAGATGCATTCATACTTAACCTGTTATCAGCCAAAATAGATCATTAAATACCTAGACAGTTATGGATAAGCCTTATGGTAACGACAAAGCAAAAACCCCATAACACTATAGAAAGTCATCAACCCACAAGAAAAGAGCAAGAGAAGAAAGGAACCGAGAGGAACTACATAAACAGCCAGAACAGAACAGAATCAGAACAAGTACATACCTATCGATAAATTACTTGAAATATCCATGGGTAAAGTTCTCCAATCAAAAGACACAGAGTGGATGAATTGATTTAAAAAACCCCAAAACACAAGACTCATCTATATGCTGCCTACAAGAGACTCACTTCAGAGTCTCACACAGGACGCACACAGACTGAAAGTGAAGGATGGTAAAAGAGATTTCATGCAAATAGAACCCAGAGGAAATTTGGGGTACCTATACTGATACCAGACAAAATAGGCTTTAAAACAAAGACAACCAATGACAGAGATGGATGCTACATAATGACAGAGGGGTCAGTCAACTAAGAAGCTATAATATTTTAAAATATTTATACACCCAATGTAGAAGGGCAGAAAGAGAGAAATTGACAGTAATACAATAATAGTAGGGGACTTTAAAACCCCACTTATATCAATGGATAGATCAATCGGACAGAAAATTAATGTGGAAGCATAAACCTTAAATTATTCATTAGGCTAGACAAGTGGACATATAGAGAACATCCCGTTCAAAAGCAGCAGAATACACATTCTTCTCAAGTGCACATGGAACATTCCTCAGGGCAGATCACATGTTAGGCCACAAAACAAACCTCAATACACTTAAGAGTAAAACCATGTCAAGCATCTTTTCCAACCACAACGGTATGAAGCTAGAAGTCAATTACAAAAAAAATCTAGAGAAACTACAAATACAACATTGAAGAATCTGGAAGCGTTAGAAGTGAAGTCGAACATAGAAAGCCAATACCATGTGGTATCATGGGTGAAGATGTACCATATATATATATATAATTATATATGTTATATATTATACACTACACCGGAAAATTACTCAGCCAGAAAAAAGAATAAAAATGTTCCGTTTGCCACAACACAGATGAGCCTACAGGGTATTACGCTGAGTGAAATAAATCAGAGAAAGACAAATATCATCCGATTTCACTTACATGTGGAATTTAAAAAGCAAAATAAATGAGAAAACAAAAACAAAAATACTGTGTGATTCCATTTATATGAAGCTCAAGAACAGGTACTTGGCTCCTGTGAGAGAAGTCCAAACAGTGATTCTTCGGGCATGGTGCTGGTTATCGACTGGGTAGTGGCATAAGGAACTTAGGTTGCTAGTGACCATATATTTCAATCTAGATTGATGGTGGAGGCAAAGGCAACAAACATGTAGTTCAAATTAAATTTCCTTACATTTGCAGCCCACTTTTCGACACCTGAAACGTGCAGAGTGTGACCTTCCTCAAGCAACTCATGACTGCCTTAGCACCTGAATATTTCTGTTTTATGAAAAACTAAAGGTAACCTTATCTTGACAGCAGCAGCAGGCCCCGTAAGATCTTGAAAGCCTTGTTTTCATATTCCTTAGAAATGTACTTTATGTCTACCTCCCACTCCGTCAATCAATTCGACATAAATAATCAGCCACCCCTCACCCTTGCAACCGCAGCTCTTTCTGCCCACAGGTATCTCCTGGTGCTGTTTTTTTGCACCAAAAAACGTCAAGAATTCTTTCTCAGCCATTTGCTCACGAACCCCACTTCAAATCTCATGGACGGTGGTTACAATTGCGGCCATAGAAATGTGTGTTTTAAAAAATTACTGATTGGGGGCACCTGGGTGGCTCAGTTGGTTGTTTCTGGCTCTTGTTTTCAGCTCAGGTCATGATCTCAGGGTTTGTGAATTCGGGCCCCCCACTGGGCTCTGCGCTGACACTGTGGAGCCTGCTTGGGATTCTCTCTCCCTTTCTCTGCTTCTCCCCCACTGGCACTGTCTCTGTCTCTCTCAAAATAAATAAACGTAACAAAAAACTAAAAGGGCGCCTGGGTGGCTCAGTCTGCTGAGCGTCTGACTTCCGTTCAGCTCATGATCTCATGGTTCCTGGATTCAAGCCCCGTGTTGGGCTCGTGCTGACAGCTCAGAACCGGGAGCCTGCTTTAGATCCTGTGTCTCCCTCTCTCTCTGCCACTCCCTCTCTCACGCTCTCTCTTTGTCTCTCAAAAATAAATAAGTGTTAAACAGTTTTAAAAAAGCAAAGTATTTAAAAAAATTTATTGCTCTAGACAATAAGATTTTTGCACTCACTGTTTTGTTCTACCGCAAAACAAAATAGTACTCCCCTAGAAATACAGATTATCTAGTGCAATATGATAAGAAGATACAGTAAAAAGAATACACACCTAAAAGATTTTAAAGAACTTTATTTTTGGAATAAACCCATACACAGAAACACTGCAATGATAATAGAGATTTTATATATTCCCATCCAGTTTTTCACATTGTTCATATCATCTTATCATAATATACTTGTAAAGTCCAGTAAACAAATATTTGCACATTAAGACAAATGGACCAAAAAAAAAAAAAAAAACTCAAAATGGATTAAAGGTTTGAATGTAAGACCAGAAATCACACAACTAGAAGAAAACATAGGTGCTAAGTTTTTTGATAATATCATTTTGGATCTGATTAGAGAAGTGATGGCAACAAAAGCAAAAATAAACAAATGGGAACATATTAAACCCAAAAGCTTGTGCACAGTTAGATATGAAATCATCAAGCAAAATAAAAAGGCAACCTACTGGATGGGAAAAGATACTTGGAAACAGTGTATCCATGAAGGGGTTAATAGCTAAATACTTAAAGAACTCCTATAACTCAACTGCAACAAAACCTCAAGCAATCGTGTTTCAAAAGAAGCAGAATCAAATATTCTATTCTGTGGGAGTAGACATTTTCCCACAGAAGCATACAGATGGCTAACAGGTGCATGGAAAGATGCTCAACATCACACATCCTCAGGGACATGTGATTCAAAACTACAGTGAGCTATCACCTCCCAATTGCCAACATGGCTATTATCAAAAAGACAAAACAAAACAAAACAAAACAAAAAACCCACCACAAAGAAACAAAAAAACAAGTGTTGGTGAGGAAGTGAGATCATCGTGTCATACGCACAAAACTAATGTCGTATATCAGTCATACTTCAATTAAAAAAAAAAAAAATTAGAGGGTGGTAACACCTTTTGGACCAAAATGGTACGGCCATTTTGTAACTTCCTTTTTCTGGATTTTGTCACTCAATTCGATCTCTTATATTTGAGATGATTTCTCTCAAGCATTTGTAAATTTGGGATTCATTTTTTCCCCCACACCAACAGGGAGATATTTGTGGATATTTCCGACCTGGGAGATCATACGGAGATTTGTGTGCCCAAGTCTTTCATCCTTCCCTATTTTCTACTTTCCTAACACCCTAAGATACAGTTTTGAAGGAAATTTCTCTGCAAAACACATTGACGCATTGTGCCTACTTATTTCTTCCCATGAAATTCTGGAAGGCTCTTTCAAAACTGATGGGTTTGTGTTGTATGTAGTTCTCTGGGTGATCAGGTGATAGATGGTTTCCTCTCATTTTGGGATAAAGGATGGCTCACCGAAAGCTTCTTTTTTAAGATATCAAATAGATAATACTTTAATTTTGGAAGACTCTCACTTTTCCCTGGAAAATAGTTCCCTCAACCAAACAGTTCAGTTACTATATATTTTACAGTATACTGAAATATTGCACTTAAAAAACCCCTTCTTTAAAAAACAAACTGTAAACTCAGATACCTAATCAATCATGTTACCTATAAGTGCGGACAGTATCATTCTGTCATGCTGACTTCAGTCACACTTCTTTACATAAAAATTTTAAAAAATAAAACATAAAAAAGGATAATATCAGCATTTATAACATAAAGGATTTCCAAATACACAAAGGTACGATTTTCATAACAATTCATGAACTAAATGGCTTTCAATTCAAATTACAAACGTTCACTTTCTATTCAAAACTACAGCACGTGTCTTGGACACGTTTGTTGCTGCCAATAAACCCCACAGTTGAGCCTCTAAAGTATTTTGAAAAAATCTAGATTTGTCATGGAGTCTTTTGAAGGGAGAGGCAGGGTAAAGGGAGCTAAGTGCTGTATTTGCTTCCTCCGGTTCTCAAATTAGAGTGCTCACTTTCATCTGAAGTTTTTGGACACCACTTGTGCATTTCCATCGTCTTTGAATTGCCTTTTACAGTTTTATGTTCTTCCTACGATATTTTCATGGGGTCAGTTTTAATTCTTGCACAGCATTTTAAGAAACCAAGAGTATATCGAAACTTATTATAGAACCATAGGATAAACTGGTTTGGAACTAGAACAGTACAAAAAGAGAACAGCTCTAGGTACATAGATAAAGCACAAATAATAATTTGGGGGGGGGAAGGCTTCCTTTCTCCACCCTGCTCATTTTCTCCCAATCTCCTTAAACGCACTTTGTGCAATATTTTTCAAGAATTCACCCAAAAAAGAAAAACATTCATTTCCTTTTTAAACAAAAATAAGTAACAGGCTGTTCTGACTGTCATAGGAATTTTTGGTTTTTTTTTGTGTGTGTGTGTGTGTTTTTTGTTTTGTTTTGTTTTTTGCTATTCTGTAAAAGTTCATTTGACAGTCTTTTTTTTTTTTAAACTCACAGTCCATTAAATTCTTTCCTTCCGTTCTTTTAACAAACTTGTAACTAACATCCCTTTTATATCCTTTAACAGTATTAAGCAAACAAACGAGTCTACCTTTTCCCTCTGTTTCAGCCCCCTGCCCCATTCTTATTTTCATTAATTTTTTTTAATTGCCACACACCGCTAGTTACCACTGCCATAACTGTTACGTGACAGTAACATATCCCGGATGAGGGTTTTGATGGGGACTTTACCTACCAAGTGGATGAAAAATAATTGCTCTATGACTGAGGAGGACACTGTGCGGAAGGAAGGGAGGAGAAGCAAAAGCTTTCCGAATCGCATTGGTTGGTCGTTGTACTGGTTTCTAACGTATTGTTCCAGAGCACACTGGGACTTTTCCTTCAAGATTTCCACTCGCACTGCATCGGTGAGACCGCTGGCTTCTGAGTTGAACAGGACTATGGCCTTGAGGCAGCTGTACTCGGCGGGGTGGATGCGCAGAGCTTTGAGCCTCTCCATTTGGTCTTGGAAGATCCGAACGTTATCCATGAAGATGGCAACACTGTCGGCAGGCATGGGCGTGTTGTGTAAGCTGGTGGAGGCCAGGAACGGGATGACATGGAGTGGCATGGAGCACTGCCCCCAGTTCAGCATGAAGAGCTCGCACCAGGTAAGGCGAAGTATGGCCACCTGGTCGTCGACTGGCAGGGCTGGGAAGTACGGTATTTTCCGGGCCCATTCCACAGCACCGAAGAGCACCCGGGCAGCCTGTTCGCAAAGGTTCTCAAGGCTCAGGACGGTGTTGGGCAACATGCACTGGCCGCCTGACCATGGCGAGGGGTTGGGCTCCGCGCTGAGGAGCAGAGTAATATATCCAGACAGGTTCAGAGAGCTGCTGAGGGGTTGCGGGCCGGCCACCGCAGGCTGCCCGTCGGCTGGCTGGGTGGGCGGTGTCCTGTTGCAGTTCACCACTTTCGGTTTCATACCGACATCGAGGCACTTTTTGAAGCGGCAGAACTGGCACTGGTTGCGACGGTGCTGGTCAATGTAACAGTCTTTGTTGCCATGGCATCTGAAGCCCATGTTCTTCCCCACACTGCGCTTGAAGAAGCTCTTGCAGCTCTCGCAAGTGAACTGGCCGTAGTGCTTGCCGTTTGACCTGCCCCCGCACACCCTGCACTTGATTGCGGGTGGCGGCAGTGGTGGCAGCCGCGGTTGCGGGGGCTGTGGTTGTGGCGGCTGCAGTGACTGAGGCTGAGGCAGCTGCCGTTGCTTGTTACCGCCGGAGCCGCCGAGGCTCCTCTGGCCTCCAGCCGCCATTATCGTTGCCGTGCTGACTGGGGCCCCTTGTCTAAGCGCCTGTGGCACACACATGGCAGAGGGCAGTGGGTTTGGCAGGGGTAGTACCTGTAAGTCTTTGTTTTCCTGAAAGCCAGGCATCTCATTCTGGGATTTGAGCTTCACTTTGCCTCGCGTTTCCATATCTGTGGGGGCTGCGTCCGTATTTCCTGCTTCCCCGGCTGGTGGCGGCTCCGTCTCTGGCACCGGTGCACTGCCTTTTGTTCCCGTGACTGTGAGACAGGATGTAGGATGGCGCCCCCAGCAGGCTCCGGCGCTGTTTGGTTGAGGTTGGTTAGTTTTTCCTTTTCTGTTTCTACTTTCATCAAATTTTATCATTTTCTTGTCTGAGCCAGTGTGTTTGTTTTCTTTGTTTCCCTCGTCTCTGTTCTGTCGGTTTGGGAGCCTTCGCACCGCAAAGGGAGGTGTAGGTGCCGTGAGTGAGTGAGGAGGGGCAGAATATGGCGGCTGAGAGGGAGGCTAGGGAGAACCGCAAGTGGATTGTCCGGCATCGAGACAGAAATAGGAGGCATAAAAACAAACAAACAAACAAACAAAAAAATCTCTCCAAAGATCTTACTTGCTTTCACTCTCCTCCTCCCATTCTGGTTTGCTATCCCAGAAAAAGATTATTATGGGTTTTTTAATATAGGAAAACTCTTCCCGAAAGTGGGTGACTAGTACAAATACATAGTACAAATAACACTATGTTATTCGGCCAATGTCAACAGTTGTATTTGCTTTGATCATTACCATTATCTATGGCTAGTCAGATGTTTTTTGTTTTTTCTGTTTTTTTTTCTTTTACTACAGTCACCTAATAAAATAAAAACCAGAATAAAGAAGCCACTAAGACCCTTTAGCAATGATGACATTCAGAGGAAACTTTTTTCACCATTGAAACACAGTATAAAAACTCATTCTGAGTGAGAAAGCTAGGGAGAAATAGAACGATACACCATGCAAGGTGATTTCAGACCAACTAGGTAATTTCAGAACTTAAGAAAACAGTTAGGTTGAACCAGAGAAATGTGCTAGTATTTGACTCTTTTGACCTACAAAAATGTCAATTGCATATTGCTTAACCTAATATCATCCACTTCTCTCAGAAAAATTTTATGACAAGCAGCACCATATAATACCTAAGGACTATAGAATGTGATTGCTTTGAGGCAAATCCCACTTCTGTGACTTAAAGTATGCGTGATTCTGGGTAAACAGTCGTATCTCTCTGTGCCTCAGCATTTTTCTCTGCACGATATTGGGTTGTATTACTAAAGGCAGCAATTTAAGTATATGTTTTACTGTTTCTTGTATAATTTTATTTCTCCCACTTTGGGGTATTTACAAGCAATAATGCTACAAATAATTATTCTACACATAGATTGGTGCTCAGTTGTAAGCCTTTCTCTAGACTGTATATTCAACAATGGAAGTTCTGAATTATAGGGCATACCTTTTTTTTTTAAGTGTATTTATTTATTTTGAAGGGGGGGAAGGGGCAGAAGAAGAGAGAAAATATCCCAAGCCGGCTCCACACTGTCAATGCAGAGCCACATGTGGGGCTGGAACTCACAAACAGTGAGATTACGACCTGAGTGGAAATCCAGAGTCCAGTGTTTGACTGAGCCACTCAGGTACCCCCATATACTTTTCTAATATTGCTATTAATGTTCTATTATTTTTCATTATAGTTTTATCAATTTACATTCATTCCCACCACAATTGTATGGAATCTATTGTTCCATGTGTTTGCCAACACAACTATAATCAGAGTTTAAATTTTGTTCATCTAGTGACTATTTACTGGTACTTAACTGTGGTTTTAGTTTCCCTGATTACTAATAAGTTTAAGCAGCACATATGTAAAGGTGCTCAAACTCATTTGGATTTCTTTGGTGAAGCACCTCTTCGACTCGAGCTTTTTGTCAATTGCATTGCTTGCTGTTTTTTTAATTGATAGATGGGGCACTATATTTCAAGACTATGATTCACTCAGTGTATAGCTTGCACTATTTACCATTGCAAATCGCAGTGTGTTCTGGCTTATGGTTAAAACTGATCAGGGGCGCCTGGGTGGCTTAGTCGGTTAAGCGTCCGACTTTCGCTTGGGTCATGATCTCGCGGTTCGTGAGTCGAGCCCCGCGTCGGGCTCTGTGCTGACTGCCAGCTCGGAGCCTGGAGCCTGTTTCAGTCTGTGACTCCCTCTCTCTCTGACCCTCCCCTGCTCACGCTGTCTCTCTCTCTCTTAGAAATAAATAAAAAACATTTAAAAAATTAAAAAAAAAAAAACTGATCAAAAACAGGTTCCCTCCACCCTGCCCCTCCAAGGCCCTTTTCCTTACAAATTGTAAGGGTGAGGGTGTGGTTCAGGTTTCGGTCTGGTTTACCCTTCTACCAGGGTATAGTTCTTTAGGGAGCAGACTTAAAAAATGAGGGTGATCTGTTCGCGTTCCTGTCTGCACTTACAAACTCCCGTGTTTAGCAAATATCTGTATGGGAAAAAAGATGCTTCAATCCTATATCTGGGTTCTGCCCTTGACTAAAATTTTGCTGTCGTAATTCCTTAATTCCTTACTATCTTGTCAGTTCTCTGATATGTACTCACACCCACACCCACACATGCACATACATACACACATCCATATATCCAATATACTTGTTTGGTAGTGTTCTAAAAAGCCTAGTCTGCCATAATTCAGAAAACAGAACTCGTTACCGAATAAACCTATAAAATCTTGTCCTGTGCCTAAAGCCTCCACTTCTCTTATAAATCAGTTGACATCAAACAAAGGGAAACCAGGCTGAGAACTGGAGAGATTTTCATTAAAGTGTAGAGTTATTTGAAATACGTGCTAGCCTTTGAACAAAACCATTCCTCAGTGGCCTTTCCGAGTAGTGGTAATGTGAGTCTGAACGAACTCAGGGCCCCACTGTTCATGAGAAGCAGTTATCTGCTTGAGTTTAAAGGATTATTACTGGGGTGCCTGGGTGGCTCAGTCGACTAAGTGACCAACTTCAGCTCAGGTCATGATCTCATGGTTCGTGGGTTCGAGACCCGTGTCAGACTCTGTGCTGACAGCCAGCTCAGAACCTGGAGACTGTCTTCGGATCTGTGTCTCCCTCTCTCTATGACCCTCCCTTACTCACACTGTCTCTATCTCTCAAAATAAATATCTCTCTCAGAAAGCAATAAAACATTAAAAAAATTAAGGATTATTACTTAGAATAAGAGGCTGTTTTAGGGATTTTTTTTTTTATGTATAAAACATCGATACTGTTCACAGATGCTTAACCCTGCTTCTTCCCGTCTGTAGGGCACAGAAGAAAACATATTCTGTGGTTCTAATGAGTGTGGGGAAGGGAGAAGAAAGACTTGTGTTAGGGCCTGCTGTGCTGCACACTATCTGTACATGATACCCACTTTGGGATTTAGTTTCCCTTCCGAAAGCTTGAGAAAGTTGCCTGTTTTATCTGCGTTTCAGGGTTCTTCAATGATAAATGGGAAAGACTGTGCATGAATGAGTTAGATATTTAGGATATCAACTACAGTCTCCCACCCACCATAACATGGCCCTACAGTCTGTGCTTCTACTCTCCTTATTAGTTATCCACTGAACTGAACCAGCTTCAGGTCTGGGCACCCTTTATTACCTTAAAGGCCCGTGGAGACAACCAGAAAATGGAGCTGCCACAAGAGGCAGTTTGATCTTTTGCCAAAAGCCTTCGTGAATGGGAGTCCTGGTGGGTCGTCCACGATTAAGGACATTAGGATTCATACAAAAAACGTCCCATGTTCTCTTTCATCATTTAGTTCCATATATATTTTATTTTCCATTTCTTTTGTTTATGCAGAGTCCCAAAAGATAGTAAAAGGAAGAGAATCAGGATGAACACTGGAGTATTTAACCTGGAGCTTAAGGTATTTTTCAATCTCTGACGTGGGACAGTGAAGATTTCTTACTACACAGTACAACCCCCCATCTAGGTCCCTAAAGGGTTAGTCACTGCCTTTTACGATGCGTTGTGTACGTAGCTGTTTTCAAGATGACAGACACATGCTTCTTTTTTTTTAATCAAATACTGTTCACAAGGCTAGACGGTAATTGCATTTCTAAGCCAGCTTATGAGATATTGCGTTCTTTTTACTTATTCTGTGATCTTATTTTACTGTCCTACTTTTTTGGGGTACAGACTGTCAGAAGTTGGTGGCATGTGAAGTTAAACATAATTTTCCTGATCACTTCTCTTCAGGGCTTCCGAGATAACATTCTACTGAAATAAATTCCTCAGAGTAATTTCATGAATAATATTACAGTATCCACATATACTAAATGCCAGGTGTTCCATACACATGACCGCAGACCTTCAGTGCCATCTGTTAGATACTCATGTCTCTTTTATAGGTGAAGAAATTGTGATTTAGAAATAAAATGTCATTTGTCCCAGGTGAGAAGATGGTAACATAAGGATATAAATATATGTTCATCTGCCACCAAAGTCCACTTTCTCCAGCACTATATCACCTTGAGAAATACCACTGAGATTTAGTGGCATTTCATGGTTATTGACATTTGCACTGATAGATGGACTGACATGGCACCACCAATGCATTTCACTTGCATTATTAAAAAGCCGCTCTGAAAAAGGAAGGCGACTAATCCTTACATTAACAGGACCACAAATGGTGCAGGACATTATTTGCTGCCAAACATTTGTTGTCACGTAGGCATAGGCCTAATCCATTTCTGCATTTCATCTGATTTCCTAAAGGATGTTCCGAAACCACTACGTGCCTCAAGGATTTTCATTAGAAATGGGTATCTCAGGGGCGACAGGGTGGCTCAATCAGTTGAGTGTCTGACTCTTGATTTTGGCTCTGGTCATGATCCCCGGGTTGTGGGATTGAGCCCCTCGTGGACTCCACTCTGAGTGTGGAGCCTGTTTAAGATTCTCTCTCTCTCCCCCACTCTGCTCCTCTCGCTGGCTTGCACATGCATTCTCTCTCTCTCTGTCTCTCAAAATAAATAAATAAATAAATAAAAACGAAAGAAAAAAGAAATGGCTATCTCAGCTTTCCATGAATTACCCTTAGTCAGAGTCACTGAATTTAGCCACTGCTGATTTTGAAATTTCTCTAGGAACTGAGCAATAAATTTAAAAAATAAAATGAAAAAAAAAAAAAAAAAAAAACAGAAGTCCAGTAGCTTCAAATTCTGACTCTGACACTTTTGGTATGAGGTAAATAATTATACTCCAAAGCCATTGCTCCCTTATCTGTAAAACAGGATAGAAGTTTCTATCCTGTAATGTTCTGTTATTTTGAGGCTTAGATGCAGTAATGTGTAAACTGATTAGCAGAGTTCCTGATACTAAAGTAACAGTAAATAAACCTGAAGCTACTCTTTAAAAAGAACAGTTTCGCGGCGACTGGGTGGCTTAGTCGGTTAAGCGTCCGACTTTCGCTTGGGTCATGATCTCGCGGTTCGTGGGTTCGAGCCCCGCGTCGGGCTCTGTGCTGATTGCCAGCTCGGAGCCTGTTTCAGTCTGTGACTCCCTCTCTCTCTGACCCTCCCCTGCTCACGCTGTCTCTCTCTCTCTCTCTCCTAGAAATAAATAAAAACATTAAACAAATAAATAAATAAAAAGAACAGTTTCGAGGTGCCTGGGTGGCTTAGTCGGTTAAGCGTCCGACTTTCGCTTAGGTCATGATCTCGCGGTTCGTGGGTTCGAGCCCCGCTTCGGGCTCTGTGCTGACTGCCAGCTCTGAGCCTGGAGCCTGTTTCAGTCTGTGACTGCCTCTCTCTCTGACCCTCCTCTGCTCACGCTGTCTCTCTCTCTCTCTCTCTCCTAGAAATAAATAAAACATTAAAAAAAAAAAGAACTGTTTCTCTAGGAATTATTCAAGGCTGATGGTGAAAATTTGAAAATTTACCTAGTGACACAAAAATAGAACATGCTATGAGCATTGGGGTACTCTTGAATGATGACAAAAACTGAGGACTGATGGATGTGGGGGGGAGGAGGGATGGGCATGGAGGAGGACACTTGTGGGGGGATGAGCACTGAGTGTTATGTGGAAACTAATTTGACAATAAACTATTTGTAAAAAAAAAATAAATAAATAAATAAACATTAATTTAAAAAAATAGAACATGCTAGCTTATGTGCCATTTAAATTATTTGAGAGTAGTTTTTTTTTTTTTAATTTCTAGGAGAGAGGAGAGAACAGCGTGAGCAAGGGAGGTCAGAGAGAGAGGGCGTGAGACTGGCTCCAGGCTCTGAGCTGGCAGTCAGCACAGAGCTGACAGCAGCAGCTCGCCCCGAGATCACTGACCTAAGCGCATCGGCGCCTTCACTCATATTGAAGTAGTTTTAAAAAGCGAGTAGGTTCCACAGGGCGCCTGGGTGGCTCAGGTAGTTAAGCACCTTCTGCTCAGGTTATGATCTCGCAGTTTGTGAGTTCAAGCCCCTGTCAGGCTCTGTGCTGACAGCTATGATTCTGTGTCCCCCCTCTCTCTGCCCCTCCCCTGTTAATGCTCTGTCTCTCTCTGTCTCTCAATAATAAATTTAAAAAGTTTTTTATTTTATTATTATTTTTTTTAGAGAGACAGCGTGAGCAGGGGAGGGTCAGAGAGAGGGAGTCACAGACTGAAACAGGCTCCAGGCTCGAGCTGGCAGTCAGCACAGAGCCCGACGCGGGGCTCGAACCCACGAACCGCGAGATCATGACCTAAGCGAAAGTCGGACGCCCAACCGTCTAAGCCACCCAGGCGCCCCAAAAAAAGTTTTAAAAAAGTAAGTTCCATAATAGACTCTTGAATATGGAGAACAAAACAGAGGTTTACTGGAAGGGTTGGGGGGGGCCTATATTTCTAATGCCAAGCACAAAGTCTAATACATGGTGAACTTTTTTTTTTAGAAGTTTATTTATTTATTTGGAAAGAGAGAGCAAGCGAGCACGAGCGAGGTAGGGGCAGAGAGAGAATCGCAAGCAGGCCTCTACTAATGGGGCTCAGACCCACAAACTGTGAGATCCTGACCTGAGCCGAAATCAAGAGTGGGATGCTTAACCGACTGAGCCGCCCAGGCGCCCTCAGAGTGAACTTTCAATAATGGTTTGGTGACCTGAAATATTGACACATGATCTCAGAAGGTGTCTTCCAAGGCCATTTTCCCTTAGGCCTTGTGAACTACTCAGGCAGGTTGTAAAACATGAACATAAAACTAATTGCACTAGAAGCAGATGAAGTATGAATGCAGAAAAAGGAAATCAGGAAAATTTTCCAAAACAGCCTGGCAGTAATTTCATGGTATAGTACCTCATCTTAACACTTTTTCATTATAATTAATAAGGACCAGTAGAAGCCCGTAAAAGGGCAGTTATACATATACTGCACATTTTATTAATGGCCATTTTATTTTTGTTTTAGTGCCGTTTTTTAACAAGCAGATAGTAATCGAGGAAAAATTTTTGTCAATGTATTAGTAAGTTTTATCATAAGGCTTTTGCCATCATGTTTGTTTCCTAGTGTTTGTCATGACATCCTAAGCTATATCTATTTTTCTTGCACAAGAACTATCAAGAATTTAGATATCTCTAGAAGTTCAAAGATATAAGCAGCTGTATTTTTAATAAACTATTAGTGAAAAGATGCAGTCCTGAAGGTATGTATATCATTAAATTGCATTTCTCTGTTTTTCCTCAATGTTGAATGGGCTTTGAGTATATTTAGATAGTATGAAGAGGACCATTTATGAAGCAATTTGGTAGCTGGGAAAATGTCATCTACTTTATCATAGCCATTTAAATATTGCCATTGTGAGCCCTTTTTTCACTGGTTGATCATGGGGACGCGTCCTCCACTGTGCTTCTGAACTCTGTATTATGTATTCAATACAGTGCCTCATTAGCACTAACCCCACTTTGTTCATTATCTCTCCTATTTATTTAAAATTTCCTTTCCTTTCCTTTTTCCCTTCCTTTCCTCTCCTCTCCTCTCCTGTCCTCTCCTCCCCTCTCCTCCCCTCCCCTCCTCTCCCCTCCCCTCTCCTCTCCTTTCCTTTCTTTTTATTTCGAGAGAGAAAGGCAGAGAGAAAGGGAGAGAGAGAGAGATTCCCAAGTAGGCTCTAGGCTGTCAGCTCAGAGCCTGATTCAGGGCTCGAACTCAGAAACTGTGAGATCATGACCTGAGCCAAAATCAAGAGCCAGATTCTCAACTGACTGAGCCACCCAGGCGCCTCTGTTCATTATCTTTTTCCAATTGTGCTTCCCACCAATACATACAAACACACGTGTGCATTAATATATTATAAACTCTCTTTAAGCAGATATTGAGATGAACACATTTGTATATCCCACTGTGTTTTGTTTATTCAGTGCTGAAAAAGCGCAGGTAATTCAATGTGTTTTTATAACCAATGTGATTTAGCACTTGAGTTATAATAGTTTAATTATGACCTTTATTTTCTTTGATCATTGTTAGAACATCTCCATCCTGGTGGCTAACTGGTTGTTTCTGGGCCCATAAGCATTTCTTAAAGTGTTAAAGAGGGTAGAGTTTGGTCGCAGTGTTGAGTGGAATGGAGTGGCTTCTGGGTAAAATAAAGGTTTTGATTTCATTTAGATAGATATTTTAGAAAGGACGATAAAACCAAATCTGATAGCTCTAAAATTAAATGTACAAAGTGAAAAGCATTTTGAGAACTATTTGATTTAGTTAGTTAATAAAGGAAAATGTTTAATTTCAGTCCCGGGATGAATTCTGTAGTTTCAGTGATCTGATTCGGCTGACTAAAAAATGTACGTGAATATATAATTGCCATTGTTGGAATGCACCTGTTATTCAGCAGGAGTGATCTCTGACAGATCAGATCAATATCCCAAGATCGCATTGACAAACAACCTTTCTTGTTGAAAAAGAATATAGTTCTGTGATAGCTACAACATTGTTTCCATTTTGAGATGATTTAAGAGTCTGTGCTCCAAGTTGACAAAGATTATTCCAGAATTTAACCTTTAGAAGTTATATATGGCTATTTCCTTTTTTAAAAAATGTTTTATTTACTTTGAGAGAGAGCGATCATGAGCAAAGGAGGGAGAGAGAGAGAGAGAGAGAGAGAGAGAGAATCCTAAGCAGGCCCCACGCTGCCAGCACAAAGCTGGATTGAGGGCTTGAACTCACAAACCGTGAGATTGTGACCTGAGCCGAAGTCAGATGCTTAACTGACTGAGCCACTCAGGAGCCCAAGTATATTGTTTTCAGGTCAATACATATGCATTGGATTTTTCTGCCAGATTGGTTAGGTATGGATAATAACACCTAGGACGGAGGACTTCTCTGAGGTTTTGGTGAACAATATCAGTAAAAATATTGAATTTGAGGAACTGCCATTATTTGTGTGACACAGCAAAGTAAACTGGAAAGAGTATGGACTTTGAGGTTAGATCCATACTTCCCCTATCGTACAACCTGGACTTAGATTTCCTTATCTATAAAAGGGAAATAATAGCACCTATCTTATGTAGTTGCATTAGGTTAATTCCTAAGTTTTGAGTAAAGCGTTTAGCATATAGCTGGGCCCCAATGTATATCAGAGCTATCACTATTATTGGTCTTATTTTTGTTATTGTTATTGTTTTATAGCATATAGGCATATAGTCATTTCCTTAAGGCCATAAGTGAGGTAAGTTTAGGTTTACCTTTGTTGTCCTACTATTTTTCCTTTCTGTAGTTTTATTTTTATTTTTTATTTTTTCTTAATTATTTTTAAAATTTATTTTTGAATGAGAGGGAGACAGACAGAGCACGAGTGGGCGAGGGGCAGAGAGAGAGGGAGACACAGAATCTGAAGCAGGCTCCAGGCTCAGAGCTGTCAGCACAGAGCCCAATGTGTGGCTCGAATTCACAAGCAGTGAGATCATGACCTGAGATGAATTCGGATGCTTAACCGACTGAGCCACCCAGGCGCCCCCTCTCTACTTTTATCTTACCTATTAACTATCACCTGTGTGCACTGTTAAATTGTCTTTTTTCCATGTAATCCTAACACGTTTGAAAAAAACAGAAGAGAACATGAGAGAGCTACAAGTGTCATAGAATGGCATGAGCAGTATCTTCTAAGATTCTTTGTTTATTTCACAGTAAGAACTAGACAGTTCGTAATCACACTGGCACAATATTTTACATCAGAATTAAATACAGTCTTAGATTTCCTTACTGCCTCCTCCCTCTTGTATCCGGTTATTTACATAACTAATTAGAATGAAACTTTTAGGTGAGAAAGCCACAGTAGAAATTAATTCAGTAATTTGTAATTATTTGTGACATGATGGTCTTCAACAATTGCCTTTATATTTTTAAATAAAATAACTTTGGGGAAGTAGTCATTTACCTTTCCTACTCTACTTAAACTATAAGATGTGGGAGCCCGACAGTGACCACAAGAAAGCGTGGTTAGGGACGCGGGGATGTGCCTGCACACGGGGCTCCCTGCCTGGGCAAGGCATTCCTGCAAACAGGATGCTCTGCCAGGAGGCCTGCACACAGTATCCATGTTTAATGGTCCGCTTGCAAACGAGGGAACATGCCCTCCTTAGAAATAAGGAGAAGGCTGGAATTGTGAGCAGGCCTCTTAGTAAACATGTTGTGGCCGCTTCCTCCCTTTGCTCCCCCCTGCCCTTGAAATGTGTTTGGCTACTTGCTCTTAATTGGTAAAGGAATGCATCTTGTAGATTTCAGTTTGTATCCAGTTACCGGGGTATAAAATAAGCCGCAAGAGGGGCTTGCGTAGAATTGTTCCTCCGGCCAGAGTTGTGTCTGTGTCTGTCTTTTGTGTGTGTCTTGTCCTTTGTGTCATTTCGTCCGCAACATAAGACATTTACCTTACTTCATCATAATTAAACAGAGCAAATATATGTATATATATATATATCTTTGAAGTCTTTCTTGTGATGGGAAGAAATATATATTATATATAGTATAATATATATATAATATTAAAACCAAGAAAATACTTCCAGAATATTTGCTTTAGTAGAGGTGGAAATCCACAGTTTATATTTTCATATGCATATCATTTTTTAAAATGTTAGGCAATAAAAAAAGTATTTATTTTTTTGAAAGAGAGAGTGCAAGCAGTGGAGGGGCAGAGAGAGAGAGAGGGAGACACAGAATCCGAAATAGGCTCCGGGCTCTGAGCTGACAGCACAGAGTCCGATGTGGGGCTCGAACTCATGAACTGTGAGATATGACCTGAGCCAAAGTAGAATGCTTAACTGCCTGAGTATCCAGGCACCCCTTTATGCATATTTTTTACATTGTAGCCAGAGACTTGGTTCAATGCAATATAAAAAAAATGTCTTAAAATTGTGTCAAGATTTACGGCTTACTAAATTTTTTTCAATTTCAGTCTTTAATATTTACAAATACCTGTAAAGTAGATGCTAGGTCAGATAATGTAGATTAAAATACTTACCATGACAGGTACAGAGTTAGAGCTAGTCATTCATAAAGGAGCATTTAATTCTTAGAGATATCCATTGATTTGCCCAAAGTCACAAAATTAATATGGTATTATTTAAGAGTCATTTGATCTAAAATGTCTAGTTAAAACACAGTATTTTTAAGTCAGAATTGGAGCAAAGGACAGGAAACTACAAAACTCAAAAATGTATATGACTAACATTAATCTTTAGCTTTAATATACTTTTTCTATTCGACAATTTTCTTTTATTGCTAATTAAGCAAAATGTATTATAATGTGTAGTAGAAATAGTTTGCTGTCTTTATTTTTTACTTGAATTGCCCTTTGAGACAACACAACGGTTGCTTAAAATGGCTTTTATGTCTCATCCATGGGTGACATTCATGCTTAAAATGGCTTTTATGTCTCATCCATGGGTGACATTCATGTATATACAGAGATTGTAATCAAGTTTTTGAGGAATTGAAAATTAGACTTCAGTCTCTCCCATCACAAGAAAGACTTCAAAGAACATAAGGAATTGGGGCGCTGGGTAGCTCAGTCTGTTAAGCCTCCAACTCTCGGTTTTGGCCCACCGTCTGTGAGTTTGTGATCTTACCTAGTTTGTGAGTTCGAACCTCCTATCAGCACAGAACCTGCTTGGGATTTCTCTCTCCCTCTCTTTCTGACCCTCCCCGGCTTGCTCTCTCTCTCTCAAAACTATAAATAATTAAAAATTTAAAAAGGAACATAAAGAATTTACTTTTCATTATTTATCTACACTCTATTTTGAGTATGTTTTCCATTTCAAATGAAATATATTAAAGTTAGCTTGAGTTATTAGTTCAATAGAACATATTTAGCCTCCTCCTTTGTACTTGTTACTAAACTAGAAAACCCAGGAAGGTTCTTTCTCCCTATAAATATAAATATGAAGAAGACATTGAACCAAGAGAATATATGAGATGGAGTTAAAGTAAAATAGAAAAATAAATAAGTGCTTGGTAAATATTAAATGTCTTTCTTTTAGTTCTCTTTAGAGGTTTTTTCCTACATAATGTTGAGGCAAAAAACGCTGTGTGTTTTCCATTAGCTAGTGTAGTTCTTTGGGATTCTAAAGACTGAACTCGATCTAGGATAAGGAAAGCTTTTGCTCTACAGACGATGGTCTGACCCAGTTATCCTAGGTGTACTGTAAGGACTGATTCAGACTTCTTTCTTTCCTGCTGCTTTCTGAATAGGGTTAAAATCCACAGATGCTGTGAATTGCATAGAAAATAGAAATAAGGATCTGCCATGGCTCGGGTGGCTTTGTAATTGTATACACTTCCATAAATACCTTCAAAGATCTCGTAATGAGTAATTAAATAATGATAACAGTGATAAATTGGGGCATTTGGGTGGCGCATTCGGTTAAGCGTCTAACTCTTGACTTTGGCTCAGGTCATGATCTCACAGTTTGTGAGTTCGAGGCCCACTTTGGGCTCTGCGCTGATAGCTTGGAGCCTGCTTGGGATTCTTTCTTTCCCTCTCTCTCTCTCTGCTCTTCTCCCACTTGTGCTCGCTCCTTCTCTCCCTCTCCCTCTCTTTCTCTTTCTCTCTCTCTCTCAGAATAAATAAATAACATTAAAAAAAAAAAGAGATAGATAAACAGGTAATTCAAATTCTATCTCTACTACCTATTTTATTCACCATTTCTCAGTGAGAAATCCGCAGTGTAAAAAAACCTCACTCAACCTGTTTGTCGTGTTGATATTCCTCCTTAAAAAAAAAACACTGTGCTGTCATTAAGTCATGGAAAAAAGTCACAAAGCTTATATTTGGGACTCGGTGTTATGTGAACCATGTGCAGAGCACCTTGTCTTTGCTATATTTTGAATGCAAAGCACTTAGAGTGCAGAGATTTTAGATTTCTGATCCTTTAAAACAAAACAAATTTCAGCACTCACAGAATATTGAAATCTGACTAAGGAGGACAAGAAAGAAATCAACTTTTAACAATTATTTCCAAAACCCAGATACTACACAGTCCAAGCACTGTGCTGGAAGTATACAGAGATAAATGAGAGCAAATAAGATTCATAATTGTAAGAGATTTTATTTAGCATGTGAAAGGTAGCTTTCAAGATTGAATGACTGCCCTTTGAGATAAATGCTAAGTAGGCTATCCGTGATCATCTCATGATGTTTAAGAGTAAGGGTTATGGATACTCAGTCAATTCATTTCTAAGCAGATTTTCTTACATGTTCACTTCAAGTGCAAAAAGAGATAAAATGTCTTTTGAGTTAGTGAAATAATATGTAATTAATGAGTAGTTTTTTCATCTCAGAACAAGGAATTTACTTTTTTTCTTCGACTAATTACTGATTAGTCCCATCAAATTGATTATCACAATCATAGGCACATAAAGGCGGATGTGAGACATAAGTAACCGTGTTGTATGAAATAGTCATTCTTTACATCTCCTTATCATTCACAAAAGCTCTATGTTTCTACCTCCATAATGATAATTTCAGACTCCAAGTAAGTAACTTGTTCAAAGTGATGCCAGTAGGAAGCTTAATTATAGAATCTCAAAACATAGAACAAACCTAGACAATATCTAGTTCAGACACCTACTCAGAGCAGAAATTCCTTGTACAAACTCTAGTAATGGAGTTTCCTTGAAAGGTAGAGCTTTTCATCAATTAAAGACCCATTTAATTGACCGCTAATCTGCTTCTTGTTTTTCTTTTACCATTTATCTGGCTCGCACCTTTTGGAGCCAGAGAAGCATGAAAATCCTTCAACTAATTGAAGATATATTATGACCCTTCCCCACTTGTCCTTAATTCTATTTTCTAATCGCACGGTAACAAAGGCATTGAAACCTGGGCTTTCAAACTTTGTGTCTAAGAGGGTGTTAAGAGTCTGAAATGCACTGAAATGCATTCTATATGCTTTATAAATGCAAAACAATGAAATTATTTTGAGGAAAGCTATGGTTCTAAAAGAGTGTCTCTCAGCTACGACCATGATAGCCCTAGTGAATGTACCATAACTGTTAACTATTATTGTCACTGTAGGGTCAGGAGAAATTACTCCTGGACCTCTAGGAGTTTATTTTTTTAGTTATGCTAAACTGTGTCTTTAGAGCCATCTCAAGTCAGGAAGCAAGACTCAGCATTTGGTGTAAGTCTTCAGGAACATAGCATGTTCCACATTTCTAGGGCTCAGTGGCAGAAATAAAGGTCTGAACAGCTGAGGAAGTGGGGCCCTTAATATCTGCGATGGATAGGAAAATGGGTGGTGGCCTTTTATGGCCCTAAAATGAGGTAAAATTGAATGCTTCAGTTTTCCTGAGCTTTGTTGATTGTGAGCAGTCAATGAGGTAATGGACACAGAGTAAGTGCTGAAGGATCAGAGTAAGTCACCCCAAAACAGGCCACTTTCTCATCAGAATTATTTTGAGCTGAAAGCAACTGAGAAGTAATAGATGCAGAAAAAGCTCGCTACCCTCTCCCTTTCTGTCTAAAAGTAGAGTATAAATTTCCTTTTTTTAAGGTTACTCTCTCCCATGCCAAGAAGAGAATTACTCTCTCTTTATATATAGATATATATGTATATAGTTTATATATAAGTAGGTTATATACAGTTTATATATATATACATTATATATTGATTATATATATAAAAGTGTATTTATACATAGTATATATGTAGATTATATATATAGATTGTATATATAAAGATTTATTCATTTCTTTTTTATATCTAATGATATTTCCTTATTTTATACATGATTTATTGTCAAGCTGGCTAACATACAGTGTATACAGCGTGCTCTTGGTTTTGAGGGTAGATTCCTATGATTCATCGCTTACATACAACACCTAGTACTCATCCCAACAAGTGCCCTCCTCAATGTCCACCACCCAGTTTCCCTCTCCCCCACCCCCCACCAACCCTCAGTTTGTTCTCTGTATTTAAGAGTCTCTTATGGTTTGTCTCCCTCTCTGTTTGACACTGTTTTTCTTTTTATTCATTTAATTCATATTTATTTATTTAATTCATTTCTGAGGGGGAGAGAGAGAGAGGGAGGGCAGAGGAGGGACCAAGAAAGAGGAGGAGAGAGATAATCCCAAACCAACACTGTACTGTTAGCAAGGAGCCTACCTGATGTGGGGCTCGATCCCCTGAAACCACGAGATCATGACCTGAGCCAAAATCAGGAGTTGAAAGCTTATTCACTGGAGCCAGCCAAGCACCCTTGAGAGAATTCCTCTTAATCATTGGAAACACACTTATCCTACCCAGGATTGCACAAAATTGAATCTGTATAGCAAACTTTATAAAAATAACCTTTATCTTCCATTAGTTTTCTCCATATCTTTACCTTCCACAGTATACGACCCCTAGAAGCTCAAGGCCCTTTTCTTCTGTCGTGTCACCTCTCCCAATATATTGTTCTTTGTTAGGATGGGACATAAGCCCCACATCCAACTGCTTCTTTGGGTCTTCTTTTCTATGAAGGCCTTCATATGCATCATAATAAACTCTCTTGTGAATCTGCCTTTTGCCAATTTAATTGGCAGGGCCCCAGGCAAGTTTTTCCTCCCATAAAGTACTCAATTAAAGCTGGCTATTATAATTAATATCATCATCTTCCTTCCCATCAGGCCGTGACACCAAGGAAGCATTCAGTTAGGTATTGGTTGCTACCGTTAACTTAGACATTGCTGGCCATATGCCTATAGTGACACGACCCTTACAAGTAGCATTGGAATGGTAATTAAAATTGCCTTTTGCATGTATTTTGTGAATTTATTAGAGAATGAAAGCAGTAATTAATCTGCTAGAGCTGCATGCCTCTAAGGAAAAAAGAAGAGAAATAAAGTGCAAAGAATAACTAGAGATAGCAGACTCTAGAGACACAAACAAAATCAGAACTTCTGGAGTGTATTCTTTAGTATAGGTCACCGTAATTTTCCATAAGAATGCTGAGTGCCATTGTTCCTTTTCATACTTAGAATTGAAACTTACCTGGTAAAGATTTTTTTTTTTTACCATAGGATAAAGAGCCTGCAGTAAAATGATTATGTGTATTTGAAGAGGGAAAGGAAATACTAGAAGACATTTGAACCGACAAGTTTGGTTGACCTGTGAAAGATTCATAGGTCTAGATGTGTGGGGGCAGCAAATTCCCAGTGTCTCGCCTCATGAGTTATTCATTCATTCATCTAAAAAATACCAGACACAGGAATAAAGTCTAGGTATGTACAAGTACACTAGACTGGCAAGGTCACTGCTTAGCCTTTCAGAAGGCTGAGAACAGGATTTAAGGCATCTGTAAATAAACTCTAAATTAGCCTATAGAGTGTGTAAACCCTGGGGAGACAATAATAAGGAAAAAAAGAAAAAGAAAACAAAATGCTGTTTGACACAGAGCTTTTGTGGACGAGGCAGGGACAAGCATTGCTCTTTCAATGTTCGAGTAACAGAACATCCCACGAATTATGGAGGGACGTAGTCCTACGTTTTGCAAACAGCTCTAAGTATGGTTAAGACTGAAGCAAATGCAGTACCACCTGATATCTTGAGAGCAGCACCGGGTAACAGCACCCAAGCCAGGTAAGCAGCATTCTCATGGAAGGCGCTGGTGGTGAAATGGCAGAACATCAGAAGAGACCACAATGCCTGGTGGGAGATTGTGGACGCCCAACAGACATGGCGGTACTCAGCGGACGCCCAGCAAATGATGATGGATGCCAGTAGCGGATGATGAATGCTCAGTGGGAGATGATGAATGACCAGCGAATACAGTAAATGGTGGCAGGTGATGGTGGATACGTACGTGCTTGATGAAAGCCCAGAACAGCTGCAGCGGTGCGAGACGCAGATTGATGTATTCATGGTTACGTGTACGACAACTCATAGGGACTTGTAGAAATATTTGGACGGAAGCCGTGTATTTTTCTAGGGGACTGGAGTAACCTGTCAAGCTAATGGGGATTAACAAACCAGTGACTTTAGGGTATTGACATCGAGATTGTCTCTCTTGTGCTCACACACTGTGAGGCTTGACTCCCAACTTCAGTGCTTTTAGGGACAGAGTAGGCAATAGGAGTAAGGCAGCTAGGTGTGAGAAAGTGGACTAATAGGAAATACGGTAAAGATGAATCTATACATTATTGAATGGTATTCAGTTCACAGTTTTAAAATCGTTGGCTAGGCCTAAACAAAACTCACCTGCAGGCAGAAGTCAGATAAAGGGCTTGCTAGTTCATGACCTCTGGTTTAGGTGAACACTGAGTAACGGTATCATAGAACTTAGTGTATCATTTATCTAGGAATGTATATCACCTTTACACAAATAAGAAAATGGGCTCTGGGTATACAAATTTTAGAGCTATTTTATATACGTGAGAAGACTGTCTTATTACTTGTTAACCCATTTAAAGAAATCAGGGAGATTCTGTTTATCATGTGTTTATTTGTACAGACTATAGCTTTTCTGAAATATTTAGGACAACTTGGACTCCACTGAAAGAATTTTGGTGGAATCCCTGAAAACCCTTGGGATGGCTGTGGAAAATAAGAGGGTGGATGTATAATTCCTAGATGTGTTCCCAACTCTCTTTTCCAAATGTATTTCTGGAGGCTGGGTTGGACCATATCTATCCTTTACTAAAAGGTATAAATGTCTAGAAAAAGAACGTTAGAATTTTAAGGAATTCTTTAGAAGAAATGAAGATAAAATTATAAAATGGAGCAAGACTTAGTTTATAAGCATATGTCCCATTTAGTGGAATAAATCCCAAGAACATTTACCATCATATATTATGTATAATATATATATATAAGTATGTACATACGTTTGTATATTGTACATACATGTAGTAAATTTGTAGGAAAGTAGTTAAACATTAGTTTGGTTAAACACTAGTTTCTTCATGTTTTACCCATGAAAATAGCAAATCATGGATATTCTTTTGTGAGGATTAAATGAGCTGATACATGCAAAATCTTTTGTAGAATGCTAGGAAATAGTATGTTCTCAATTAATGATATTTATTATAAAATGTGAAGATGAAATATGATTGTAGTCTTGTGCTTTATGGAAGTTACTGGTCAACAATTAAAATTTTTTTAAATGTTTATTTATTTTTGAGAGAGAAAGAGAGAGTGAACAGGGGAGGGGTAGAGAGAGAGGGAGACACATAATATGAAACAGGTTTCAGTCTCTGAGCTGTCAGCACAGAGCCTGACACAGGGCTCGAACCCATGAACCATGAGATTATGACCTGAGCCAAAGTCGGACACTTAACTGAGCCACCCAGGAGCCCTATTAGTCAACAATTTTTGTTCTCTCTTCTTCTAGTCTTAAAATCCTTTCAAATTCTCATTAACATGCTTAAGTAGTTCATTAATTTTCTTTGAATACAGACAATCCTCTGTATTATATATATGTAATATATTATATATAATATATTTATATAAATTTATATTTAATATTTATTAATATTATTTTATATTTATATAAAAATTTTTATAAATACAAATAAATATTAAATATAATATTTATATAATTTATAAATAATAAATATTAAATATAATATAAAAATAAATATAAATAAATTTATATAAATATATAAATAATAAATTGTATTATATATTTATAAAATATATTTATATAAATATATTATTTATATAAAATATAAATATAAAATATATAAAATATTTAAATAAATAAATTTATTAATAATTTAAATGATTGAATAAATAATTAAATAAAAATATAAAATATATTTATATAAATATATTAAAATGATATATTTATATAAAACATATTATATATAATATATAAATATATTAAAATGATATATTTATATAAAATATATTATATAATATATATTAAAATGATATATTTATATAAAATATATTATATATAATATATTAAAATGGTATATATATATAAAATATATTATATATAATATATAAATATATATATATATATATAAAACAACTAACCCTTTTAGAACTTATGCAGGAATTTTAGCTCCTAGACTTATTTTTGATCAACAGATTTCTTGACTCAAGTAAACAGAGGATCAAACCCAATATTTTTAAGCTTCTCAATGGATACAAATGGAGTATTTAGGTAATTCTTACAACTAGCCCTACTTTAGAAAGACAGTATAAGGAATTTTTTAAAGCTTTAAAAAGTATAGAGATGTTTACTTGCTTTAGTCCATTAAAATGGTTGTGTATATATTGTGCTGTTTTCATTTTCTGAAACTATTTTCTCTAAATTAAAAAAGAAAAAGCTACTAAGATAGATCATGCATTTCCTTCACGAATGGCCTAGAAGCTACTTTTGCACACAGGAGATGTTTGACAGAATGAATTGCATTGCCGGTGGTGAAGTGGGGAATATCTGTCGCCCAAATCCTTTGGGTGACTAGTTTGGTTGAGGACTTGCAGATGAATGATAAATATATTGCTGTCCGAAAAGAAACCATGGATCTCAGAAAGAGGCCTTGGGTTAGTATCGTTCCACTGAGGTAAACTAAGTCATGGATGAGAAGGCATCATGAGCACTCAGTGGTAGCTATTATGGGATAACGTCTGGATAGAAAATCAGAAATTCAAACCCATACTTGCATAAATTAACCTAGTGGCTTTGCAAGAGAAATCACTCTCATCTGGCACCCCCACACATTGGTGGGAGAAAATTACTTGAGAGAAAAGCTATAAAAACTCAGCAGAAAGACTCTTCGTTTGGAGGATACCCATCACAAAACAATGCAGACATTTGTCACAATTAATAATGAAGAAAATAAATTAAAATTTAATCCTGTGACATTAAGCAGACTGGCAAGTATGTGGTTTAAATAGGTCAAGTTTCCTTTTTGCCTATTCCTTTCCACTTGTTACTGGGAAGGGTATTTTTCCCAGTTATTGCCCTCTGCTTCCTCCAAAAGTATCTGTGCTTTATGAATGATGGTCAGTTTCTGAAATGAAGATGCTCTCGGCTAGTTTTCTGCTTCTACCTCACCAACTAGACTGTCCGGTCCGTACACTTACATCTCTTTTCTTTTCCTGCTGTATCCCTAGCACTTTGCTCACTATACATTAAGTATAATGAGGGGTTAAAACTAATGAGTGAATGATGTTGAATTGATTCCCACTGAATCTGAGTAAATGGTAATGGGGTGGGAGAACCCCACCGAGGAGAACATGGGTGGGGAGTCAGATGGCAGTTTCCAAGGTGCAGTACTGTATGCCGAGAAGTCATGACTCCATGAGGTGTGAGAAATGGATCAGGCCCCAGAGCAGGCAAGGTGTCAGAGGGCATGGCTTCGTTTAACTTAGCAGTGAGCTTGTCGAAAGCATTCAAAGTCCAAAAACAATCCAAGGAGTGGAGATTGATAAATTGGGGACCATTCGTCTGAAGGGGCCCTGTGTAAATGTAAATATGCCTTCGATATTTGGTAAAGAAAACCAAAGAAGAAAATTTGATGAAGGAAACCAAGGGAAAAGATCAGGTCCAACTTGTAAGATCTATATTTTAGATTGAGTTTTAAAATCAAATGTATTCATTTAATATTTTAAAGGATGTACTTTACCCGCCAAAGCAGTTAAATTTTGAACGTATAATCTTAACGTGTATGTGTATATATGTTAATTTTAAATAGACACAGAGTATATTGAGTCTAAATATTAAAATATACTACTGGAAGGCGAAACACCAAGTTAGAAGGAATAAATGAAGACCTAGCAAAACAGGCAGTGTGACTTCTAGACACAGCACACTGATATGCAAATATACTCTCAACAGTAGCATATCAGATTTATCAAATGTAAGTTGCTGAAAAGAGGGATGGTTGAAATAAAAAAAAATATATGTAGAAATATATATATTAGGAATCAAGGCAGTTCATTGGAAAGGCTTGGTACGCAACCAGTTAAGCCCTAGAGCTACAGAACAAGAGGAGATTTAACTTGAACTGTATTCATTAGGAAGTGGGGACCTGATTTCTTCAGATTTGGAAATGGTAAATATCTGTAAGCCTGATCATCAGTATTTTTAATTCTTATAAAATTGGAGACTAAAATTTTGAGAAAAGACATTTTAAAAAATTTTTAATGTTTTTTAAAAATTATTTTTGAGAGAGAGAGAGAGAGACAGAGACAGAAAGAGTGTGAACGGGGGAGGGGCAGAGAGGGAGGGAGACACAGAATCAAAGCAGGCTCCAGGCTCTGAGCTGTCAGCACAGAGCCCTACGCGGGGCTCGAACTCACAAATTGGAACCGCGAGACTGTGACCTGAGGTGAAACCTGACACTTAACCGAATGAGCCACCCAGGGGCCCGGAGAAAAGAAATTCCTTTTGTTTGTGCAAGAACGGGGAGGAAATTGTCACTATTATGTGGATGTTAAAAATTATTCATCTTGGTTCTTTACTATAGTAGTATACATCTAAGGTCAAACTGTCCCTGTCAGAAAAAAAGAAGGGAGATACTTCAAATAGCATATTCAATCAATATTTTGTGCTCTTTTGTGAGATTTTTAATATGGGTGAATCAGTTCATGCTTTTGTGTCTAAATGCACTATTTACCTTTGTATCAGTATTGATTTTGATTGAATGTGCGCTTTATTCTCCACTGTTACTTGTTATCTGAACATTAATGTGTGCTGGTAATAATCTAGTGTTTCCTCTGTATGTTTGAGGATGGCTGTATATGATGGAGAAAGTTTCATGTACTTACAAATCTCAGAAAAAGCATCTGCTTTTGAACGACCTAATAGGGACTTTTAATTGGGAAATTTCAAGACAATTTGGTAATGAAACATCCTTAGGTTGCACATTCATTATCATTGTTAGCTTTTATTTTCTTCTGGGGTTATTGAATACTGATTTTTAATAGCTGAAATAAATGGGGACATTATAACATCTTGACCAAAGTAAATGTGATGATATTCACTTTTAACATATCGATTTGACTAAATTGTTATAATTTATATTAAAAACAAAAAATATATAAACAGACCATTAGTTTTCTTCAAACTGTGTAGTCCCAAGAAATCTATTTGCAGGGCTGCCTGGGTGGCTCAGTTAGTTAAGTGTCCGACTCGATCTCGGCTCAGGTCATGATCTCACAGTTTGTGGGTTTGAGTGCTGATGACACGGAGCCTGCTTGGGGTTCTGTCTCTCCTTCTCTCTCTGCCCCTCCCCTGCTTGTGTTCCTGCTCTCTCTCTCTCTCTCTCTCTCTGTTTCTCTCAAAATTAATAAACATAAAAAAAAAGAAATCTATAGGGAGAGAGGCATAAGATCATATAATACTTGGCTAGGCAAATGTTTATTATTTGTGTGTGTGTGTGCGCGCGCGCATGTTTTCTAAGGTTTTATTCCTCCTAACTTTATAATTTTGGGAACACACACCTGCTTATTTGCAGGAATCTTGGAGATCTGGTCAGAAATCGGGAGATCAAGGGCAATTGGTTTTCTAATACATGTTAATAGGAATGTTAGGGCTGGATGTTGTTTTCTGAGAACTAATAAAATTCTGATAGCAAATTGAAACTGTAGAATGCAAGGAAATTCTGGTAGCAAAATTCTAACTAAGCACATCTCAACTATCTGATACGAATATATTGGTAAGATTTTAAACAGGTGAGGAAAAAGACATTTCTGATGGTGAATATAAGTACTGAGAGATTTAACCTTTTATCAGATGGCTTTTTTTGAGTGTCATCACCATGCAAAGTCGAGTTTGTAGGCACACAGTGTCTTATCCACCTGAACAATTTGGGCACTTGCACAGCAAAAGGAGAACTTACAAAGAAAAGGTAAAGACTTGACCTGATTCACTTTAGGGTTCTCATAGTTGTTTGGTTGGTTGGTTGGTTGGTTGGTTTGGTTTCATTATATTTCTGAAGATTATGAAACTATGGCTAAAAAGGGTGGCTAGAAAAACCAAAATTGTACTCAAAATACCTGAGATGTGATTGAACTATAGGTTTGGGGTTAATGGCGCTGTAGGATTCTCACAATCTGCCAAATATTATTTAGAGAAAACAGAGTTTTCAGTTTATGATTCAATTGGCACCTGGGTTAATAATCTATCATAGAATGATGTCAAGGACAACTTAGTCCGGTTGATTTTTTTAAAAAAAAATTTATGACGGTGGTGGTAAACATGGTCCTTACTGAAGTATGTAATTTCTAAAAATTATTTATTTTGGGGGAGAGCACAAGCTGGGGAGGGGCAGAGAGGGAGGGGAGACAGAGGATCCAAAGTAGGCCCTGCGCTGACAGGCTGACAGCAGCAAGTCCGATGTGAGGCTCGAACTCATGACTTGAGCCGAAGTCGGACACTCGACCAACTGAGCCACCCAAGTGTCCCAAGTATGTACTTACTGAAATAGCAGCGATTTGGTATACAGATACTCATTTTCAGAAGACTATATTTAAACTTTATATTGTATTAATCTATACTTTATATTTTAAATATTATGCATATGTTATTATATATTTTTATATTTTATATATATTATTTCTCACGAGAGGGATCAGGATCTCCTGAGAAATGAGGGTTCCAGGTCTTAGTACAGACTGAGTTTAGAAGGCTTCAAATCTCACTTATGCCTTTCATATACATTTAAAAAACTTTTTTTTTTTTTAATTTTTGAGAGAGAGAGACAGAATGTGAGCAGGGGAGGGGCAGAGAGAGAGGGAGACAGAGTCTGAAACAGGTTCCAGGCTCTGAGCTGTCGCCACAGAACCCAATGCTGGGCTTGAACTCACGAACTGTGAGGTCATGACCTGAGCCGAAGTCGGTCGCCTAACTGACTGAGCCACCCACGCGCCTCTCATATACATTTTTTAATTAAACTTTTTATTTGGGGATAAGTATTAATTCGCATGCAGTTACTTTTAAGAAATAATGCTGATGTGGCGAGATTGTTAAGTGTCCTTTATCCAGTTTCCTCTAATTATAATATCTTGCAAAACAATAGTAAAATATCACAAGCAGGATTACTGACATTGACATAGGATATGGAGCATTCCATCAATGCATGGATTCCTCTTACTTCCCTTTTATAACCACATCCTTTTCCCTCTTACCTTCGCCTCCTCTTTCTTCCTTTAAACCCTGGAAACCTTTCATCCATTCTCTATTTCTAAAATTTTAGGTAAAGAATGCTGTATACATGGAAGCATCCAATTTGATCTTTTGGGATTGGCGTTGATCACTCAGAATAATTCTCTGGAGAATCATCTGTGTTGTGGGAGTCAGTAATCATTCCTTTTTATTGCTGAGTAGTGTCTCATGGTAGGAATATACAGGGTTTTGTTTGACCTTTCACCCATTGAATGGTGTTTCCAGTTTGTGGCTATTATGAATAAAGCTGTTTTCAACAGGGTGGTACAGGGTTCTTGTTTTGTAAACATGTCTTCATTTCTCTGAGATAAAGGTCCGGGAGAGCAACTGCTGGCTAATATAGGTAGGTGCCTGTTGAGGATTTCAAGAAACTGCTAAACTATATTCCAAAGTGTCTGTACCATTTTGTATTTTCATCAACAACATATGAGCAATCCAGTTTCTCTAAATCCTTGGTAGCATTTTTCTCATGTTTAAAGAGTTTTTGCTCTTCTGATAAGTGCATAGCAGTATCTCATTGTGGTTTTAATGTGCGTTTCCCTAATGGCTAATAACATTGGCCATCTTCTCATGTGCTTATCTGTCATCTGTATATTCTTCGTGTCTTTTGCCCATTATTTAAATGGGTTGTTGTTTTTTCTTTCCTGTTGAGATTTGGGAATTCTTGGTATGTTCTAGATACTAGCTGTATTAGACTGAAAATGACCTCCTAAAGATACCCACATCCTAATCCTTGGAACCTGTGAATGCTATTTCACATGGCAATAAAAAGGAGTCTTTGCAGATGTAATTCAATTGAGGATCTTGAGATGGAGAGATTATTCTGAATTTTCTGGGTGAGCCCTAAATGCAATCACACACATCCTTATGAAAGGGAAGCAGAGAGAGGGGCACCTGGGTGGCGCGGTCGGTTAAGCGTCTGCTTCTAGCTCAGCTCAGGATCTCAGAGTTCATGAGTTCGAGCCCTGCTTGGGGCTCTCTGCTGTCAGCACAGAACCTGCTACAGATCCTCTGTCCCTCTTTCTCTGCCCCTCTCCCGCTTGTTCTCTCTCTTTCTCTCTCTCTCTCTCTCTCTCAATAAACATTAAAAAAAAAAGGCAAGCAGAGAGAGACTTCATAAAGAAGAGAAGAAGGTGATGTGACCAGGGAGTCAGAGATTGGACTGGTGTAGCCTCAAGCCAAGGAATGCCAGCAGCCACCACAGCTGAAAAGGCAAAGAAGGAATGGATTTTTCCCTATAGCCTTCAGAGGCATCATGACCCTGAAGACACCAAGATTTCAGCTTAGCCATACAGATTTCAGACTTCTGGCCTCCAGAACTGTGAGAATAAATCTGTCTTTTTTTTTTTTTTTTTTTATTTCTATGCACGAGAGAGAGAGAGAGAGAGAGAGAGAGACAGCATGAGCAGGGGAGGGTCAGAGAGAAAGGGAGTCACAGACTGAAAGAGGCTCCAGGCTCTGAGCTGGCAGTCAGCACAGAGCCCGACGCGGGGCTCGAACCCACGAACCGCGAGATCATGACCTAAGCAAAAGTCGGACGCTTAACCGACTAAGCCACCCAGGTGCCCCGAATAAATCTGTCATTTTAAGTGACCGTTTGTGATAATTTCTTAGAGCAGCCATGGGAAATGATTACTTTATTATCCCTTTATTGTATGGACAGTTTACAAATATTTTTTTCTGACTCTGTAGTTTGTCTTTTCATTCTCTTCAAAGGGGTGTTTTGCAAAACAGAAGTTTTTACATCTGAAGTCCCGTTTATACATTTTTCTTTTATGGGTCGTGCCTTTGCTGTCAAATATAAGAACTCTGCTGAGGCACCTGGTGGCTCAGACAAATAAGCATCGACTCTTGATTTCGGCTCAGGGCATGATCTCACAGTTCGTGGGTTCAAGCCCCATGTCGGGCTCTGTGCTGACAGCTCAGAGCCTGGAGCCTCCTTCGGATTCTGTGTCTCCCTCTCTCTGCCCCTCCCCAGCTCATGCTCTCTTGTCTCTCAAAAATAAATAAATGTTTAAAAAATTTAAAAAATAAAAGTTTTGCATTTTACATTGAAGTTCATGACCTGTTTTGAGTTAATTTTTTACAAGGTGAGAAGTTTAGAGCAAGGTTCTTTTTTTTTTTGGCCTGTGGATGACCGATTTTTTTGGTACCACTTGTTCTTCCATTGGCTTTCTCTTGCACCTTTGTCAAAAATGAATTGGACATATTTATATGGGTCTGTTTCTGAATTCCCTATTATTCTATTCAGTTGGTCTGTGTATCTATTCTTTGGGCCATATACAACATTGTCTTGGCTTCTGCTGCTATTTTATTTTTATTTAGTTATTTTTCCTTCCTTCCTTCCTTCCTTCCTTCCCTCATTCCTTCCTTCCTTCCTTCCCTCCCTCCCTCCCTCTCTCTTTCTCTCTCTCTCTCTCTCTTTCTTTCTTTCTTTCTTCCTTTCTTTTAATTTTTATTAATGTTATTTTAGAGAGAGAAAGCGAGTGAGTGTGGGAGAGGAGCAAAGGGAGGGAGAGAGAGAGAGAGAATCTTAAGCAGGCTTCAATCTCCGTGCAGACCCTGATGCAGGGCCGATCCCATGACCCTGGGATCATGACCTGAGCCGCAATCATGAGTTGGAAGTTCAACCGACTGAGCCGCCCAGGTGCCGTACTGTTGCGATTTTATAAAACCTGATATGGAACAGAGTGATTCCTTCCACTTTCTCTTTCTTTGTAAAGATAGTTTTGACTATTTTAGGACCTGCTTGTGCCTTTTCGTATAAATTTTGGAATAAGCTTATCTACATCTAAAACATCTTGCTGAGATTTCGATAGGAATTGCCTTACATCTATGGATCAGTAGATCAATTTGAGAAGTACTGTAAGTTGAATTGTGTCTTTGCAATTTATATGTTGAAGTCCCCAGTACCTCAGAAGGTGACTGTATGTAGAGATATGGTCTTTAAAAAGATAATTACGTTAACATGAGGTCATTAGGTTAGGGTGGACCTTCATCTAATATGACTGGTGTCCTTAAGAAGAGGGAGTTTCATGGGGCGCCTGGATGGCTCAATGGGTTGAGCTTCCAACTTTGGCTGAGGTCATGATCTCATGGTTTGTGAGTTCGTGCCCAGCATCGGGCTGTCCGTTCTTAGCACAGAGCCTACTTTGGATGGTCTGTTCTCCTCTCTCTGCCCCTTCCTTGCTCACACTCTCTCAAAAATACATAAACATTAAAAAAAGAGAGAGAGAAGTGCGGCACAGTGCAAGGAAAGACAAGGTGAGGACACAGCTACAAAGTAAGCCAAAGAGAGAGGCCTCAGAGGAAACCAATGCTGCTGACCCTTTGATCCCTGACCTTTAGCCTCGATAACTATGAGGAAATACATTGCTGTTGTGTTAGCCATCCAGGCTGTGGTGGTTCATTATGGCAGCAATGGTGAACTAATACAGGAATAACCAGCGTCTTTACTATGTAGAATACTCCAATCTATATACAGGGTATGGCTCCTGATTTATTTAGGTCTTTGATTTTTTTCATCGGCACTCTCTAATGTTAGGTGTACAAATTCAGTACATGTTTTGATTACATTTGGACCTGTTTTATTTTCTGTCGAGCAATTTGACATGATATTGAATTTGTAAAAATTTTTTTTAATGTTTTATTTCTAGGAGAGAGAGAGACAGCATGAGCAGGGGAGGGTCAGAGAGAGAGGGAGTCACAGACTCCGAAACAGGCTCCAGGCTCCGAGCTGGCAGTCAGCACAGAGCCATACACGGGGCTCGAACCCACGAACCGCGAGATCATGACCTAAGCGAAAGTCGGACGCTTAACCGACTAAGCCACCCAGGAGCCCCATGATATTGAATTTTTTAAAATTTTATTAAAATCCAAGTGAGTTAACATATAGTGTAATAATGGTTTCAGAAGTAGAATTTAGTGATTCATCACTTACATATAACACCCAATGCTCATCCCAACAAGTGCCTTCCTTAATGCCCATCACCCATTTAGCCCATCCCCCCTTAGCCCCTCACCAGCAACGCTCAGGTTGTTCTCTGTATTTAAGAGTTTTTTATAGTTTGTTTCCCTCTCTGTGTTTATCTTATTTTTCCTTCCCTTCCCCTGTGTTCGTCTGTTGTGTTTCTTAAATTCCACATACGAGTGAAATCATAGGATCTTTATCTTTCTCTGCTTTATTTTGGGTATTGAGTTTTAATTTCACTTTCCACACATTTATTATGTTGTCTAAAAATGTGACTGAATTCTGTGTGTTCATCTTGTATTCTGCAACCTTGCTCAATTCATTGATTTATTAGTTCTAGGAGTTTTATGTGCAGACTCTTCAGAATTTTCTACATCAGATAATCATGACATCTGCAAAATGGGAACAATCTTACTGCTTCCTTTCTAATCTAGATGTCCTTCTTTTAAAAAAAATAATGTTTATTTTTGAGAGTGAGAAAGAGAGAAAGAAATAGAGCAGAAGTGGGGGAGAGGCAGAGTGAGAGGGAGATACAGAATCTAAAGGAGGCTCCAGGCTCTGAGCTGTCAGCACAGAGCCCGACGCGGAGGCTCAAACCCATGAACCGTGAGATCATGACCTGAGCTGAAGTCAGGCGCTTAACCCACTGAGCCACCCAGGTACACCTAGGTGCTTTCCTTTTACTGTCTTGTCATAGTGGCTAAGGCTTTCGGCACCATGTCGTGTAACTGTCTTGAGAGCAGACTTCCTTTCCTTGTTCCTGATCTTGGGGGAAAAGCTTTAGACTTGCACCAGCTTCCACTGTGTCCACGGGTGTGGGTGGAGGAGCCTGCCCTGTCACCTGCTACTGGACTGCTCTGCTAAGTCCCCGTTTTGCTTTGTTCATTTGTCCATGCCTGCTGAAACCCTGAGCTGCAGCTTTCTCCAGTAGCCATGAGTAAGATATATGAGAGATGAAAAGAAACCCCAAGGAAGTCACTGTAAGGTCAATCTTCACATACTCAGTCCCTCTAGTCATCTTCTTTGTGCTTTTATTTTATTTTTTATTTTTTTAAATTTTTAATGTTTTTTTAAATTTATTTTTGAGAGACAGAGAAAGAGAGAGAGAGAGAGACTGAGAAAGAGGGAGACAACAGAATCCGAAGCAGGCTCCTGGCTCTGAGCTGTCAGCAGAGCTCTATGCGGTGCTCAAACTCACAAACTGTGAGATCATGACCTGAGCTGAAGTCGGACGCTCAACCGATTGAGCCACCCAAGCGCCCCCTTTGTGCTTTTAGAGTCCTTTTATAAATGTACAGTTCTTTACAGGGTATGTAGTTGTTTTTAGGGGAGAGTAGCAGGGAAAAGTGAGTCTACATCATCTGATCCCTAAACCATGTATTTTCAACATTATTATTATATTATTAAATATGACATAATAATAGAAGTGGTTTCTTAAGTTTATTTTTTAATTTATTTTGAGAGAGCGAGAGAGAGCAGGGGAGAGGCAGAGTGAGAGAGGAAAAGCACTGTCAGCTCAGAGCCTGACATGGGGCTCGATCCCACAGACCGTGAGATTATGACCTGAGCCGAGTCAAGAGTGGGATGCTTAACTGACTGACCCTCCCAGGTGCCCTGGAATGTTGTTTTTTTTTTTTAAAGAGGAGCGTAGAATATGTTATTACTATCACGAAACTTAGAAACTTAGAGAGGCTTTGCAATGAGCTGATACCAAGGAGTCTAGCAGTGCAACTACCAGTGACCAAAAAAAAAAAAAAAAGTCCTGGGCTGGTAACAGAGGATGGGGCACCTGGAGTTGGAGCCTGTTGGGTGAGGAACAGGATTTGAGTGCTTGTGACTTTAGTATTATCGATTTAAACACAGCTAATGGCCCTCAGGCATTTTGCCCATCTATTTGTAGAAACAGTGCCTAACTCGTAACTGTCAGCTACTGTGGGTTTATGGCGTTCTTAGGCACATTGCATTAGTCAGTCATTTCTGTATCAGGGGCCTTAAAATTCCACTGCAGGAGACCAGAGGGCATCATTCATTCCTTCGAGAGAATTAAAAGGTACCTAGAGAACCCTGCTAGTTGGCTTGGGAGGGCATCTGGGGGTAGCCTAAAAAAGGAAACTTAAAAATAACCACCCTCTAAGTAAAACTGTAGCTTCTAGCATAAGAGATACTGAGACTTTCACAAATTACATAATGAACTTTCAAATACATTTGAATAGTTTCCTTCATTAATGCATGATTCTCCTGTACCGAAATTAATAGGTAGTGTCTAAGACACTAAATCTGGAAAATTCTGTTTTAATTGCTATATTTCATTCTGAATGTTTCTTGGTGTAAATATATAAAACCTGAGGGTTGTTTGGGTGGCTTTACTCAGTTGAGCATCCGATTTTGGCTCAGGTTATGATTTCATGGTCTGAGAGTTTGAGCCCTACATCAGGCTCTGTGCCGACAGCTGGGAGCCTGGAGCCTGCTTCAGATTCTGTGTCTCCCTCTCTCTCTGCCCCTCCCTGACTCACACTTCATCTCTCTCTCTCTCTCTCTCTGTCTCTCTCAAAACTAAACAAACCTTAAAAAGTTTAAATATCTAAAACCTGTATCATTACATTAAGATGTAACTGCATTTTATTAAAGTTAATCGCGTGTGCTGCCTTGCATTAGAAATTTGCAAATTCTGATACCTGTTCCCAGGTTCCCACTTAACATTTAAGTTTAATGTTCTCAGTCCGTTTGCAAGTAGTTTTGTTTTTTTTTTATTTATTTTTATTTTTTTAGTGAAAGTAGAGTTCAAGGGGATCCTGGATAACTCAGTCGGTTGAGCTTCTGACTCGGTTTCGGCTCAGGTCATCATCTTACAGTTCATAGGACTGAGCCCTGCTGCTGGCTTCGGGATTCTCTCTCCCTCCCTCTTTGCCCCTGCCTCGCTTGTGTGCATGCGTACTCTCTCTTTCTCAAAATAAACTTAAAAAAATTTTTAAAAACGTAGAATTCAAATGAGAAATGGATGAAAAAAGGCAGTTGGAAAGAAATGGGAAGTTGGGAACACGGGCGCCTGAACAGACTCTGAGTGCATCCATGCATGTTATTTAATTACATCCTATTAATTGGATACATTATTTAATTATGCCCTATTAATGACATCTCTTTTTCTATCCAGACTAGAAGGACAAAATCCTACCTATTACCATAATAGACCTTTCCAGAGTTTTAGAGTGAGCAGAGGTTTCAAGAGAGGAAGAAATTAATGATAGTCATAATTTTTTTTTTAAACTAGAGACATGAGGTTATTGTAGAGGTTCATCAATGCAAAAAAAAAAATCCTTTACATATTTATGGGAGCAAGAGTAATCATTTTGAAGCAGATTTTGAATTAAATACCTCAGTGGCAACTAGAGGCCTTATATACCAGATGGACATTTGAGGCACTGAACCAATTCACAGAACTGCCTTAATTTCGGCCGTACCTGGGCACACTTTTAGAAACCGCCAGGTCAAATGTCTTCACATTCTTGGGAATAACTTGAGTTCTGGTTTTCTTCTAATGTCACTTATATGGCCCTCCAAACAAAATACAATGGTCCTGAGGTTTTAAAGTAAATCTGCGAGTCTGAAAATGACGTATTGAAACGTGAAATGGATATTAGCAGCTGCTAGTCTGTCACGTGACCTTGGGGAAGTCAAAGCCTAAGAGAGGAGTATGTGAGTTTGCATGAGGTGACAAAGATTCTTTTCTTGACCAAACTTTAGTTAGGTTCCTGAGTCTTCAAGGCGGAACGTTTTTGTCACTTTTTTATGCAACGGCCACAGAACTGAGGTGAGTGCTTGGCACATAGCTGCTGTTCAAAAATCAACTGTCAGATGAATGATCTGCCATTTCTGTATGTATAAAATTAGAGTTTCTGGGGCGCGTGGGGGGCTCAGTTAGTTAAGTGCCTGACGTCGCCTCAGGTCACAAGATTCGTGAGTTCGAGCCCCACATCGGGCTCTGTGCTGATGGCTCAGAGCCTGGAGCCTGCTTCGCATTCTCTGTCTCCCTCTCTCTCTGCCCCTGCCCTGCTCACACACTGTCTCTTTCTCAAAAATTAATAAACATAAAAATAAAAAAATTAGAGTTTTGTGAGAATTTATTAGTTTTTAAAAATTTAATGTTTATTATTTGTTTTTATTGTTTTATTTTTTAATTCTTTATTATTTATTTTTAATGTTTACTTATTTTTGAGAGAGAGAGAGACAGACAGAGACAGAGCACGAACAGAGGAGGGGCAGAGAGAGGAAGAAACAGTGAGCGAGAGAGAGAGAGAGAGCTCAAAGCAAGCTCCAGGCTCTGAGCTGTCAGCACAGATCCTGACATGGGGCTCAAACTGTGAGTTTATGACCCGAGCTGAAGTTGGGCGCTAAACTGACTAAGCCACCCAGGCGCCCCTACATATAAATTATAGAATCAGCTTGTTGATTTCTTAAAAAAAAAAAAAAAAAGAAAGAAAGAAAAAAAGTTGTGTTTGAAATTCTGTCAAATCTATAGATTATTTGGGAAAGAACCCGATGTCTTAAGAATACTGAATCTTCTGGGGCGCCTGGGTGGCTTAGTCGGTTGAGCGTCCGACTTTTCGCTTAGGTCATGATCTCACGGTTCGTGGGTTTGAGCCCCGCGTGGGGCTCTGTGCTGACTGCCAGCTCAGAGCCTGGAACCTGTTTCAGAGTCTGTGACTCCCTCTCTCTCTGACCCTCCCCTGCTCACGCTGTCTCTCTCTCTCTCTCCTAGAAATAAATAAAAATATTAAAAAAAAAAAAAGAATACTGAATCTTCCAATACATAACCAGAGTATATACCTCCATTTATTTGGCTTTCTAATTTATTTCACTAGCATTTTGAAGTTTTCAGTGTCTAATAATTGTACTCTCGCATATAATTTGTTAGATTTACGCCTAGGTTTTTTTTATGTTTTTTGACGCTGTTATACACGGTTCTGTTTTTAATTTTGACTTCCAATGTCTCTTGCTAGTATATATAAATACAGTTTATTTGTATATAAGAGCCTTGCCTAGTAAGAGCTTGCTAAACACACTTATTGGCTATCTTAGTTATCTGTTGATGCATAATTACCTCCCAAATGGGTGGCTTAATAGAAGAGTCATTACCTCAAAGTTTCTGTGGATCAGAAATCTGTTCATATCACATCCTCTCTTTCAGCTTGTCTCACAGGCTGTCGTTAAGGTGTCAGCCAGGCTGCAGTCACCCTAAGTTCCAGTGGGGAAGGATACACTCCTGTGCTCACATGACTGATACAATTTGTGGCATTTGGACTGAAGGCTTCAGTTCCTCATTGGGTGTTAGCTGAAGGCTTGTCAGTTCCTAACCGTGCAGGCCTCTCTACAGGACAAACTTCCAACATGGCAGCTGGCTTCATGATGGGAAGAAAGTAAATAGGCAAGGGAAAATGGCAGCCAGAAGTGGTGGTGCAATCAAGATGGAAACTGTCGTCTTTTATAATATAGTCTCAGAACTGGTATCTAATCACTTATGATACAGTGTCTTCTTTAGAAGTAAATCACTAGGCCCAGCCCTCATTAAAGGACAAGGGATTATAAAAGAGAGTAAATATCAGAAAGCAGGGATCTTTGGGGGCCATTTTAGAAGCAGCCTATTGCATTATCTCTAGGAGCAATTTTTTAGATCTATTAGTATTTTCTATATAGACAATCATGTCATCTCCAAATAGAAACAGTGTTGTTTCTTCCTTTCTAATATGCAAGAGTTCCATTAATGTCTCTTACCTTATTGCACTGCCTAGGACCTACAGCAAGCATAATTTGAGTAAGAGTGGTGAAAGTCGACATCAAAGTCCTATTCTTGATCTTCATGTCAAATCATTCAACCTTTGACCATTAAGTATTATGTTAGCTTAAGAATATTTGCACATCCTCATTAACAAGTTGATGAACTTCTCTTCTATTCCTAGTTTTCTGAGAGTTTTATCTTGAATGCATGTTGAATATTGCCAAATGTCTTTTTGTATCCACCAATCTACAACTGAGATCATCATGTGATTTTTATTTTCTTTAGTCTGTTGATAAGGGGATCATTGTAATCGATTTTTGAATGTTGGATTAGTTGTGTCGGGAATGCATTAACCTTTTCTATATATTGTTGGATTCAAATTGTTACTATTTTCTTAAGGATTTTACATCTATGTTGAGGAAGGATACTGATCTCTTTCCATTGTAATGACTCTGGTTTTATGATTAGGACAACTTTGGTCCCATAACATGATACAGAATATATTCTTTTTGGTTCTTTTCCTTAGGAGAGATTGTGTAGAATTCTTATTGTTCTCATCTTGAAATGTTTGAGAGAATTTTCCAGTGCAGCTGTTGAAGAGCCCAAGTAATGTCACTTTGAAATTAAGGCCTCCATTAAGAGCAACCTCGGGCTGCACGTAGCCTCAGTTCCTCAGATTGCTCACGGCTAAAGCCATCCTCGGACCGCCCTCAGATCAGCTAATCAAAAAACATTCCTGTGGTCTGAGTCAAGGCTGGGAACTGTAGACAGTTATTCTGTACAAACTAGCCAATTTCTCACTGCTTGCCTGAACCCCACGTGGGCCCTTTGAACTCACCTCATAATTGGTCATTTTTAAAGGATTCTCAAAAGTCATGATCGGGTCCCACCAAAAGTAATGAACACCTCACAGATACTGAAAGGTCAAAGCTATTACCATGGGTCATGATGTACAATTACGATTGCTGGTTATGTGATGATGCTATATGTACAACGTGTGCACTGTAACGCCCCCGTCCCTTACCCCTTAAAAACCCTGCTTGCTATTGTTCGGGGCTTCACCTTGCTGCCACTACACCGGTAGGCGGGTGAGCCCCTGCTCGAGCTTGTAATAAAGACCCTTTTGTACTTGCATCGGTATTGGCTCCTTGGTGGACTCTGGGGACTCGCGAATCGGGCACAACACTATCTGGGGCTAGAGATATTTTTGGAAGTTTTTAAAATATTTAAATATTAGCTTTTTAAATATTAAAAAAATGGTTAACCATTTTTTCTTAAGTGATCTTTGCTAGATCTTATGTCTTTAAGAGATTTAGTCTATTTCATATAAGTTGTTGAATTGATTGGCATAAAGTTTTTTCATAATATTCTGTTACTGTGTTTCAGTGTCTGTAAAGTCTATAGTGATTCCCCTCTTTCATAACTGATACTGGTAATTTGAGTTGTCTCTCTTCTGTTCTAGAGCAGTCTGCCTAGGGCTTATCATTTTCATGAATCTCGTAAAAGAACCAGCTTTGGGTTTCACTGGCTTTTCTCTGTCACTTCCCAATTTTTAATATTTCCAGTGTCTGCTCTGAACTGTGTCAATTCCTTCCTTCTGCTTGCATTGACTTTAATTTGCTCTTCATTTTTTAGTTTCTTATATCAGAAGCTTAGAGGCCTGGTTTGAAACCATTCTTAGCTTTCTAAAATCAGCATTTAATGCCATAAACCTTCCTTGAACCACTACCTTAGCTGTACCTTACAAAGTTTTTAACAGCTTTGTTGAGATGTAATTGACTACTAAAAAACTACATATCCAAATGCACAATTTGATAGGCTTTCGCACACTCGTGCAGTAATCTCTACTGTCAAGATAAGAAACATAATCATTATGCCCCCAATTTTCCTCATGCCATTTAATGATCATTTTCATCTGCTCACCCCACTCCCATTGGTCCCCAGCAGCAGCTGGTCTTTCTAGAATTTTATATCAACAGACTTAGGGAGTACGTAGTCTTTTTCTGCCTGACTCTTTTTACTGAGTTTAGTGATTTAGGGTTTATCCATGTTTTGTGTGTTATCTATCAATGGTTGGCTCCTTTTATTGCTGGTGTTTAGCAATTTGATTATGATGCGTTAGTGTCATTGTCTTTGAGGTTTGATGAACTTCTCGAATCTCTAAATTTGTGTATTTCATAAAATATAGAAAATAATTGCTTATATTTTGTTTCATTTTTTTCTGTACCAATCTTTTCCTCCTCTCTTAAGGCTCCAATGAAACAGATACTCTACAGTCTCATAGAGTCCCACAGATTCTTGAGGTCTTGTTCATTTTTCTTCAGTCTTTCTCTCTATTCTTTATTTTGGATGATTTATATTAATTTATCTTAAGTTCCCAGACTCTTTCCTCTGTCATCTCTATTCTGTTATTGAAACTATCCTGTGATTTAAAAAAAATTTTCAGACATTGTATTTTCCTGTCATAAAATACTCAGTTTTTTCTCCATTAAGAACTTCCATATTCCTGTTCATTATGATATGGAATACTGTTATGGTAATTGCTTTAAAGGCTTTGTCTGATCATTCCAACACCTAGGTAATTTGGGGGTGGGCATCTGTTGGTCATCATTTCCTCGAAAAATTTTTAATATTTCTTGGAAATTTTTATGTCGACTCATTTTGTATAGAATCATGAGCATTTTGAATATTATATTTTGTAGACTCTGGGTCCTGTTAAAATTTTCTCTCAGATGCTGATTTTGTTGACTTGTTTGGTTTACTAGGCAATCAAACCAATTATGTTCAGATTTAATAATGTTTATGCCGGTGTGCCAGTGATTCAGTATCTTTTGTTTTCAAAATCTTTGCCTAATTATCAACAATAACCTAACTATGGAAAGAGCCCAAATGTCCATTGACTGATGAATGGAGAAAGATGTCACACACACACACACACACACACACACACACACACACACACACACACACTGGAATACTACTCAGCCATCAAAAAGAATGAAATCTTGCCATTTGCAACAATGTGGATCCAGCTAGAATGTCTTATGCTAAGCAAAGTAAGTCAGTCAGAGAAAGACAAATACCATATGATTTCACTCGTGTGGAATTTAGGAAACAAAACAAATGAACATATGGGAAGGGAGGAAAAAAAGAGGGAAACAAACCATAAGAGACTCTTAACCATAGAGAACAAACTGAGGGTTGCTGGAGAGGACATGGGTGATGTCCTCTCACCCAAAGGGGTGATGAGGTTGGGCCAAAGGAGTGATGGGCATTAAGGAGGGCGCTTGTTATGATGCACTGGGTGTTAACTTTAAGTGATGAATCACTGAATTCTGCCCCTGAAACCTGTATCGCACTATATGTTAAGTAACTAGAATTGAGATAAAAATTAGAAAACAAACACACACACACACACACACACACACACACACACACACACACACACACACAAAACCCTTTGCCCATACTACTTTGACTCTGCCCCACAGAGCCATGCCACTCAGGACATGGTCCTAGACTTGGATGGTTATTTAAATCAGGTCACATCTCTATAGATTTTTCTGTGCTTTTTTTTTTTAAATTTTTTTAATGTTTTATTTATTTCTGAGAGAGAAAGAGAGACAGCATGAGCAGGGGAGGGTCAGAGAGAGAGGGAGACACAGAATCTGAAGCAGGTTCCAGGCTCCGAGCTGTCAGCACAGAGCCCAACGTGAGGCTCGAACCCATGAGATGTGAGATCATGACCTGAGCTGAAAATGCTTAACCGACTGAGCCACCCAGGGGCCCCAGGTTTTTCTGTGCTTCTTTTTTTTTTTTTTTAATTTCTTTTTAATTTTTTTTTTTATTTATTTCTAGAGAGAGAGAGAGACAGTGTGAGCAGGGGAGGGTCAGAGAGAGAGGGAGTCACAGACTGAAACAGGCTCCAGGCTCTGAGCTGGCAGTCAGCACAGAACCCGACGCGGGGCTCGAACCCACGAACCGCGAGATCATGACCTGAGCGAAAGTCGGACGCTTAACCGACTAAGCCACCCGGGCGCCCCTCTGTGCTTCTTGAGGGTCCATCCTGTTGCTGTCGAGCTGAGGGTTGAGACCAGAACTTGTGCAGGTTCAAACTGAATTATGGAAACCTATATTCTGCTCTCTCCTCCATGGGATTTCCTTCCCATACTCTCTAGCCTTCAGGGGCCCCTTTTTTCCTGGTCCAGTGGCCATAAAGGAAGGAATCTCCTCAAAATGTTAGTGCTCACATCACTCAAGCACAGCTATGTGACTAGAGCCATCCCTCTGGCAAAGCCAGGGAGTAACAAAGGGAGGGGGTAAAAGATATTTCAACTACTTTTGGCCTCAGGGACTTCTTTGGCCAGTTACTCTGGCCGGAGAGACTGAGTATCTAGGGAAAATATTTTTTAATGTTTATTTATTTTTGAGAGAGAGAGAGAGAGAGACAGAATCCACAGCAGCTCCGGGCTCTGAGCTGTCAACAACAGAGCCTGACACAGGGCTCGAACCCATGAACCATGAGATTATGACCTGAACCGACATTGGACTGTGTGTGACCCAGGCGCCCCTGATCTTCAGTATTCTCACGCCCTTACCCCATCCCAGAATACACAGGAACTAGTTGCAGAATTGCCATAGTGTACCTCTGATAACATAAAACCTCATACTACAATTCATTTCTTTACTTTTTTCTTTTGCTTTCCATTGTGGAGACAGTACAAAAATAGTGCTTTCAAGTTATATGGGTTAGGGTTATTTTTGTACTCTCTACTCACTGATGTTATGTTATTAAATCCAAATGGAGTTGGGTTCATTTGATTCTGTACATAATCCATTTTAGAGTTTTCTCCCAATCTTTATGCTTTTCATATATAAAGCATTCGCACAATTTCTCAAGTCCAAATTATATAAAAAGCGTATTCAGAGAAGTATAATTCTCCCACCCCCAACTCCTCTTTAGTTTCCACCTTCCCCCTGAAGGTAATACGTCTCATTATTAGTCTCTCATTTAGCTGTTCTTTATATCTCTTTTACAAGAATAAGATGATATATGTATGTTTTTGTATTTGTCCCTTTTCTTACATAGATGGTATACTCTATCTCCTCATTTGCATTTTGCTTTTTTCACTTGACGATGTATGCTGGAATCGCTCCATATTAGTTCATAGAGAACTTTCTTCTCCTTGTTAATAGTTTCATGGTTCTCCATTATGTGGTATTCTATAGTACACTCAATCTCCTTTGTTAGGGCACATAGGTTGTTTCAAAGATATTTGCAGCGACAAACAATGCTCATGTGAATAACTTTATTCATACATAGTTTTGATTTATCCGAGATTTCTTATCTAGGGTAAATTTTGAGAGGGTGGTTTGCTGGGCTAAAATGTAAATTCACTTATAATTTTGTTCAGTATTGCCAAATTCCTCCCTATAATTACTGTACCAACTGGCATGCCCACCGCTAATAGATGAGGATGCTTATGTCCCGTAGCCTTGACACAGTGCCGTTTGCAACAGCATGGATGGATCTAGAAGGTATCAGTCTAAGTGAAATAAGTCCGTCAGAGAAAGATGAATACCATATGATTTCACTCCTATGTGGAATTTAAGAAACAAAACACATGAACAAAGAAAAAAGATAAATGGAAAAGACAGGCATTTTGGTATAGAGAACAAATTCCTGGTAGCCAGAGGGGAGAGGGGACGGGGGATGGGTGAAATAGGTGAAGGGGACCAAGAGTACACTTATCTTGGGGAGCACTAAGTAATGTATAGAACTGTTGAATCATTATATTGTGCACCTGAAATTAATATAACACAGCATGCTAACTGTACTTGAATTAAGTAAATTGAAATAATAAAATAAAATTAAATAATAATTTATTTAAAAAATAAATTTTGCCAATCTGATATGTAAAAAATAGTGTCATTAATTTTGCATTTGTCTTACAATGACTGAAATTAAGCACTGTCATTTATTTAAGGCCTGTATATCTAAATGTGCATATATAATTCAAGTATTCACAAATGTTTGAAAATATATAAAAAATTTGGGGCACCTGGCTGGCTCAGTCAGTTAGCATCTGACTTTGGCTCAGGTCATGATCTCACGGTTCGTGGGTTCGAGCCCCACGTTGGGCTCTGTGCTGACAGCTAACTCAGAGCCTGGAGCCGGCTTTGGATTCTGTTATCTCCCTCTCTCTGACCCTCCCCTGCTCATGCTGTCTCTCTCTCAGAAATAAATAAAAACATTAAAAAATTTTTTTAAAAAAGAAGAAATATAAAAAATTCACCAATGGCCTACTCATATCTTTAGGTCTGTTTTTTTTTTTATCGTGTTGAGTGTTGGATTTTTTCTTACCTCAGTTTTATTTACTTATTTTTTAAAGTTTATTTATTTATTGTGAAAGAGAGAGGGGGAGGGAGAGTGGGCAGGGTAAGGGGAGAGAGAGAGAGAGGGAGAGAGAATCCCAAGCAGGCTCCACACTGTCAGCACAGACCCTGATGCGGGGCTTGAACTCATGAACCATGAGATCATGACCTGAGTAGAAACCAAGAGTTGGACGCCCAACTGACTGAGCTACCCAGGTACCCTTTTTTATCTCAGTTTTAAAAAAGTCTTTATATATTAGGGATATTAGTCCTTTATTGGTGATACGCATTGCAGATATTTTCTCTGAGTTTGTTACTTGTTTTGGAACTTTGCTACTCGTGCTTTGCCGTGTATTATTGTAATTATTATTATGCAAAGACATCAGTCTTCTACTTTAATACATCTGGATTTTGAGTCATAGTTAAAAACCCTTTCCTTACCTAGGTTACAGATGAATTAACCTTTCTTTTCTTCTAGTATTTGTATTGTTTCATTTTTAAATTTTATTTTATTTTATTTTATATGTATAGTTTATTATCAGCTTAGCTAACATACAGTGTATACAGTGTACTCTTGGTTTCGGCGGTAGATTCCTGTGATTCATCGTTTCATTTTTTTAAAATTAGTTTTCTGAGGGGCGCCCGGGTGGCTTAGTCGGTTAAGCGTCCGACTTTCGCTTAGGTCATGATCTCACGGTTCGTGGGTTCGAGCCCCGCGTCGGGCTCTGTGCTGACTGCCAGCTCAGAGCCTGGAGCCTGTTTCAGTCTGTGACTCCCTATCTCTCTGACCCTCCCCTGCTCGCGCTGTCTCTCTCTCTCTCCTAGAAATAAATAAAACATTAAAAAAAATTAGTTTTCTGATCCATTTAGAATTTGTTTTTGTACTTGGCATGCGGCAAAATCTAATTGTATCTTTTCCCACATGGCTATATAGTTAGCCAGCACCCTTTCCCAGTGATTTGGAATGACGCTTTTATCATATGTTACACATCCATTTAAACTAGAATCTATTTCAGATTTTCTACTGTATTCCACTTGTTTTTCTATATATGGTCCAATGATACATTTTTTAAATAAAGGCTTTCTAATGTGTTTCAGTATTTCCTAGTGCTGGTTCTCTTTCATAGCTTTTCTCTTTCAGTTTTTTAAGTTCTTCTTACACGTGTAATTTTCTAAATGAACTTTAATATCAACTTATCTAATTCCATTAAAAAAAAAGCTTCTTGTGGGGCACCTGGGTGGCTCAGTCTGTTAAGCCTCCAACTTTGGCTCAAGTCATGATTTCATGGTTGTGAGTTCAAACTTCGCTTCGGGCTCTGGAGCTGTTAGCACAGAGCCTGCTTTGGATCCTCTGCCCCCTTTTGTCTGCCCCTCCTCCCTCACAAAATAAATAAACATTTAAAAAAAGTTTCTTGTAAGATAAGCATCCAAAAGACTCAAACATAAGACCTGAAACTACAGAACTCCTAGAAGAAAGCATAGGGGAAAATCTACATGATATCGGTCTTGGCAGTGCTTTTATGGATATGACACCAAAAACACAGGCAACGAAAAAATAAACAACAGAAAGAAGCTTCTACACAGCAAAGGAAGCCATCACAGAGTGAAAAGGCAAACTATGAAAGGGGAGAAAATATTTGCAACTCCTATTTCCGATAAAGGGTTAATCTCCAAAATACATAAGAAACTCTTACAAATCAAGTAAAAGAAAAACAAAAACAACATAATAATCCAATTAAAAGATGGGCAAAGCACTTGACTAAACGTTTCTCCAAACATGATATACAGATGGAGAATATGCAGTATGCACATGAAAAGAGGCTCAACATCACTCCCCATCAGAGAAATGCAGACCAAAACTGCAGTGAGCTACCACCTCACACCTGTCAGAATGGTTAATCAAAAAGACAAGAAATAATAACGAGTGTTGGTGAGGATGTGGAGAAAAGGGAACCCTCACTCGCGATTGGTGGAAATATAATGTGGTGCAGCTGTTGTAGGGCGCACTATGAAGGATCCTCAAAAATTAAAAATAGACTATCACATGATACAACAATCTCACTTCTGGATATTATCCAAAAGAACTGAAACCAGAATGTTGAAGAGATATTAACACTCCTGTGTTCATTGATGCACCGTTCACAATAGTCAAGATGTGAAACCAACCCAAATGTCCATCAGCAGATGAATGAAAAAAGAAAATGTAATATATATGCATGCAATGGAATGCTATTTAGCCTTAAAAAGGGGGGAAATTCTGCAATATGTGACAGCATGGATAAACCTTGAGGACATTATGCTAAGTGCAAAGAAACTAGTCACAGAAAGAGAAATACTGCATGAGTCCATTTTATATGTGGTATCTGACACAGTCAGATTCACAGAATCAAAGAGTAGACTGGTGGTGGCCAGAAGGGAAAATGAGGGAAGGGAAAATGAGAGCTTATCAACAGGTGTAAACTTTCAGTTGAGCAAAATGAATAAGCTCTAGATATCTACTGTATATCACTGAGCTTGTAGTCAATAAAAATGTATTGTACACTTAAAAATTTGTTAATAGCGTAGATCTTATGTTAAATGTTTTAATGGCAACATGCCATTTTTTAAAAAAAAATTAAAAATCTTGTCATGTTTATTGGAATTGAGTTAATTGGTAAATTATTTTAGGAAGACCATAGAGATATGCTTCCATATCTTGGCTATTGTAAATAATTCTGCAGTAAACGTAGGGGTGCATATATCTTTTTGAAAGAGTATTTTTGTTTTCTTTGGATAAATGCCCAGTAGTGGAATTATTGGCTCGTATGGTATTTTTATGTTTAATTTTTATAGGAACTTCCATGCTGGTTTACACAGTGGTGGTACCAATTTACATTCCCACCAACAGTGCCTGAAGGTACCTTTTTTCCACATTTTCACTAACACTTATTATTTGTTGTCTTTTTGAGTCCGGCCATTCTGACAGGTGTAAGGTGATAAATCATTGTGGTTTTGCTTTGCATGTTCTCCGATGATTAGTGATACTGAGCATCTCGTCATGCGCCTGCTGCGTATCTGTATGTCTTCTTTGAAAAAAATATGTCTATTCAGGTCCTCTGCCCATCGTAATTGGATTATTCCACTTAGGAAACTACCTATTTCTTAATGTTCTGAATTGATTTGCATATAAATGTACAAAGTAATCTCATGATTTAAAAAGGCATTTTGTTTTATTTCTTAATCACCTTGTCATATCTTACTTTATAAATTTATGCTTTCTTCCTTTTTTAAAATTAGCTGATGATTTTTTATGTTGTTTAAAAAATTGTTTTTAAACCAAGATTTTGATTTATTAATTAGGTATATTGTTTTTTTAATTTTTAATGTTTTATTTATTTTTGAGAGAGAGAGAAAGAAACAGAGTGTGAGCAGAGGAGGGACAGAGAGAGAGGGAGACACAGAATCCAAAACAGCCTCCAGGCTCTGAGCTGTCAGCACAGAACCTGACGCGGGGCTTGAACCCAAGAAACCATGAGATCATAACCTGAGCCAAAGTCAGACACAATCGACTGAGCCACCTAGGTGCCCCAGGTATATTGTTTTTTATTCTCAACCAATTTCTGATTTTCTCTTTAGTTTTTTTCTTCTTTATGCTTTCTTTAGGCTTACTTTATAGTTTTTTTTTTTTAAGTTTTTTTTTTCTTTTTTTTTTTTTTTTTTTGAGAGAGAGAGAGAGCCAGCAGGGAGAGAGCAGAGGGAGAGGGGGACAGAGGATCCAGACTCGGTGCTGTCAGCACAGAGCACGACGTAAGGCTTGAACTCAGAACCATGAAATCATGACCTGAGCTGAAGTCAGACGCTTAACCTACTGAGCCACTCAGGTGTCCCTATAGTTTTGTGTTTTTTTTTTTAAGGTTGCTTGCTGGGAATTTAATTCATTTGTACGCTTTCATTTTTACCGATTAATGTGATTAGGGCTATGGATTTCCCACTGATCACTGCTTAAGTATGTTGCATAGATTTTGATATGCAGTGTTGATGCTAATCATATTTTAGAGAAATCTGTAATTTCAGTTTGTGTACCTCCTTTTGATGAAGAGCTGTTCAAAAATTTGATGTACCTTCAAGATGAGATGGTCTTTAAACATTTGTTAAATTTTTTTTAATATTGCCTTCTTATCAGAAAGTACTTTTTGTAATATTTTTACTTCTCTAATATTTTCTTTGTGGCATAATATTTTATTAATTTTTGTGAATGTTCCATGGGTACTTATGAAGAAAGTATACCCTACTTGATAAGGTTATAAAATATAACCTTAAGGTTCAAGTTCAGCATACTTCCATAAGAGCTATATATGTTTTTAATTTTTTTGTCCAATATTTCTTATGCTGAATATGATATGTTAAAATCTCCCATTAGCAGAATGTCTTCATAAATGTCTCCTTCCATGTTTTCATTTTGTCTTATAAAGGGTATTTCTGTGTCATTTGTGGCATAGATATTCTGAACTGCTATATCCTTGTTGTTAATTGTGGCTTTTATTATAAACAAAAGCATCCTTCTTTTTCGTTTTTTTTAATTTTTAATGTTTTTTAAAATTTATTATTATTATTATTTTTTATTTCTGAGAGAGAAAGAGACAGCATGAGCAGCGGAAGGTCAGAGAGAGAGGAAGACACAGAATCCAAAACAGGCTCCAGGCTCTGAGCTGTCAGCACAGAACCTGATGCGGGGCTTGAACCCACGAGCCGTGAGAGCATAACTTGAGCCAAAGTCTGATGCTTAACCGACTGAGCCACGCAGGCACCCCAAAGCATCCTTCTTTCTCACTTGTATTGCTTTTTTCATTCGAAATTTACTTTCTTAGATATCAAATCACAATTCCTGTTTTCTTACTGTTTCCATTTGCTTGCTACATTTTGCTCGTCCCTTTATTTTCAACCATTATAAGTCACAGGGTTTTAAGAGTTTCTCTTGTATACGGAATACAGTTGGGTTTTCCGTTTTAAAAGCCAAGTAAAAATTTTCGTTTTTAATTGTCTTTTAGGTTCATTCAAGTTTGTTGCTGTTGCTAGTATGTTTGTTTTTCTCTGTCATAATGTTGAGAGCATGATGCTATATTTTCTTGTGTTTTTCTCTAGTCTTTTTTTTTTTTCTCTTTCACTAATTATATTTCTTTTGATGCTGTGGAAGGTTTGTTTTTTGTTTTAGTGATTAACTTTAACAGCTTATTTATTTATTTTTAAATATTTATTTTGGAGAGAAAGAGACAGACAGACAGAGCGTGAGTGGGGGAGGGGCTGAGGAATGGGGAAACAGAATCCAAGCCAGACTCCGGCTCCGACCTGTTAGCACAGAACCCGATGTGGGACTCGAACTCATGAACTGTGAAGTCATGACCAGAGCTGAAGTCCATCGCTTAACCAACTGCTACCCAGGTGTGCCTTTAATATCACATTTATGCCATGTTTTCTTTGTATCATGTTCAATGCCCTTAAATCACTGTTTTCTTATTAAATGTATTATTTTCTGGTTTGGTCATTTTTTTCAAATTTTTATTTAAATTAGAGTTAGTTAACATATAGTGTAGTATTGGTTTCAGGTATAGAATTTAGTGAATCATCACTCACGTATAACACCCAGCGCTCATGCCAACAAGTGCCCTCCTTAATGCCCATCACTCATTTAACCCATCCCACCCACCACCCCTCCAGCACCCCTCAAGTTGTTCTTTATCATTAAAGAGTCTGTTTTATGGTTTCCCTCTCTCTTTTCTTCTCCTTATGTTCATCTGTTTTGTTTCTTAAATTCCACATATGAGTGACATCATATGGTATTTGTCTTTCTCTGATTGACTTATTTCACTTAGCATAATACACTGCAGCTCCATCCACTGGTTTGTCATTTTTTTTTTTTAAGAGAGAGAGAGGAAAGGAGAGAGAAAGAAAGAGAGAAAGAGGAGTGGGGCTCACCTGGGACTCATGTTTTCACCCAAAGCGGGGCTGAGCTCACCGGAAGCAAGGCATGAGCTCACCCGACGTGGGAGTCACCAACTGTCAGATCATGACCTGATTCCCAGTCAGGTACTTAATGATGGAACCACCTGACGCCCTGCCAATTCTTTGTGGTATCATTTAACTCCCACCTTTTGTGTATAGAAAAATCAATAACATTATTTTACTTTCCTCTTCCTTTTGCCTTTTCTATTCTAAATTTAATTACATTTCTTCTAAATTTTTAGAGAATGTAACATATATATTATATAACCTATAACGGTGCTCTTCTGCCCTTATAGCACCTTTATTTTTGTTTTAGCTCTAAAATTATCCATATTCAATGCTCATCATCAGTCTTTTTTTAAAATGTTTTATTTATTTCTGAGAGAGAGACAGCATGAGCAGGGGAGGGTCAGAGAGCGAGGGAGACACAGAATCTGAAGCAGGCTCCAGGCTCTGAGCTAGCTTTCAGCACAGAGCCCGACACGGGGCCGGAATCCACGAACTGCGAGATCATGACCTGAACTGAAGTCGGACGTTTAACCGACTGAGCCACCCAGGCGCCCCTCATCATCAGTCTTTTGAATGAAATTTTCCTCGTCATTCCTTGGTTAGTTGAATCTGATCCACCATTTAATTTCTTTTTTTTTTAAGTTTTTTAAAATGTTTATTTATTTTTGAGAGACAGAGAGAGACACAGCATGAGCAAGGGAGAGGCAGAGAGTGGGAGAGAAATAGAATCCGAAGCAGACTCCAGGCTCTGAGGTGTCAGCACAGAGCTCAATGCAGGGCTTGAAGCCATGAACCGTAAGATTGTGACCTGAGCTGAAGTCGGAAGCGTAACAGACTGAGCCACCCAGGCACCCCCACCATTTAATTTCTTAAGCATGGCTTATGGTTTAGAATTCTCTGAGTTTAAATTAAATTGGACCTTTTTGTAGCATCGATGGCTAGCATGTCTGGATGTAAAACTCTTCATTTCAAACTTTCAGTATGTTTTTCTGTGTTTTAGTTTAAGGTATACTTTGCATACAGTAAAATTCACCCTTTTAAAATTGCACACCAAGATTTATAGTTTTTCAAATTTTGAATATATGTAGGATATTTATATACTATAGTTATATTTATAGTATAAAATATATCATAAATTATGTATATATGTAAATATTTAAATTATATATGTATATGTACTTATGTACATATATATGTATGTATATGTATATTGTATTTGTATATTTATATACACAAATTATCTATGTGTGTATATATGTATATATATGTGTGTATATATGTGTATATATGTGTGTATATATATATGTACAATACACACCTCCACCACATCAAGATATACCAAATAAATACTCCTTTTCAGTCATCTTCCCACCTTCACCCCCTGGAAACTAGTGATCTCTTTTCTTTCTTTATAGATTTGCCTCTGAAAGAATGTCCTATAAATGGTTGACATTTTGAAAAATATGGCTTCACTATTACTTTGCTGTTTTTGTTACTTGTGAGGTCAGTCTAATTCTTTTGCTCTTATAAATCATTCCTCATTTTTACCTGGAATCCCTGAGGATTTTTTCTTTATGTTTAAAATTTTAAAAAATAGAATTATCATAGGATCCAGTCATTCCACTACTGGGTATTTACCCAGGGAAAATGGAAACTATAATTCAAAACATATATGCACCCCTCTGTTTACTGCAGCATTGTTCACAATAGCCAAGATACGGAAGCAACCCAAGTGCCCATTGATAAACAAAAATGTGGCTTATGGATACTATGGAATATTATTCAGCCATAAACGAGAATGAAATCTCGTAATTTGCAACAATATGCATGGACCTAGAGGGTATAATGCTAGTCGAAGTCAGTCAGAGAAAGTCAAATACCATATGATTTCACTTATATGTGGAATTTAAGAAACAAAACAAATAAAGAAAAAAGATAAATAAAAATTTAAAAATGCTAGACTCTTCAATACAGAGAACAAGCTGGTATTTGCCAGAGTGAAGTATGTGGGGGGATGGGTGAAATAGGTGAAGGGAGTAAGAATACTACTATCTTGATGAGCATTGAGAAACAGAATTGTTCAATCATTATATTGTACACCTGAAACTAATATAACACTGTATGTTAATTACATGTGAATAAAAACAAATATGAAATGAATAGGGTGAAGAGATGGCACAAAATGAAAAAGAAACATTGAAAAGCCTCTGTAAAATCAATATTATGAAAACTTCAAATGTCTGGATTTTATTGTGATAATGTGACCTGGCACTTACATGATTAGTAATTAAGCTGTTATCCTCCATCACCTTGTAAAAACTGCATAAATTATAGACACCATGAAGAAGAATAGCTGTTATTGAGTATTTAATATGTGTCAAGCACTTAGTTTGCCAACATTTAAAGGGATCACTTAAAATATATTTATCAAAGATGATGAGTCTTTTTTTCCTTCTTTGTATAAGAGGTGATCCAGGAGAGTGTGTACTGCCCAGGACATACAAGTGAGAACATGTTTCTGTCACTGCCCCATTTTGTACATTGCATGGCAACCGCCATTGTTAACAAGTGAGATTGAGCCATAGAGTATCTCTGGATGATTTTAACATATCAGAAAATGTTTGTTTTGCTTTAAGACTCTGCTACTGACTTATTTCATGAATATGGTATACACATCCAATTCTTCTGTCATGCAGTTGGCTTTTTTCTTCATTTTCCAAATGATGCAAGTAGAATAATTAACCATATAGGTGTTAACCGTGATACTTATGATCTAATCTGAGAGTCAAAAAAAAAGTAGTAAAATTGTACTTACCATAGAGGATTGCCAGCAGAGACAGCGGCATGACAAGTAGTCCCACGAGCATATCAGCAATGGCTAGGGACATTAAGAAGTAATTGGTGGCATTGTGCAGTTTCTTTTCCAAGCTTACTGCCATGATAACGAGAATGTTGCCACCTATTGTCAAGATTATTATTACGACGATGGAAAGTGCTGGCCAGTTTTGTACCCCGTCTGGGAATTTGAAGCGTCCACCATCGGAGGTATTGAAAATGTCAGTTACTATAGCTGCTACAGGGCTCACAGAAATATCGAATTGCCAAACCAGTAGGCCAATGAGGTGCACGCTGAAAATTAAGAAAAGAAAATAATCAGGTACATATTGTATTGCTTATACGCAATAAATTGCTTTTCCTTCAACAATCATTACCATCATCATTATTTCTGCTCTCTTAATTCAATCTCAGTATTTCTTCTTTCTATCGAAGGGATACTTTTATTGAGAGCTTATTATGAGTCAAGCACTAAATTTGTCGCAATACACAGAATCTCATTTGATCTCACACAACAACCTCATGGGGTCAGTATTGGTTTATACCCATTATGTAGATGAGGAGACTGAGGTTCAGAGAGGCGAAGTAACTTTCTCAAGGCAATCTGGGCCGCTAAGTGGCAAGGGCAGGTCCCACTGATTTCAAAGCCTGTGTCTTAGACTTTTACTCTATACAAGTAATATAAAGCCACAGTACCGTTTGATTTGCTGTAATGGTCTGTTTTTATATTTTTTAAATATTAATTTCCTCTAGATGTTTTCTGAGACAAATGACAACAGAATGAAAGGAGATTTTCCTTTAAGTATCCAGCACTGTGACAAGAAAATTGAACGTTGCCTTTTTAAATGAAAAGCTAAGAAGGGATAAATTGTCATCAGGCAAACTTAAGGCAAGATGTTGGAAGTGGGAGAGTGAGTTTTGGCAACCCAAAAGAGTTCTTTCTAGATCTCTTCTTACCTTTTCACAGCTGCAGAGTGACTTTATGCTGGTCCATACATATTAATAGACTTTCCTTCTGTCTAACACTCTCCTCATTTCTATCCTATGTTTTCTGGGCCCTGCTCCAGGCTAGAAAATGAATGATATGTGGGGATGATCAATTCCTATGGGTTCGCTGCTTTTCCTGTGCTGGATACAAAGTCTCTAAGGTCATTTAAAATGTGCATTTCTCATGACCGTGCTTTTGCAGATTCTACTAGTAGGAATGGCAGGCCAGGTAGCAAACTCACCCAACAGAGATGGACGTGGTTATGTTTGCTCGCCCCAATTTGACTTCCCCCAGTGGTGATATGAGATTTCTGGAGGTTCCATCCATTAAGCACCTTTTCAGAGTGTACGTTCTTAAAGTATCTAATAAAACTAACTTTTATTTTCACGAATAAAATAGAAAAGAAAGACAAGCATATGCACTGTTTCCTGCTTAAAAGCAAGGATTATCTGTGAGTGTACATTCTATGTTTTCTGTGCATTCTGTATGTTCAGTACTACTTATCTTATAAATCTTAAGCAGCCGCTATACTATATGTAGTGGTTGTTAATTGATTACGATTATCATAATGATCACTAATATTATACACATGAAATTGCACCCACGCTATACTTTCTAAACTTAGACTGGAACATTTGGCCTGAAAGAGTATTAGCATGTGAAAATTCAAGTAAAACATGGTAATGATTTTCTAGAGGATTTAAAAATCATTTCTCTCAATATCTTGGTAATATATGTTTATATGTCTTTTAAGATAACGAAGCAGTTGTGAAAATATTTTGACTCTCTCATTCTGCAAAGGATAGAAAACTAGTATTTCAGACATTTTGCTTACCATAACTTGCTCATTAGTCAGTTACCTGACATTCTAAGCAACATGCTTAGAGGGTGACATACATAGTAATTTTTTTTTCAAATAATCTGTAAATCCTTTCAAGTGCTGGTTGTATTATTTTCCTGGAACACACAAAAATTAGCTAAAATAATAGATGACTCAAAAAAATCTATAAGTAATCTGCGATTAGTGTGAATAGAAATTATTGAAAGAAAGGACCAAATAAATAGAAGCAAATTATTTGCTCTCAGTGTTGATTATTTGTCGCATTGGGCATGGGGTCGATTTTCTAACTTCACGGCCCCAATGATTTTTTGACCCGTCACTTTAACCTCTCAGATCATCAGTTTCTGCATCTATACAAGGAAGTCCTCTATTGTACGATTGTTGTGAAAATTAAATAATGCATGTAAAGTCCTGAAAATAGTACCCTTGTCATAATAGGCCCTCAGTAAATTTTTTTCCAGGCCCCCATTCCTAAAGAGTGGGTTTAGGATAAAGCAACCCATTGGCTTAAATTAGAAAGAAGATATACTGGGCTTAAATTACATTTAGAATTGCCCAGTACTCGAATCCAATTCTTATTTCCTTTATGTTACATTCTACTGACCTTAATTACTGAGTCATTGAATCAAGACTTTGGAGGATGGCATTGTTTTCCTTTGGCTAGCTATATCCCCCAACCTCTACTCCCTGACGTCTGACCCATTCTTTTGCAACCTCAGCTATTTTTTTTTTTATGTGTATTTATTTATTTTGAAAGGGAGAGAGCACGCGAGCAGGGGAGAGGCAGACAGAGAAAAATCTCAAGCAGGCTTTGCGCTGTTTGTGCTGTTGGCACAGAGCCTGATGTGGGGCTCAAACTCTTGAACTGTGAGATCATGACCTGAACCGAATCAAGAGTCAGACATTTAACCGACTGAGCCACACAGGTGCCCCTCAACCATTCTTCATAAAAACAGAAACTTATAAAGACATTTTATGCTCTTCGTTGTGTAGTCCACGCAGGAAGGAAAAGGAAAGGACCTTTCTCCTTTCTACATTTGAACCATGGAGAAAGCAACCCGGAACAATGGAATTATTTTTGAATTTAAGATCTTATTGCCATATTATTCGTTTTAATACATAAGCGGTTGTGTTTAATTGAAGCCCAAGTTATCGGAGCTTTTTCCATTTATTTTTGAAGAGGAAACACCCATAATAGTAGTCTATGACTTGCATGTCATTTCTACAATTAGAAGCAAATACAGCTGAACGATCATATAAAAAAGCCCTTTTAACATTTCGGAGCAAGCTACCATTAAAAGAGTTCTCTTTTTAAAAAATAATAAGTAATAACATCCTTACAGGAACGAATGCACCGCTTTCCTCAGGTTCACCATGATTGCTTCGGTGTTAAGCAACCAAAGTTTAAAATTGAGAAGAAATGTAACAGATTGATTTCATAACTCCATCCTTTCTGGGGAGAGAGAAAAAAAAAAGAAGAAGAAAATTAGTTAAATGTCCAAATAACTTGCATTACAACCAAGTAAGTAAACTTAAATATACTTATTAAGTGATAAGAAACAATCACTACAAATTTAGCATGTTATAGCATAAGTGATAAAAAATGGCAGAGAATAACATTTTCATTTATTTACCAATATACAACCTTCATATTTTTTATTTTCTTCTTTTTAGTTTTCTTAAAAATTTCCTGTGCACTCTTTATTTATATGGGACTTCTACTAAATCTCTTTTTAGAGTATACATACATAGCTTTCGATCAGTGTTTGGAGAAAGAAATTAAGAATATATGCTTCTTAATTTACAAAGCATAGGGGGAAATTTTGTGTGTCATAATTAAGTAGCAAGTCTAGCTTGTAGCAAAGGTTTCATCTTCTTGGAACATGGAAAAGTAAAATAGGTGTTTTTTTAAGTTTATGTATTTGTTTTGAGGGGGCCAGAGAGAGGGCGAGAGACAATCCCAAGCAGGTTCCAAGCTCAATGTGGGTCCCCTTGAGGGTCCTCATTCGAACCACAGAGAGATCGTGAACTGAGCTGAAATCAAGAGTCGGAAGTTTAACCGACTGAGCCACCCTGGCACCCCTGGTTTTAAGTAGTTTTATTAAGTGAACATATTTTCTGCAATATTTCTAATTTACTTTCTTCAAGTTGAAGCAATCTGCATGGACATAGCTTTATTTATACTTTTGCACTGACCAACAATAGTCTCATGAGGGCAGCACTGAGTTTATACTAAAATAAATGGGTTGCCGTGGGTGTCAATGACAAAAATGTAGTTGTGGTGGGAGAAGGGGGAGGAGAGACTTGAATAGCTTGGGAATGTGGGACAACATTGAGATATCATCTGTTCTGTCTAATTTGAGACTATTACCAAGGAATGTGATAAAAAATTGTTGATAATCTCTTTTAGTGTTTTGTAGTTCCTTTTAGAAATTTGGAAGTAGAATTTAACTGGAACAAATTACACCTCCCTATATTTCCCATCTCATTTAATAACACCATTATTCTAGTCATTCAAGCTACAAATTTAATTTATTCTGTCTTCTTATCCCTCACCTCTCACTTGTGAGTTTTGTCAGTACCACCTACACAAAATCTATCTCATAACCATCCCTTTCATTAAAGCAATGCATAAAATATGGCCTCCAGTGCTCAGAAAGAAAATATCCTATGGGAGAGAGAGAGTGACCTTTGCCAGATCATTAGTCAGACCGTTTCCATCCTATAAAATGCTGCCAGCCAACACATAAATCCCTTTTCCTGGGAAGTCTGGAAATAAGTGACAGAAAAAAAGGATCCAGAAAGACAAAAAGGTCTTATTTTGCACCTTGACCCTCAAAAAACTTCTTTCTTCCCAATATTAAAATATAAAAATTGTTCTTAGTGCTTGCTTTTCAAGAAGCTAAAATTAATATAATTAAAAAGCTTCACAGTAAAATATGTTTCATTCCAATTGACTATAATAAATCAATTGAAATTGTGTTTGTCATAGCTCGAGATAATCATCTCATTAAACATATTATATATTTTCTCAGCTGTGGTAGAATCCTGTTATTATTACTCAATATACCGTATTTCCTTAAAAATTAATTACCTTTGTCTTCTTTTTTACATGTATGTTTTCCCATGAAATATAAACAGAAAACTTAAACCACAAATATTTATTTTTCTAAGTTCCAAGTCTCCCAAGTAATAATCACAAAAATATGGTATATATATAGATGCCCAGTTTATTAACCAAAATACCTTGAGGGCAAAGTAGTATCTTTGTGTACTATTAAAATTTGCATTTTTTGTTATTGACCGAAATTGACTAATCATGATAGAAAGTGCTCCTGGACTGGTGGTAAAAGTTTAGAGATAGAGTATGATGGACAGGAATAAATTATATAACTTATGTAAAGTAAGTAATGCTACATTACCTGTTTTCCCAAAGGGTTAAGTCACTGTGATAATATTTTGCAATGAGAAATGTTTTGTGAGTAATTCTACAAAAAGAGGAGGGAATACAAAACATCTTAAAGCCTTAGATAAAATAATAAGAGAAACAAAAACAAACCCATAACAAAACAATAACTAAACACTCTAATCTGCAAACCTCTCAGACCCCACCAATCTTTCATAGTGAGATTCCCATGATTGTGTTGAACAGAAAAAAGATACTTGTGAATTCAAGTATTCAAATTCGGGAAGACTTGTGTTTTCTAAAATTAAGAAAAAAATCACTGGTGGAATAACTGATAGAGTGGTAAGTTTTAAATGAGAACTTATGTGGCCTCTCCTAGAAATTGTTTTTGGTCATGTGCCAATGTAAAATTATTATAAGAATATATATACACATTTATATGCATATGTGTGTGTATACATATACATAATTTTGTGTAGAGAAAAATATTGATTAATCTGTAATGAATTAACTGTATCAAGCACGAAGGGAAAAATTGCAGGTCAAATCACAGACATAACTTCAAGATCAGTAAATACATATTTGGACTAATCTCTTATTTCTTTCTGCAACAGAAGTCACAAACTTTTCATGTTCTCTCTAAAGCTTTGTATGATCTTCAGACATCAGTAACAGAAACTTCATTTGCTATGTCCCAAAGGGGGATAAATAGTAGTTTTTGTATAGTTCTCAAACAATACAATTTTATACAAGATATTGCAGAATAATTTCAGTTAATTTTTAAATTTTTTCATTTTTTTTTCTTTTAAATGTTTATATTTGAGAGAGAGAGAGACAGAGAGAGAGAGAGCGTGCGAGCTGCAAAGGGGCACACAGAGAGGGGGACTGAGGATCCAAAACAGGCTCTGTACTGACAGCAGACAGTCCCACGAGGGGCTGAAACTCACAAACAACGAGATCATGACCTGAGCCTGAAATCAGACACTTAACTGAACCACCCAGGTGCCCTTAACGTGGAATTTAAATTAAGCAAAAGAGTTCTACCTTGCACATTACATCTACTTGATGCTCATGAAATCTATGCCAACATATGTTATATGTCATACAGCATATATTATCAAAAATAGTGTGAATACTTGAAAACAATTGAGCCAAAATAGCATCCCCAGTGTATATTCAGAAATTAGTTTCAAACACTCAAAGTTTATCAGCATCACTAAGAAAAACTTAAAAGCTATTATCAGTAACCATCTTGGAAGTGAACTAATGGTGAAAAAAAAGAAAACCACTGTGGGAAAGAAAGGCTGGTATGAATTAAAAAGAGCAAAAGCTACTTTTGACTCTTCCCACATGGCCTCAGGCTAGATTTGGAAACGTGTTAATTTCAGAGCTAATTGGTGTGGTTCTTCTGACAGCTCTAAATAAAAGAATGACTATCATGGGAACCATCTCAAAGTTCTTCAGTACACAGCTCCTATTTTAACTTCTTCTTGGGGGCATTTTAAGGGTTTTGCATGGCCATGAATTTAGTGATGCTATACTTCCTGCATTCAGTGAACAATAACTTGATGGTTCCCTTGGAAAGCCAGTGTCGTGTTCTCTTTAAGGGATACTTAGTTTTCCATGCCAGTTTGCCATCCAAGTGGTGAGAGATGTATGGCCATCCTGTGGTCTATAGAATACTATGTATTCAACTCATTTTTGAAAGAGTACAAAGATTAGAAAGGGAAGGCAATTTTGCATATTATCTCAATTTTACACATATTAAATTTAGCTTATGAAAGAGCATCCACGTGGCTCCATATTGGGAGATAAAAATGACAAGGTAACTTCACGATTTTGGACTCTAGTAAAGTCATAGTTTAAGAGTCAAGTGTTAAAGCAGTAGAGAGTAGACATTAAATTAGAGAAAAGGAAAAATAAAGAAGGGAAGAAAATTAAAATGGAGTGGTGCCCGGGTGGCTCAGTCAGTAACATAAGATGTTACTATGTTCAAGTTATATTCAATGCAACTAAAGACTTCTCTTCCACCAGTCAACACAGGATATTCGAGCATATTAAGCTAATTTAGAAATTTATTCTGTGAAGTTAAATCAATTCAAATTTTCTATCTTCAAGTCGGAGGTCTTAATTTATTCTACAATTATGAATTCATACAACTCCTAAGGCTGAAAAATGATGAGTGATCAAATAACGCAGTCCTTTGCCTTCAGACAGACCTATATTTAAACCACTTCAAGAAATGTGATAATTGATGTTCTTTAGAACAACTTCAAGAAGAGGCAATTTCATAACCTCTCAATGTTTAGCAGTCTGCTTCCCAGAAAATCATATTTTATATTAGGCAAAACGCCTCAAGCTAAAAGACTTAAATGGGAATGATTAGTTTCTTACTAAGTCGGGGACAGATGTATATAACAGGATAATGTGACACTGGCAGCTTGCTCACTGTGTCTTTTCTTTGGCTTGTCCGAGATTACGGTGAGTCAGACCCAGAACGGGAGACTTCCTCATGGTGTGCCATAGAGAAACTTAACAGTTCTGAATATGCCATTATATATGTTGGGTGATTGTAAAATTTCATCTCCAAACTGAGACGCTTTTGAAAATGGAGGGCAAGGGGGCATTAACTGGACAAGACTCTGGGTCTCTCCTCGACAGGTCATTAGATCTGGTAATAAGGTGATTCTTCAATTTTTCTGTTTTTTTTAATTATTTATTAATTTGTTTATTTTTATGTTTTATTTCTTTCTGAGAGAGAGAGACAGCATGAGCAGGGGAGGGGCAGAGAGAGAGGGAGACACAGAATCTGAAACAGGCTCCAGGCTCTGAGCTGTCAGTACAGAGCCCAACACGAGGCTTGAACTCACCATCTGTGAGATCATGACCTGAGCCGAAGTCAGATGCTTAACCGACCGAGCCACCCAGGCGCCCCTGTTTTGTTTTTTTAAAAATTTTTTAAAGTTTATTTATTTTGAGAGAAAGAGAGAGAGAAGAGAGAGAACCAGCAGCAGAGGGGCAAAGAGAGTGAAAGAGAGAATCTCAAACAAGGTTAGTACTGTCAGCCTGGAGCCCGATGTGGGGCTTGAGCTCACGAACCATGAGATCCTGACCTGAGCAGAAACCAAGAGTCAGAAGCTTAACCGACTGAGCCACCCAGGCGCCGCAGTGATTAATATATTTGAATGCAGGTCTCCGGTCATTTCCTGTCCTCACCCCCTGGACATGATATCAACGGTTGTTTAGACAAATTTAACCGTTCATCTTGTACTTGGAATTAAAATGAAACATGAAATATTTTCTCCTTATTTGCATTTACTAAATGCTTCTGCTTGTGCTGTACATATTTTATAAGTGATGACTATTAAACTTAGTGTGACTTATCGAGATAGTTAACGCCTAAAATCTACAGTATGTAAGACCCTAAGTTTTTCACACCTAGACCTATTCCATTTACCTAAAATAACACTTTAACAACCAATGCCTTCCAAGTTGATAGAGTTAAAATAGCTACTCAAATTAGTCCACAATAATAGTAAAAGACCACGAGAGAATCTATCTTGGTGGGCGGAGTGCTTTGAAGTCACTTTTCCCATAGGTGGTTCCAGAACTATCCCTGAATTATCCCAGCATAAGTATCCATGTAGCAGAGTAAACTGGTGGCTTTTAAACATCAGAGCTCACAGAGCAAGCAAACCATATGCAAAATCTCTCCTTTGGGGACCTGATTTACAGCACTGGACACTCCATATAGTAACACTTTCACGGATGCAAATATTTCCTGCCTGCCTAGCATGTGCTAGGCACTCTGCCAGATAGATGTTGGGCACATGGTGGCAAATAAGGCAGACAAGGTCCCTGCCCTCAGGGAGCTTACACTCTAGCAGGAGATACAGTCAACGTTTAATCAAATAAGTAAGATAATTTCAGATGGTAAGGGCTGCTATGAATAAAATGAAATGAAAAAGCACAATGGGATAAAGAGAGACTGGGGGAAATACTTTAGATGAACCACTATATGGAGCCATAACCTGAGGTGTTTTCTATATATATATATATATATATATATATATATATATATATATAACTTCATTTGCATATATATGTATATATATATACACCAGAGTAATAATATTAGCCAGTATTTTCTGGTTATTCTGAATCACCATAAAAAAATACCATTCTTTTATATCGCTAAGTTAAGCAAATAACAAATGTCAACTGATGAGGACAGTTCAAAGATTTACATTGGTTTGATTTTAATTTTGCAAACCAGTCGGGGGAACACCTCTTCATCTTTTTTTTGCTAAGTGACGTAAAATTCTATTTTGCATGTGGCCCCGCTTACATTTAGATTGGTGTCTCCTCCCCCATAAGCAACGCCCACTTTCCATTTCATTAGGTTAAGAGACAGCGGTATAGCAGGTCCTTCCGGCTGTAGAGGGTCCAGTAGTCGTGAAGAGCGAAAAGTTCAATCAGTTGCCCAGATGTATTTATTGCCAAATAACGGGGTACTTGGATACACCTGGACAGCCGAATGAACTCTTAACTCCTCATCTTTCGGACAGCTCTTCATTTCACAGCTGTAGAATCACCTAGATAAAAGGAGAGAAACAAACAAAAAATCCACTCTGGACCAGAAGATCAGTCTATTCATGGTTCAGCTGTTCCATTAAAAAAAAAAAAAGGCGACTCCAACTTCTGTGTTTTACCTTTTTATACAATGCATATAAGTCATCAAAATACAGCAAGGCTTATAAATAACAGATTAACAACAGAAAATGGAAATCGATCGCAAATACACAAAATGGAGGCAAAATCAAAATTAATTGTATTATTAATAATTTATAGAATAGATAATTCATTCCGGTATCACATACTACCTTAATGTTAATATATGTAATATAGCATAGAAGAGTAGACTAGGAGGTGGGAGACACAAGTTCTAGCCCTGACTTAGTTCATGTGTGACTTAGCATAAGTCACTGGACCAATTTGGGCCTCAGTGTTTTTCATCCGAGGCATGAAAGGTTTGCGATCGAGGATATCTATCTCTTCCAGCTCTAAAATGCTGTTATTCAAGTTTTTTTTCCATAAAAGTTTCATATTGTTTTATGCTACTTTATAAATCAGATGCTTCTGCGTAGCTAAGTTTGCTTACAATTGGATTCTACTTCTTGTTATTGTCAATTAAATGGAAAACATGACATTCACAGAGTCTTGGTTTGAAGGGCGTGTAGAAGTGACTTTTAACTTGAGTATCTCGGAATGCCACCTGCAAATCCTACACATTTATGTGCACGTGTTCTGTCCCATTTCCTCTTTGTACTTCCTTCAAGGAATTCTAAATGCACATCTCATCCATAAGAATTAAGAGACTATACAGACTCACAAAAAAATGAGCACAAATGTATGAGCATAAACGTATTTAACCGTAATTTTCTGATTTACAAAAAACCTAATGCCTACAATAGAGAAAAGTGACATTTAAAAAGTAATGGCCACATTTATGGCTATGTAAAGCTTGACTTCTGCTTTAGAGGCATAATGCTGAACTAATACCTGTTTACTGTGTTGTATACTCTTCTTCCTTTTTATTTATTGATGTAGAAAAATAATACTTCAGTTTGACAACTCTGAAAATACTATTTCCTGAACCAATTCTGTGAACTTTATACCAGATGGTGTCAATATTTAGAGACACAGATCTATTTCATAATTCCTCTTGGTGATATTAAAGCTAAAATATCAGAACACAAATTACATGTAATGTTTTCACTTTTTTTTTTCTAACTAGATGGGTGAAGAATTCTGCTAATTACCCTTCCAAAGAACCTCCTGTGCAACTCAACTTACAAAATCAAATCTGTCAAGAAGTTTAAATCAACGAATCCTTTGGTTCATGATTTCAAAGTATGCCTGTGTATATGTGTGTGTGCATGTGCGTGTGTGTGTGTGTGTGTTGGATGTGGGGAATGAAAAAAACAGGTGCTATGAATATACACATTTTACTATTATCATCCTCCAAAGCACTGTACTTTCATAAACTCAAATCATTTCGTAATGAGGCAAAACCTTTTTGAGTAGTGGAATATTTTCATTCATATTTTCCAAGCAAGAGAATTGATTTACTTCATATTAAAAATCTACAAAATGCTGGGGCGCCTGGGTGTCTCAGTCTGTTAGGCATCCAACTTCGGCTCAGGTCATGATCTCGCGGTTTGTGGGTTCGAGCCCCACGTGGGGCTCTGTGCTGACAGCTCAGAGCCTGGAGCCTGTTTCGGATTTTGTGTCTCCCTCTCTCTCTGCCCCTCCCCTGCTCACACTCTGTCTCTCCCTGTCTCAAAAATAAATAAACGTTAAAAAAATCTACAAAATGCTGATCACTGCAGATTTGGGACAAAGTTCATCTGGAAAAAGCAAATGCTTCTAACAGCAACAGTTTTTAACATTTCACTGAAAGATTACTCTCCATACAGGCAGCCACTATAGCTCCACCCACTTGTTTCCAATAGATAGTTTGCTATCACATAGACTTGCACCACGATATAGACCAACAGTAGGCAAGTTTGCTAAAATATCAACATGGTATTCTACAGTTTCACCCAAAGATAAAGTAAAGTGAAAAAGAAAACACATAAAAAGGTATTTCTGAGACAATAGAGAAATAGAGAAAACATGCATATGGACTGGGGTGGGATCAAGGGATTATTCTTAACATTGTTAGTTGTGGTAAGAGACTCTTTTTTTTTATAGGTTTTTTTTTTTTTTTTTTTTTTTTTTTTTTGAGACAGAGAGACAAAGCATGAGCGGAGGTAGGGGCAGAGAGAGAGGGAGACACAGAATCGGAAGCAGGCTCCAGGCTCTGAGCTGTCAGCACAGAGCCTGATGCGGGGCTCGAACCCATGAACTATGAGATCTGACCTGAGCCGAAGTCGGACGCTTAACCAACTGAGCCACCCAGGCGCCCCGAGACTCTTAGGGATAGAAAACAAACTGAGGGTTGATGGAGAGAGGTGGGTGGGGGATGGGCCAGATGGGTGCCAGGCACTAAGGAGGGCACTTGTTGTCATGAGCAATGGGTGCTGTATGTAAGTGATGAATCTCTGAATTCTACTCCTGAAAGCAATATTGCACTGCAGGTTAACTAACTAAAACTTAAATTAAATAAAAAATGCTAAAATGCAAGCGAAAAAGAAAAAAGGATGTGTTCTCCGGTGTTGTAAAAATAAAATTGTTAGTTGTGCCAATTGCATCGTGGTTGTGTACGAAAGACCGACAATTGTAGAAATGCGTACTGAAGTAAAGTAAAATGCTTTAAAATAATTCAGCAAAGAGAGCAGGAGACGAAAAGAATGGGATGGATGAATTCAGCATCGCGAAATCTTAACAGTCATGGAATCTGGAAGATGGGTAGACGGAGGATTGTTGTACTATTGTCTCTACCACTGGGTATTTCTGAGTTTCTTCAGGGGTAACTATGAATGAGGTATGTTCTCAGGTGGCGTAGCGTGCAAGACACTTTTCTCAAAGATGGCAGCCTTCCTTATTTTATGCCCGATCCAGTTTTCATTTGTAGCACCTTCATGTGCCACCAGCCCAGTTGTCAAAAAAAAAAACAAAAAAAAAAACGAAACCCCAAATATTGTTCTAACCGTTTGCTAAAATGAAGAGGATGATGTATTTGCCCTAGGGAAAACAATTAATCTTTCCAGATAGTATAAAATTATACAAGTATCGTTCTTCTTTGGTGACTGTCTTCCCAGTGGGTGTTAGGATAATGCTTTTTGAGAAAAGTAGTGCGAAGGTAAACCACATTTCCAATGCCAATTCATTAACGTCTTTCTATCCGCACCACCTTCTGCACTTAACAACAGCTTACCACAAGTTGAGCTCTCTTGTCTAAGCTTTCAAAAGGGGTGCAATGATGGTAAGTCACTAAATATAGGGCATAGCTCTAATATGGGAAAGGTCTTACAAATCCTTCAGGAAGAGGTGCCATGCTTGGTGGATGGAGCATGGGACTCTTGACCTTGGGGTTGTGAGGTTGAGCCCCACTTTGGGTGTGGAGATTACTTAACAATAAAATCTTTGCCTAGAGCCTGGAGCCCGGTTCCGATCCTCTGTCCCCCTCTCTCTTTGGCCCTCCCCTGCTCACCTTCTGTCTTAGAAATAAACATTAAAAAAAGAAGGTAGGGGCTCCTGGGTGGCTCAGTCGATTAAGCATCTGACTTCGGCTCAGGTCATGAGCTCACGGTTTGTAGGTTCGAGCCCAGCATTGGGCTCTGTGCTGACAGCTCGGAACCTGGGGCCTGCTTTGTATTCTGTGTCTCCCTCTCTCTCTGCCCTCCCCTGCTTGCATTCTGTCTCTCTCAATAAATAAATAAATAAATAAAAAGTAAAATATTAAAAAAAATTGTGGTATTTAATTTTGGTATGAGTCTTTCCAGTAGCTGTAAATTCAAAATTGGTTCCACCATGCATGACTGGGTATAATTTCCAATATCAGTGACTAAATATATTGAACACTTACATTAATCAATTGTATTTATTCCTTATTGGAAACTTCTGTTCGTTCGTCAGATTTATAAAGAAAAATGTGTTTAGTGCAAATCATCACTGAGGTATGTTGTACCCCTTTACCTCACATGTGATTTTCCAGAACTTTTAAATTATCCTGAGAAATAGGTTTAACAAGTGTATTTTTTTCTTTTTTTAAAGTTTATTTGTTTATTTTGAGAGAGACAGAGAGAGCGAGTAGGGGAAGGGCACAGAGAGAGGGAGAGAGAGAGAACCCCAAGTAGGCTCCTTGATGTCAGCGCAGAGCCCAATGTGGGGGCTTGAACTCACAAACTCTGAGATTGTGACCTGAACTGAAGCCATGATTCGGATGCTTAACCAACTGAGCCACCCAAGTGCCCCTATTTTTTTTTCTTAAGAGTATTTTATTCTTTTCTCTTATTTCAGGGAGTCAGTATTTCACGATGTCACAGAAATGGCACGTAAATAATGCTTTACTTTGCCACGCTGTGTATGGTGCTGTCTAAATCATGCATTTGTTTAACAAAAATACATTATGTGCATCAACATGAACACTTGGTTTTCTTTAGGTAGTAAATGCTAGGGGAGACTGTTACTTCTATTGTGACATTTTAAAAACTGTCCCAAAAAGTCCTAATTTCTTATTTTATAAACAACAGCTTCTAGGTTAAAGTTATAGAGCCTTATTTTTCCAAATTGCAGGTACAGTGCTAATAATACAAAACCCACAAACATTTAATGACCACCTACTATGTGCCAGGCACTATGATCATTAGTTTCACCTAATTTAAGTTCTACAACATAATTTAAAAAAAGAAAGAAAGAAAGAAAGAAAGCATTAGGTTCAAAGAGGTCAAGCAGTTTTTTGTAGTACATTGCAAGGTCAAGATTGTAAGTAAATAATTTGGGGATATTTTTAAAAGCACACATAGGAAGACAGTATAAGCAAAGAGTTTATGTGTTCATCAGGGCATTGTTCATTTATTCAACTCATTTATTTAATGCCTACTGTGGGCTTGGCAATATTCTAGACACTTGGCATTGATGGCTTTCAGTTCTCCCCTGAAGGAGAGCTTTTTGTCTCCCGCTAATAGCCTAGAAATATTTAGACAGGAAGCCTGTACCAGGAAGACAGCTATCTCAAAAGGTAACTTTTTTGTGTATATCAGAAATACTTTTGGAGCGCCCAGGTGGCTCAGTTGGCTAAGTATCCGACTTCAGCTCAGGTCATGATCTCCCAGTTTGTGGGTTCCAGCCCCGCGTTGGGCTCTGTGCTGGCACCTCGGAACCTGAAGCCTGCTAAGGATTCTGGGTCTTGATCTCTCTCTCTCCGCCCTTCCCCTGCTCACGCTGTCTTTTTTTCTCAAAAATAAACATAAAAAATTTTAAAGAAAATAAAAAGAAGGACTTTTCCCCAAGACAGGCAGACATTTGTTTACCAAGCATTTGTTTCTCCCATCTCCTTATGAACTGTCCACTTTGAAGTCCGAGCCCCTTACCCCCTTCTCTTTAGCTCAGAACTGCATATAAACCTCAACTGCTGTCACTGGGTCTCATATCTTCGGGGCACCCATGCCTACAAAATGAAATTTGTTTTTCCCCTGTTCATTTGTCTAATGTTAATTGGATTATTAGAACAGCCAGAGAACCAAGAGGGGTAGGGAAGAAATTTCCCCTCCCTCACAGGATACACTATTTTTTTTTTTTTCTAGGAGAGAGAGAGAGAGAGATAGCGTGAACAGGGGAGGGTCAGAGAGAGAGGGAGTCACAGACTGAAACAGGCTCCAGGCTCTGAGCTGGCAGTCAGCACAGAGCCCGACGGGGGCTCGAACCCACGAACCGCGAGATCATGACCTAAGCGAAAGTCGGACGCTTAACCGACTAAGCCACCCAGGCGCCCCCACAGGATACACTATTAAATGAAGCAAAGCCCCCTGCACATTTCGTTCTTTTTTTTTTTTTAATTTTTAAATGTTTTATTTATTTCTGAGAGAGAGTGAGAGAGACAGCATGAACAAGAGAAGGTCAGAGATAGAGGGAGACACAGAATCCGAAACAGGCTCCAGGCTCTGAGCTAGCTGTCAGCACAGAGCCTGATGTGGGACTTGAACCCACAAACCATGAGATCATGACCTGAGCCAAAGTCAGACGCTTAACCAACTGAGCCACCCAGGTGCCCTGTGCATTACATTCTTGTTCTTTCTATTGATTCTTAATTATTTCTCTTTTTAGAAGATATTTATTTATTTATTTATTTATTTATTTATTTATTTATTGAGAGAGAGAGAGAGAGAGAGAGAGAGAGAGAGAGAGAGAGAGAGAGAGAAAGCAAGCACAAGTGGGAAAGGGGCAGAGAAAAAAAAATGAGACAGAACCCCAAGCAGGGTCCTTGCTGTCAGGGCAGAGCATAACATGGGGCTCGATCTCACAAACTGCATAACATGGGGCTCGATCTCACAAACTGCTAGATCACGACCTGAGCCAAAACCAAAAGTTGGATGCCTAACCAACTGAACCATCCAGGTGCCCCTGATTCTCAAATGTCTCTTAATTTATGGTAAAGAAAATCTGTGTAGTGTTTTAATATTTTCTTCCTATAGGTAAAGGAAGAATAGTTATGCAAGCTACTTTTGGCAAATTACCTTGATCCTTAAGGCTACTAACACATTTGTGATTATATATTCACTACTGTTCTCTATTCAAACTGAATTTTTTCCCCACCATCTGCTGGTATTGAGGTTCTGAAATAAAATCTGTTGTTACTGCATTACTTGTATTGCAAGGAAGCTTCCTTAAATTTTAAAATCTTTTTTTAACTTACTAAAATATTTTGGTCCAAATTAAAACCATCTGTATAGAGAAGCAGCTAAAAACAATGAAAGCCAGAGATAGAAGAGTTGGTAATGTAGTATTTCTAGAGCTGATCTAATTATGATATATATGAAAATATATCTATATGAAAAAATGTATGTATTTGAAAAATTCTGCAGACCACAAAACACCTGCTTCTCAGAGACAGCCAGAAATTATTCTAAATGGTCATTGCCATTAACTTGCCAGAAATTGAGAAATTGCATTCATGAAACAAGGACCCAGCTCATCCCAATATCTGTGGAAACTTGTTTATCAGTTTCCCACGTACCTTTTGTCTGGATACTTTGTATTTGGCAATAGAGAAGCTGTTAGCGTAAGATTTTATAAAGTTCATGCCACTGAGTCTGCCACTGGTATGCCCTAAGGAGGTGTTACTAAGTTACCATCTGTCAACCAAAGAGAAGTAGAAGAGTAAAGAATCTTCTTGACTGAGTAATCCCTGTAGAAATTTCTCAGTGTGAAAAGAGTAGAAAAAGGGGATGCATAATCATTGTTTCCATGTATTAATTTATTATTATATGTCAAACACTGTGAGAAATGCTTGTTATGCTTTGTCGCCTTAATCGTTACCATGGCAATGGTGCAATAGCAAGTTAAAAAAAAAATGGAGATGTTAAAATACCAAATACGGGGGCACCTAGGTGGCTCAGTCGGTTAAGCCTCCGACTTCGCCTTAGGTCATGATCTCAGGGTTCATGGGTTCCAGCCTCACATCGGGCTCTGTGCTGACAGCCAGCTGGAGCCTGTTTCAGATTCTGTATCTCCCTCTCTCTCTGACCCTCCCCTGCTCACGCTGTCTTTCTCTCTCTCAGAAATAAATACAAACATTAAAAAAAAAAAATTTAAATACCAAATACGGATAGTAAGGGGTAGAGGGGGATTCAATTTCAGAATTGTTCACTTCAATGTCTACATTCATTCACTCTGTACCACAAATGCTTACAGTAGCCCTTCGACTTCTGTAAGAAACTGCAAAATTCTCTAAACTGAAATCTGTACTGGCCAGTCTCTATGCCTAGTAAGTACACTTTCAGAGAAGGTGTTGAAAAGGACCACATGGAGACCATCCAACTCCTGTTTTTATAGTTTGAGGAAACTGATCCGGAAGCGATAAATGACCTGTCCAGTGTCCTAATGTTAACTCTTGTTGGTGCAAGATTAGAAGCAAACCCATTCTCTTTCCAGTCTTTTGATGCTGAGCCTCATGGAGAGCAAATAAGCCGCAAGAGTCACAGATGATTGAAGTCTCATGACTGTATGCGTAATCTATAGTACTGATGTCTCATAGCCTCCCTTTAGGAGAAACAAATGAATGAAATGTCACAGACTACAACGTTAAAGATAGTAGAATGCATTCGTTAACACCTGGCTCTTCAAATATTCCAAAAAGGAAGTCAGGCTGAAGGCAGGAAGATAAAGGGAACAAAGGAAGGAGAGGAAGAAGAGAAGGAAGGAATGAAGGGAGGGGGAGGGAGGGACAGGGGAAAGACACAGAAGGAAAAAGGGAAAGAAAATTGTTGTTCTCAAATCTGTATTAATTCCTAGTCTGGAAGCCCCACGTGGTTGTGTGATGCATACTGTTCCAGGGACCCAGTCTGGCAGGGACTATTCTCAAACATAAGTTGTTTATGCAAAACTTGGTTAAATCTCACAGTTGCTTTCTTGATCATTCAATGTACCCAAAACAATAGCTGGGGAACCAAGTGATTTTTAGATACAACTAACACTTCCATGCCTAGAGCAAAAATGTGAAGAAGATGATTTTTTTTTCCTATTGGAATACCTACTACTTTAGGTATTCAAACAAGTAGCATGGAGAGAATTCCACCAACAAATAGTCCTAGATTATTGTTTCGATGCAGTCTGTGAATTTAGCACAGTTGACACAATTGTAGGCAAAGCAAAACTCCGCTAGCGAGGTTTCCATTTTTTTTAATGTTTATTTATTTTTGAGGGGGGAAAGGGCCTTGGGGAAGGGCAGAGAGAGGGGAACAAAAGATCCTAAGCAGACTCTGTGCTGATAACAGGGAGCCAGATGTGGGGCTCGAACTTACAAACTCTGAGATCATGACCTGAGCTGATGTCAGCCACTTAACATACAGAGCCACCCAGGCATCCCCCCCAACCCCCGTCCCCGCTAGGGAGTTTTGAAACAGCAAGAGAACGTAGCTTTCAGCTTTGGCTCACCAGGATTAACCCAAATGATTCCCAAGAGACCTGCCTTTGATCTTGCTAAAACTGTTCCACTGTGTCAGTCACTTCGAAAGCGGAGACTCCTTTGAAGCAATGAAGTATTCAATTATAGTTGAAGCGTTTGCCAAATAAGGCCTTCTCCCTCTAGATCACATAGTTAAGTACGGATAGAAAGTCTTTAGTCCATTATATATGATGCTGAATAATACTAAAATTTTTGAGTCAGGCAACTAACTTTTTGAGAACATTATGTCTCTTAAACCTTTAGGGTCCACATGCATGAGGTGTGGGGATAATCCGACTTTGTAATTTTTTTTTATTTTGCAGATTTTATTTTTCAGTGTAGATACAAACAAAACTTCAAAGTTACACTAGCCTAAGAACAACAACTAATCTATAGCAAAGAGAATTTATATTTATTATCAAGGAGTCCATGACATGTGTCATCAATATGTGAAAAAAGTTGTCACAGAAGATGCTAGAGTAGTAGTAAGAGCATTCAATATTGATTTTTGTTATTATTTATTTATTTTTAGTGTTTATTTACTGTTGAGAAAGAAACAGAGACAGAGACAGAGCACAAACAGGGAGGGGCAGAGAGAGACACACACACAGCATCTTAAACAAGCTCCAGGCTCTGAGGTGTCAGCAGAGCCCTCTGACATGGGGCTCGGACTTAAAAACTGCGAAATCATGACCTGAGCCGAAATCGGATGCGTAACTGACTGAGCCACCCCGGCATCGCTGTTACTCTTTAAGTTTTAGTTAACATGCAGTGCAATATTGGTTTCAGGAGTAGAAATCAGTGATTCATCACTTACATGCCAGTCTCAGAGCTCATCACAAGTGCCCTCCTTAATCTCCGTAACCCATCTAGCCTATTGATTTTAATTGTTACTAAAGGAAGACATAAGTATGTTGTGTTTGAATGAGCATAGAATTTTGGGATCCAAAGATGGAAAGTTAAGTCCAACTTTTTTACTTCTTACCTTCATAACTTTGGACAATGCTTCAATCCTTCTCTGACTTTGTTTAATCCAATGTATGGCCAAAAAGCTAATAAATGTGAAATTGCTCTGGAAGAAGCTAAATAACTTAAAATGGAGAGGTATGCCGATTTAATGAATAAGTGCATTTTCTCAAATTAGTCAGTGGACTTGTCTGATTATTTTAAAATTATGTTCAGAGTAACATGACTAATTACCAAGCTGTTTAACTTAACATTGATTACTTTCCTAATATACAATTCTAATAAAATACATTCCTAATGAAATAACTCACGAAACAAATTTATTTTATCTCGATTTTAGGGTTTGTCTTCAAAGATTGAGAAGCAATCAGTCAGAAATGGTTATGATACGTGTATCTAACTAGTCTTACCTGGAAGAAAAAAGGGCAAAGTTGAATTTAGACTTTTTTTTGGCATCAGACTAGAATCGAAATTTGTCGAGTTCCATGATTTTCAAACACTCTTGAGAATTTACACGTGTAAAGAGAGAAACGAAGTCACTCACTTCAGTTGTGAACTGCAGTGTGGAAATAAATGGCTTGTCAAAGGAGAAATTATGCCTTATAAACAGTTTTGTAGTAGCAGCTTCGGCGTAAATACACCCTCCAGTGAGCTTTATTCTCCTTATAAAAGGCTGGATTAAAGTGCTATCCTGGGGCGCCTGGGTAGCTCAGTCGGCTAAGCGTCCAACTTCGGCTCAGGTCAAGATCTCGCAGTTCGTGGGTTCCAGCCCCGCATCAGGCTCCGTGCCCACAGCCAGCTCAGAGCCGGGAGCCTGTTTCAGATGCTGTGTCTCCCTCTCTTTGTGACCCTCCCCCGCACATGCTCTGTCTCTCTCTGTCTCAAAAATAAATAAAAAACTATAAATTTTTTTTTAAAAAGTACCATGCGGAGCTAAAATCAATAGTATTCAGCAATCTAGTCAAGACAAAAGCGGTATCCAAACCATCATGTTCTACCATAGAAGTGCGTGCATTCAGAATTGATGGGCCCTTTCTTAGGTTTTTAACGTGATGTTTACATCTTCAGGTTTTATAGCCCCGTGGAAACAATGTGCTGGTAACACATCATTATAAATAAGATACATTTTTTTCATCTTAATATTCCATAATGACATTCTGAGTAAGAATTCCTTTAAGAAGCATTAATCTCTTCATCACATTTTAAGCAGATGCATAGTAGGCACTCAGAAATAGCCCTTGAGCTTTTTGAATTGGAGCATTGAGGATAAAGAGTTCTTCGGGTTTGTTTGGTTTTTTTTTTTTTTTTTTGAGTTAAATTAGGGTAGTTGGTTGGTAGTCATTGATGATGGAGTTTTGGAACCGTAGGGGTCCAGAGATGACGGCCAGGAAAGAATTCTTGAGGCATCTTTGGTGCAAAAAGGTGCTTTTATTGAAGTACGGGGACAGGACCCATGGGCAGAAAGAGATACGCTGGGGTGGCGAAGAGTGGCTCGTTATATACTATGGAGTTGGGGGAGGCAAAGGCAAAAGGGAGGCCTCCAGAAAGACTTTCATAGGCTCAAGAGGGCTCATCAAAAACTTTTAATGTTTTCTATTTATTTCTGAGAGAGTGAGAGACAGCGTGAGCAGGGGAGGGTCAGAGAGAGAGGGAGACACAGAATCTGAAACAGGTTTCAGGCTCTGATCAAGCCGTCAGCACAGAGCCTGACGTGGGGCTCAAACCCATGAACCACGAGATCATGACCTGAGCCGAAGGTGGACGCTTAACTGACTGAGCCACTCAGGCGCCCCATCAAAATGGCTCATCAGATACTGGAGGCCTTGGTATTGTCAGGCTAAGGTTGTTTTCCCTCTAGTAAGCACTAACATTATGAAGGCAAGGAGTTCCTGGAGAAATGTTATGCTCTGTATTTGCCTCAAGTATTTGTCAATGGGCTACAGGTCATAACGAAATTTAACTTTATCTGCCAGGAAGTGGTTATAAGGAAATTTAATTTTACCTGCCATTTCCTTCTTGCCTTTGTTCCCCACAGCACTATGGAGGGGAGGGTGATGTTGGGGCTCCAAGAAGCTGAGTCTATAGGTTTCTGGAGATTAGGTTGTTGATAAGATTGCCTTTTTCTTGTAATTTACTAAGACACTTGTGAACTTATGGAGACTCAGGTCCCACAGGACTGTGATCTCTATCAGTTAACCATTTGTTTTCCCCTTTCCTCTGTCCGTGGGCAGCCAGGAGTGCCCACGGAATATCATATGTACCGTACTGGAAGGGGTGCTAGCTTGTGCTTTGCCCTCAGCTCGCCTTATGCCTTATCCTCCCTCATTAGTTGACAGTTTGTCTTTGCTCTTCATATACAACAGGATTTAAAATATTTTTTTTTATTTTGTTTAGTTGTATTTAATAAACTCTAGAAAAAATAGCTTGGACAAATCTTCACATAATAGCTTTCTAAAAGACTGATCAGAATGCAAACTTGTACAGCCCCTCTGGGAAACAGTATGGAGGCTCCTCAAAGAAGTAAAAATAGAACTACCCTATGACCCGGCAATTGCACTACTAGGTATGTATTCAAAGGATACAAAAGTGCTGATTCAAAGGGATCCATGCACCCCAGTGTTTATAGTAGCACTGTCAACAATAGCCAAATTATGGAAAGAGCCCAAGTGTCCATCAAATGATGAATGGATAAAGAAGAGGTGGTGTGTGTGTGTATATATATATATATACACAATGGAATACTACTCGGCGATCAAAGAGAATGAAATCTTGCCATTTACAACAACGTGGATGGAACTAGAGTGTATTATGCTAAGTGAAATAAATCAGTCAGAGAAAGACAAATATATTATTTCACACATATGTGGAATTTGAGATGCTCAACTGACGAACATAGGGGAAGGGAAGGAAAAATAAGGTAAAAACAGAGAGAGAGGCAAACCATAAGAGACTCTTAAAGACAGAGAACAAATAAACTGAGGTTTGCTGGAGGGGGCATGGGGGGGATTGGCTACATGGGTGACGGGCATTAAAGAGGGCACTTGTAGGGATAAGCACTGGGTGTTATACGTAAGTGATGAATCAGTGGGTTCTACTCCAGAGACCAATAGTGAGTGCACTGTATGTGAACTAACTTGAATTTAAATAAATAAATTAAGAATAAGATAAAAAAATAAAAGACTGATCGATTATATTTCAATGTATTCTCATCTAATATTTTATTTTATAAAATTCTGTGTCCATTCCACATAATTGCTTGGTTCCTACCTTTTTCTTGACTGGATTGCCAAAAGCTATAGATTTTCATTTAAGATGCTACTATAATGCAGCATATTATAAAGAGGAGGAAGCCCACTGGAGAGTATATTTATACAAATCAAATTTTACAAATCATAAATTTTTTGGCTCTCCACTCTTGCAATGATTATAAAAGAGTCACCTATGTGGATTATTTTCATTTTTAAGCTCAAAACAGGACAAGCAGGTGAGGGAAAAAATGAGCATGTCCAATCCATTTAGAGTCTTTATATTGATTCAAAGCCCATCAGCAAACCATTCCTGAAGTTTCCATTTCCGTAGGGCATTTGTTATTCAGATAAAACGACAATGATGAAACAAAGAGCCAGTGAATTGAGGAAGGTGTATTATGTCCATCAAACTTGAGAGCATGATAGAATGCGTTTTTATTGATGAGGGCAGGTAGAATTACAGGCTTTCACATCCATTCATAATGATTTAGAGTAGCATGTCAGTCCCGTCTACACTAAGGCATAACTCATACTCCATTTCAAGGAATAATTCAATGCTTCACTCTGTTAGTTATGCTATTGTGAAAGAAAAATAATACGAATGAGCACAAAAGCCCATGCCAGTGTAAACAACTAGAATAAAATAAAGAGATACATTTATGATGTTCATATTTTATATTCTTTCAAGTTTGGAGACTCAAGCTTTCTATGCCAAGACATTCCTAATTGAATCCTAAGAAATGCAACAGAACGGTATCTGCTGCGGCAACCTTTGATGTTAATGAAGGAACTGGTAGTCATAAAGTCAGATGGGTCACGGGAAATGCAGTCACAAGAAAGAAGACTTTGGCTGGCAGCTTGATTTTTCTTCTCTTCCTCTACGGAAATGACAGGTATGGAAAGATTTTTTTTTTTCAAAATCCTCATTTTCATTAGAAAGTTGTAGATTAAAAGGTACTTGAAACTATACCTAAAAGTGGTTGCCTTCTCTTTTGCAATGACAGTAAAGGTGATTCACTCATGTGAATCTTGGCACTCCCTGAGAAAAAACTCACCTGCAACTAAAGTGCTAGAAAGGTCTTTCTAACCAAAAACGCTTGAGGAGGATAAAAGAAAAGACTTCATACTCATATTTATCATTAACTTATTGAATAAGCTTCACTGAGGGTCTTCTGTATGTCAGGCACTGTGCTAGGTGCTGGTGGCAGAGTGAGAAGCAGAATAGATAGGATCTTTTTTTTTTTTTTTTTGATGGAGAAGGAAGTCTGTTGCTGTAGCCCACCTTAGATGAATAATCACACCAACTCCATATTGCCTGAGGTGGTGATTGGTGCTAAGAGAAAGGAGAGGGTGCTATGAGCGAGTTTAATTCAGACTGGCCGATCAAATGCGGCTTCTTTATGAAGTAACAACAAACTGGGATCTGAAAGATTCCGGCTGTGCTAATTTTTCATAAGGCGGAAGGTTATTGGAAGCGAACTGTATTTCAGTTTAGAGCCCAGCAGATCCAAAGCTAGATTTGGATGCGTTGTATGATGAGGTGTATGATGAGTTGTATTAAAACGTCATAGTGTAAAGCAAAAAAAAAAAATCTATTATATATGTTTCTAGGGGCGCCTGTGTGGCTCAGTGGGTTAAGCATCTGTCATCAGCTCAGGTCATGATCTCACGGGTTCGTGGGTTCAAGCCCTGCATTGGGCTCTGTGTTGACAGCTCAGAGCCTGGATCCTGCTTCGGATTCTGTGTCTCCCTCTCTCTCTGTCCCTCCCCCACTCCTGTCTCAAAAATAAAGATTAATTTTTTTAAAAAATAACTGAATATTTCTAAAAGAAAATTTGAGGACATGAAACTGTGTCACATTAACATTCACTTTATTGTGGAGCAATATCAAGATCCCAGGAATGTGTCAGGTAGAATTCTAGAACTTAATAAAATTTAAATAAATAAAAAGTTTTAATAAAACTTCCTTCTGTGTACACCTTTCATTTTGGGCCACACGCATTTTAGAGCTGCCACCTAGTGACTACCACAAGAACTACAAGCAAAAAAAGCTTATATTGGTGGGTCCCGTGGTGGTTTCGACACAGAATAAAACGCTCTCACCCACATGCGATGGTCTCTGAGGGAATGTCATGAATTCTGGCGTCTCTTTTTTTATTAAAAGTATAGCTACGTGCACATGTCAAAGACACTAATGTAAAAAGAAGATAAGTTACTATTAAAAGTAACAGATAATTCACTTCAAATGTTATCACACCCCCATTTTGATAGATCAATCTTGCAGATGGTGAAAATTACAAATAGGCTTAAAAAGGAAACAAAAGTGGCTGTCTTTCCCACTGTGGTAAAAAAGAAAGGGGGGAGTGTTCTAAATGTGGTAGGTTAAAGTAATTTTTATGACATAGAAGAGAATAGAGAATAACATCATTTATTGCACTTAGTAAGAATAAATACTTTTTGTGAAACATTGCGTGTGTGTGTGTGTGTGTGTGTGTGTGTGTGTGTGTGTGTGTGTGTTCTGAGTTTCACACTACAGGGTATTTCAGTGCTGTCAATATTGGTCAAGAATTTTTGAAACTTTAAAGCTTTTCAGGATACTGGGTTAGTATGACAGGCAAAATTCTTAGAATGATCCCCATGACCCTTGCCCTTGCACGGCCCCCTGTCCTGTAGGTGTGGCCGGGGCACGTAAAGATGAGATATTACTCCCATGAGTTTGTTGCTTCATACGGCAAATGAGATTCTCCAGGCAGAGTTAACCTCCTCCCATTAACGGTTTAAAAGTAGGAAACTTTCAGGGCACCTGGCTGGCTCAGTTGGTTAAGCATCTGACTCTCGATCTTGGCTCAGGTCAGGATCTCAGGTTTCGTGAGATCGAGCCCTATGATGGGCTCTGAGCTGACAGGTGCGGAGCCCGCTTGCGATTCTCTGTGTCACCCGCTCTCTCTGCACCCCTTCCTTGCACTTGTTCCTCCTCTCTGTCTCAAAATAAATAAATAACCTTTTAAGAAAAGATTTTGAAAGTAGGACATTTTCTCTGGTTTGTAAGAGGAGGAGGTGTCAGAGGGAATTGAAGCATGAAGGATTCTAAACACAGTTGCTGACGTTGATGGCGGAGGCAGCCATGTGAAAGACAAAATGTGGGCTGCTCTGGGAGCAGAAAGCAGCCCCCAGCTGACAGCCAGCAAGAAAACAGGGGCATCAGTCCTACAACCATAAGGAACTGGATTCCAACAACAACCTAAAAGATCACGGAAGCAGATTCTTCTCCAGAGCCGATATCTAAGCGCTGGACCCAGCAGACACACTGACATCAGCCTTTTGAGACCTTAAACAGAGAGCCCAGGGGACGACCCGGGACTTCTGACGCACAGAGCTGTGAACTGATCAGCGGGTGTTGTTTCAAGCCACAGTTCTTGGTGATCTGTTTCCCAGCACTAGAAAACTAATGCAGTCAGTCTATACAGTTAATATGAGGTATATGAAAACTCCTGAATTACTATAGTGGCAGAGATGTGAGCAAAGAAGGTTCAAAGTGTGGGGAGTAGGAATGACTGAAATATCAGGAAACAAAAAAGTGAAGGATGATAGCGTGAACCCCTCGGGAAAGTGGCATAGATGAGAACAGAGGCGAGGGGCCGACCCGCGGGATGCAGTGGTGAACGCTTGTTCTCGCTGTGAAGTAAAACCTCCTCTTCCCTGGAGCACCCTGAGTGGCTCATTCGGTTGAGCATCTGACTTCGGCTCAGGTCATGATCTCTTGGTTTGTGAGTTTGAGCCCCGCATCAGACTCTGTGCTGACAGCTCAGAGCCTGCTTCAAATCTTCTGACCCCCTCTCTCTCTGCTCCTCCCTCACTCCCACATGCTCTCTCTCTCAAAAATAAATGTTAAAAAAAAGCCCCAAATTCTTCCCTATCAGAGAAAATGGATTCATACCCATTTTAAATGTTTACATCTTAATTTATTGCATTTACTTTTTCTTGTATTCTTCTAGATAGAAATGGGAGAAGCAGGCTCAATATTTCCTTTTGAAAATTAAAAAAAAATTTTTTTAATGTTTTATTTATTTCTAGGAGAGAGAGAGAGACAGCGTGAGCAGGGGAGGGTCAGAGAGAGAGGGAGTCACAGACTCCGAAACAGGCTCCAGGCTCCGAGCTGGCAGTCAGCACAGAGCCCGACACGGGGCTCGAACCCACGAACCGCGAGATCATGACCTAAGCGAAAGTCGGACGCTTAACCGACTAAGCCACCCAGGCGCCCCTCCTTTTTAAAATTTTTTAAACATTTATTTAATTTTGAGACAGAGAGTGTGAGCAGGGTTGGGGCAGAGAGAGAGGGAGACAGAATCTGAGGCAGGCTCCAGGCTCCGAGCTGTAAGCACAGAACCCGGCGGGGGCTCAAACTCACAAACTGTGAGATCACGACCGAAGTGGAAGTCGGATGCTGAACCAACTGAGCCACCCAGGCGCCCCTCAATATTTCCTAAAGATATGTCCCGACGGATAAAGAAGTCTGGGAACAAATCAGAAGCTGCACATGGCCACATCCATCTTAATACAAAAGCTTTATTGGATTTGAACAAGCCTGAATAAGAATTGAATTAAATCTATGCCAAAAAAGTAGAAGACACTTTATTTGGATTGATGCAGACTAATAAGTGACTGAGTCAGTACATTGCTAGATTTATGGCACAAAAGAAAATGGAAACACCAGAGAGCTCAATATACGGAATCAGATAAAACACTGATGCTTCCACAGGAAGCAGAGGGGAACTTGATCCTGTACAGCACACAGTGAAATTCCTCGGAGGCTTTTGGGTAACAAATACAACCCACTTAAGGAAAGGTTTTCAGCAACTCAAACTCAGAGCTGTCAGATCAGGAAAAGAAAACTTCTGAATAAGCTGTAATTGTTATTGAAGCACTGAGGCAATTAAAATCTTAAATGTGAGGAAAGGCAAAAAGATGATGGCTTCCCTGGAGAACGCCATAAAACTTTAAATATCCCCCGTGCTCCAAACTGCTCAAAGAACTAGCAGATTATTAAGTTTTTAAATCCTTTTCCTGCTGCGAACCCTCACAGAGAACTGCTAATAAGCAACTACTAGGGACAAAGCCTTATTTTCTTCTCTGTAAGGTTTATATTATAAGAGGGCAAATGCTCTTATAATATTCAGAGGAAATAGAGCAAAGATGAAGAAGTATCGTCAACATCATATAGCTGAATCAATAATCATCAACTCCTTTTCCTCTTGTGTTGTGAATCTTTTAACAGAGTCCAAAATGACGAAAGTAAACCCATTTCGTCCAGAACTGAAGATAAATGAAAAAAAAAAAATCAAAACCCGTTACCTGTGTACTTTCATTCATTTGCATTTGCTCCTGTAACTTCTGTTACTGTCCCTCTCCATGGACTTGCTTGGCCGAAGGAAAACATGGTTTCCAGGGTTTCTAATATTTTTTCCGCATCCAAATTGTATAAGTAAATGCTATGCTTAATTTGGTGATTTTTATCAGCATGCTTAGACTTCTAAGCCTCTCTCCCCCCGCCCTTCTTTTCTTTTTTTTTTATGTAATGGTTTATTAAAGACAGCAATTATAAATCTACTACATGGCAATATAAATAACATAATTCTTTTTTTTATTTTTTTATTTTTTTTATACAAATAGTTTATTGTCAAATTAGTTTCCACATAACACCCAGTGCTCATCCCCACAAGTGCCCTCCTCCATGCCCACCCCTCCTCCCCCCCACATCCACCAGTCCTCAGTTTTTGTCAGCATTCAAGAGTCTCTCATGGTTTGCCTCTCCCCTTTCCCCCACCATTTCCGCCCTTCTTCTCCCCCTTGGTCCTCTGTTAAGCTCCTCCTAATCCTCCTATACGTGCACACATGTGATATTTGTCTTTCTCTGCCTGACTTATTTCGCTCAGCATAACACCCTCAAGGTCCATCCATGTTGCTACACATGGCCAGATTTCATTGTTTCTCACTGCCATGTAGTATTCCATGGTATAGATAAACCACATCTTCTTGATCCATTCATCCGTTGATGGACACTTAGGCTCTTTCCAGGTTTTAGCTATTGTGGAGAGTGCTGCTATGAACTTTGTCCCCCCGCCCTTCTTAAGAAAAACTTCCCTTCGTCTTCTGCAAGTACTTATTGGCTTCTCAGTAAATCTGAAACATCATCTTAGCGTGTGCTGTTGATTCGGTACAGATCTTATTTCCAAGTCGAGGTGAAAAGTAAAACGGTTAAGCGGATACAGGTAGAGTCCAGAAATCACTATAATGAAAGGGCTCATGATGCATGCGTGACTCGACTGTTGCCGTTAGTAGCAGGCCCCAGCAAATCAAATTTCATCTCTGCCTCTCGGGAACGGGTACATTTTCAGTTTTGCTAGTGTGCTTGGGGCGTGGTCTTACTCAAGCGGGGGAGGGGACGAATGCCCACATCTTCCCACATGCTGCTTTATATGACTTTGAAGAACTGACTCACATAGTGCAAGCACGCTACTTGAACAAAACCATTTCATTAGTGTCCCTCATTTGTTTCCTAGCGTGAATCTGTGATTCCTGCTGCAAATGAAAAGAGGAAGTTTTGCTAAATCAAATCTCAAGATATAATTAAATGGGAAGTGTGACGTTAGGCTTCAGTACAACTCATTTATATTATTGCGGTGCATTTACATGGCACTTCATATTTGCAGTGTTCAAAATAAATGACCTCATATTAACTCTCCTACTGGGTTTGGGGCGTCAGAGTGAACACATAACTCTATTGTTCAATTAACCAAGTGTAAAGCTCACAGAATCTCAGAGGAATTATTTGTTTACTGCGGCTGCTATTTGCACAGCACTGGTGGTTTACAGCTAGTGTTTACTACGGAATGGGGAAAAGATTTAAATTAATGTTTATAATCTTGCTTTTAAAAAATTCATAGCTCTTCAAAATATTTCAGTGACTAAAGATCAGGGCACCAGGAGTTATAATGATAGAATATTTTGAAATGACTTCTTTGTGTTTATTACCATGAACTCGAGGGAAACAAAGGTGATGAGAATTGCAGGTGATTTTGAGGAAAAGCAGATATTCAGCGCAGGCAAGTCAAAGAGCATTCTTTCTGTGGCTTCTTGTCCCCACTCACACACGAGCGAACATATTTTGTTTTACATTTTTATTTTTTAAGCTTATTTATTTACTTTGGGAGACAGAGAGCATAAGCGGGAGAAGGGCAGAGAGGGAAGAAGGGAGAGAGAATCCCAAGCAGACCCTGCGTTGTCGGCGCAGAGCCCAATGCGGGGCTCGAACTCAAGAACCGTGAGATCATGACCTGAGCCGAAACCAAGAGGCAGACACTTGAAGGACTGAGCCACCCAGGTGCCCTAAGACGCACATTTTAAAACTCCCGATCCTAATCTCACCTCACGAGCCTGAATCTGTGGGATCAAAACCCTCAACCAGATGCCTTAAGGTCTTTAGGTAAAGGAAAATTTTGTTCCTGCATCGAGTTTGTGCATCATATAGTAGATTTATTAAAAACATTATTAAATCGTGTTGCCTGACGAGTCAAAAAATTTCAGTTTGGCTTGCTGGCGCTCTGTGTGTCATATGGGAAGGCACTATGGTGTCTAAAATCTTAATGCTGGTTCTACCCGAATGTAATTGCAGTGATGGAGGGACCGTGAGGTCTACTGTTGGTACCAGGAATTTGAAAATTCCTGTAAGGTCTTTAACAGTGACTCACTCACTTAGCCTTTGGGGTTGTACACACAAGGTCACTTCCCATATTGGGTTTTATGGCTGTCACACCTAAAACTACCAGGATAGTGAAAAGATGCAGGTTATAATCTGAAATTTGCTGATGATATGGGATAATATTTCAAAACTCAGATTTTTTCTAATTTCCTTAGATTTGCGAGATTCTCTCTGCATTTTTGATGAGATTTCTCTCTGATGTGCTTTGTGCCTTAATCTCCTGTTTCAGGCAACTTTCACTGCAGAGATGGGATCGCGTAATCAAAGAGGATAGATGATGGGGCGCCTGGGTATCTCCGTGGGTTAAGTATCTGACATCGGCTCCGGTCATGATCTCACAGCTTGTGGGTTCGAGCCCGGCCTCGGGCTCTGTGCTGGCAGCTCAGAGCCTGGAGCCTGCTTCGGATTCCGTGTCTCCCTCTCTCTGCCCCTCCCCTGCCCACACTCTCTCTCTCAAAAATAAATAAACATTAAAACAATGTTTTTTAAAGACAAAGAGGATGGGTGGTGCTGGTTTTAAACACACCATGAGAATGAATAGAGAATAATCTAACTAGCAGTAATAGTCCCACTAAAACGTTCTTGAATATGAAGAATGCAATATGCTATCACACAAATTTATAACCATCCCATCTCTTTTCCCCCATGTGAGACATGAATTTTTAATTAGAAATCATGATGATGACCTAGGAGAGCACATCTGTCTGATCTGCATTCTCACCGGAGGTATGGGCAGTCTTTTAGGAAGATACTGTGTTGATTCCTTATTTTTATTCTATCATATTGACTTCGAGAATTTGAAGTCCAAATATTAATAACAAATGAGTTTTGGAAGCTGCATTGTTCTTATCTGCAATTACTGATGATTGATTAATACATATTACCTTGATAAGATTACATTACATTACCTGGTGGCGTATTAAGTAATCTGAAGCACAAGGCAAATATTTGAACTGCATTCTAATTCAAATACGTAATTCAACAGACACGTGTTTGGTAAAGAATACCAACAGTTCTGCTAGAATGGCAACCTTAGGGAGACTTAAGATACTACATTTGTTCTAATATTATTCACAAATAAACCAGTAGTGTCAAAAACAAACACATAACAATGTCTAATACTTTCTGCTCTTGTTTTCCAGGAGCACTTCTCAAAGGCTAATTTTCAGAGATCATAATGTTACTAGAGGAAGTTTAGAAACTTACACTTAGAGAAGCAAATGTGCTAGCATTCAACACAACAAAGGACTGATGGACTCCAAGGGGTCTTATCATTCTACGGGAGTATCGTCTGACAAGTGCCTTGATTTGCCCAATATGTAAAGTACGGATTATTCCTATTTTGTCCAAAACCACAAAGCTGGAAAAATAACTTCACGAAGCAGTTTCCAACATTACAAATACCACTTCTTAAGATTGCAGAGAAGAATTAATGTAACTTTGTACCGGAGACAAATTATTCACAAAAACATCCGTACGAACAAGCTGTTCACTATTGTGCCAGGCACATATGGCCGACTGCTTAGGGACCAACATGTAAACAAAACACCGTTCTGATGAAGAAGGGGCTCACGATCTTGTATGAAAAATTCAGGGCGAAGATCACAAGTCAACCCTGACCTGCATTATTTTCTCCATGAATTAAGAGCTTTTTGAGTGTCTTCAGAAAACACAGAGGTCAGAAGAGTGGAGGTTGAATATACTCCGGGAAAATAACCTGAGGGCAAGAAGTCACTGGAAAGCTGTCAAGAAGATGTAGTGAGTTCAAGATACGATATTTATCATGGTGAAGCGAATTAGAATGGGGCTGGGAAAGTAAGGAAAGGAAAGAATAGAGCGTGCTGGTGGTTGAAACAAAACAGGTCAAGACCAACCAAAGATTGTTCCTAACCTCCAACTGTGTCATCCATAGAGGCTTTGCATAATCTAAGCATTCCATATTCAGAGATGTAAAATGAGTTCTTAGAAACTATCCAGTTAAGGGGCGCCTAGATGGCTTAGTGGGTTAAGCGTCCGACTTTCGCTTAGGTCATGATCTCGCGATTCGTGGGTTCGAGCCCTGCGTTGGGCTCTGTGCTGACTGCCAGCTCGGAGCCTGGAGCCTGTTTCAGTCTGTGACCCTCTCTCTCTGACCTCCCCTGCTCACGCTGTCTCTCTCTCTCTCTCTCTCCTAGAAATAAATAAAACATAAAAAAAAATATATATATATATATATAAAATAAATTAAAAAAAGAAACTATGCAGTTAAAATGATGATTGTATGTTTCAATGTGCTCCTATGAAAGGTTAGTCCTTTGTAAAGAAAGTTCTCTTAACAACTTGCAATGAAATCTGCAGTCAATTGAATACACCAGTTTATCTGACAACGTGTAATAATGAGCATAAATCACAGATGTTTTTTTGAATGCATTACTTCCCAGGAAGCTGCTCAAGGAAAAAAAAAAAAGGAATACATGTGATCATCACTGAATATTAGTTTCATATAAAGCACCTAAAACTTTTTAAAAATAATTTTGTGTATGAAGAAAGAAATGTTCTTCTCTGATAATGTTTATGTGCATGCTTACCAAAAAACCTCCTAGTAGTTAATGCTGAAATCAGAGCTAATATAATATATATTTGAATTATTCTGCAAAGCAGACACATTTTTGTAGCTCAAATGAGATTCTAGTATCCTTGTTTAGGAAAAGTGTTAGGGGGTCAACCACTATTTTTATTTTTTATTTTTTTATTTTTATTTTTTTTTCTAGGAGAGAGAGAGACAACATGAGCAGGGGAGGGTCAGAGAGAGAGGGAATCACAGACTCTGAAACAGGCTCCAGCCTCTGAGCTGGCAGTCAGCGCAGAGCCTGACGCAGGGCTCGAACCCACAAACCGTGAGATCATGACCTAAGTGAAAGTCGGACGCTTAACCGACTAAGCCACCCAGGCGCCCCACAACCACTATTTTTAAAAAATTTGTTTGATGTTTATTTCTGAGAGAGAGAGAGAGAGAGACAGACAGAGTATGAGCAGCAGAAGGGCAGAGAGAGAGAGAGGGAGACACAGAATCTGAAGCAGGCTCCAGGCTCTGAGCTGTTAGCACAGAGCCTGATGCTGGGCTCAAACCTACAAACCACGAGATCATGACCTGGGCCAAAATTGGACACCTAACTGACGGAGCCACCCAGGCGCCCCACAGCCACTATTTTATTAAAAGGAGAGCTCTTTAATTATATCCTGGAGGAAAATCTAATCTAGGTCTTGAGTTGAGATATTGAGTATTTTATTAACATCAAATAGGTTCCTAATTTCATCATAAAAACATTACAGCATTCTTCCGTGATCAATCAGAAGACACTATCACTTATACATGAGACATTTTGGGGAATGTTTAGGATTTCATAGCTATTGAAGTATGGCAAAAAAAAAAAAGAAAAGAAATTATACATGTATGTATATGTAGACATAGATGGATAACTGAGAGAAATTTTGTTTATTCAGTGGAAAAAATAAATACTCTGGCTATACAGAAGACAATTTGTTATAAGAGGCAAAATTTGCCAAAGTACCATGCACAATTGCAATAACTGTTATTTTATTTTATGATGGAAAAATTTAGACACTTGGTAAACACTGCAAGAGAGATATGTCCAATTGTATTAAAAGTGACAGAGAAAGAAAACTACACTTGTTGAGAAAATGAATTCTTTCAAGCAGTAGCAAATTATTACATCTACGAATTAATCATCTTGCCGACTACATTATTTCCAATCTGTGTATTTCTTATAAATCATCTTGAGTTGGCTATGATTTCCAAGGTGACTAATTTGAGAGATAGCCTAAAAGGAATGAAAAAGGGATCAAAATAAATTAAAAATGACTGGGCTAGCCTAGGTCTAGGAAAAGCAGAATAGATTGTGTTTAGTGCGAAACAATATGTCCCTCTGACTTGTCTTTTTTTTTTTTTTTTTTTTGTGGACATTTCTACCATAAAAGATTGCAGTGAATATTTAGTAGTGCTATAAAATGCACAGGGCTTGGGGCACACGCAATCCATGGTTAGACAAAGGCCAAGCATGGAATTTATTTTGGGTGTTCACGATACTAAAAGATTCTAAGTAAACTACCTGGATTTCATAGTGTGGAAACTGCTAATAAATGGAAGTCAAGAAAAGATATTATAGAATAAACTGAACCCTTCCTCAGGCTTTCAAGAGTGAAGGAAAATAAACAATTTCATTAATTATCTTATTTTTTCCTCTAGATGAACAGGGGAATGCCTGCCAAGGAAAAGGTGAGTGGATCAGTTCCAAAATCTAAGATGGAGAGCCAAAGAGACTCCTTGTTCAAACTTTCAGAAAAAAAAAGTAGTAAAATTTGATTGCTAATTACCATCATGTTTTCACATAAAATGCCAATTTTCTTCTTTTGTAGCATTTTGCTTCGTCATACTAATATTTGCCTATTTTTTCGTGGGTAGAAAAAATGACTAAGCTTCAGCCATAACGCATTGGAAACTCTACAAAAGAATAATGTGTTCTCATTATGGTTCTTTTTCTCCTTGTTTTTATTTTTAATGGTAACACCTTCTATTTTTACTGCCAACCTCAAAAATTCATCTTAATATCGCGCGGTGAGGAAAAATGACTGATTGATAACAGTGAATAAGTAAAGCATTCCAGAATTTTAGTTTGTGAAATTATAACCAACTATTTTTTTTTAATGTTTTTATTTTATTTTTGAGAGAGAGAGACAGAGTGCGAGCGAGGGAGAGGGGCACAGAGAGAGGAAGACACAGAATCCGAAGCAGGCTCCAGTCTCCTAGCTGTCAGCACAGAGACCGACGCAGAGCTTGAACCCAGAAACTGTGAGATGATGACCTGAGCCAAAGTAGGATGCTTAATAGACCGAGCCACCCAAGCGCCCCATATTATAACTGAGTATTTTGATGAACTTCTCCCAATTTCTTCTGGCACCTGCACACTGACTCAAGCCAGGCTTGCATTAACAAGAGACTTAACTTGGGGCTAGAATGAATGGAAATTCACTGGCCTTGTTGGCTTCTGGTTTTCTCTATCACTCACCCACACCCAAAACAGCTGTTTTCTTCAAGAAGGAGGATCAAGCAAGTCCAACATAGACGTTTTATATAATCCATGGAAGTTGTCTGGAATATGGGAGAGTTGCATATCTTTGGAATAGGTAATGATTTCTGTTCTTCCTGTAGCATTTATTTTGTGGGTATCCTTTGGGTGTCATGATTGCCCTTGCTTTTCTAAATTTCTCCTACACGAGAGCTGAAATATTTAGGGTATGGGTCGGTAGTTTTCAAATGGGGGTTATTCTTGCCCCTCAGGAGACATTTGGTAATACCTAGAATCATTTTCAATTCTCCTAAGTGGAAGAATGTTGCTACTGGCATCTAGTGGATAAAGGCTAAGAATGCTATAAAACAACCTGCACTGCCTAAGACAGGCCACCCCCTGCCCCAAACACACACCCACAAGTGGGGAGGAGCAGAAAGAGAGAGAAAATCCCAAGCAGGCTCTGTGCTGTCAGCGCAGAACTCCCTCTCAGAAAACGCAAGACCATGACCCGAGCTGAAATCAAGAGTCGGATGCTTAACTGACTGAGCCACTCAGGCGCCCCCAGAAATCTACTGTTTTAATAATAACTTTTGTTTATTTGTATTTTGCTTTGTGTGATATGCTTTACATTTTGTCCTCACAAAGAACTCTTCGAGATTGATATTCTATTTGTTTTAACATGAAGAAATTGAGGCTCAGAGAGGCTACAAGTCTTACCCCAGGCCACACAGCCAGTAATTGACAGAGAAAGGAATCAAATTGAGATCACGATGTGCATCAGGCTCTCACTGTCTCTGTATACTTCCTTTATTCCTCTTGCATCTCTCTTGCCTTTCTAAGTACTTTTAATCTCCCCTTTTCTCTTCCTCTATCTAACCTGACAAAAATAAAACATGAAAGCATGCTTTTTTCCTTATTTGGTATATATACCAAAGAATTTATATTTTTGGTTTTAACGTAAAAGTTGATGGAATATTGTATTATTTAATATTTATTTATCTGTAATAAAAAACAACAACAGATTAAGTAATCCTTGACAGCAAGAAGTCATCTCTCTTACTTCTGAACTTCTTTTGGCCCATTCACATGACTCCTTAGTAGTCTCCTTGTGTTATGTTTATGTTCCAGAGTCCTGCTGCAGTGCTTTCTACAGCATAGGCACTCAAGAACTATTTACTGAGTGGCGCCTGGGTGGCTCAGTCGGTTAAGTGCCTGACTCTTGGTTTCAGCTAAGGTCATGATCTCAAGGGAGTGGGTTCGAGCCCCACGTCGGGCTCTGTGCTGATGGTGCAGAGCCTGCTTGGGATTCTCTCTCTCCCTCTCTCTCTGCCCCTCCCATGTTCAATCCCTGTCTCTCTCTCTCTCTCTCAAAATAAATAAATAGCTTAAAACAAACAAACAAAAATTGTCAAGTACGTTTTCTGTAAGTTGTTGATTGGCTTTCAAAAAAACAAAAACAAAAAGCAAGTTGTATATTTGGCAGTGGGAATATGGGCTAACAATATTTGGTTTGCTAATTAAGTTTTCAAGTTGGTCCTCTGTGCAGCATTTCTGCTGATGATCTTTCGTTACAACACTTCTTATAATTCCAATATTATTTAGCACTTAGAAAACTATTTTAACATTAAAAGAAAAGTTTCCCTGAATTAGTATATGAAAACACCCTGTATAGTAACACTTGAAAAAAAGCAGAGGCAAAAAGTTTAAAGATTATAATGATGCCCAAACCACACCTGTAGTTAATGACTGTCTATCCGTAGAGAAGACCTTACGTTAAAATTTTAAATCTCTTAACTCTGCATGACAAGGTAAACCTACTTACTTTCTGAAAAGAAAAAAAGCTAAGCATGGTTATCCTCTCTGGAAATGTTCATAAGAACTGACATTTTCTATCTAGCTGACTATGGAACTCACTAATTGTTTTATAATTGGAGAGTGAATTACTTGAAGTCTTATAATGAAATGAATAGGTAGACAAGTGTTTCTAAAATGTTCTACTTTCTTCTTGGCTAAAAACCGACAGGGATCAGGGACACCTGAGTGGCTCAGTCAGTTAAGCATCCGACTTCAGGTCAGGTCATGATCTCACCGCTCGTGGGTTTGAGCCCCATGTCGGGCTCTGTGCTGACAGCTCAGAGCCTGCAGCCTGCTTCCTATTCTGTGTCTTCCTCTCTCTCTGCTCCTCTCCCACTTGCACTCTATCTCTCTCTCAAAAATGAATAAATGTTTTTAAAAAATAAAAAAACTAATAGTGTTCAGAAATGTTAGCTAAGAAATAATAAAATTATAATCTTGAAATAAAATATACAACCAGTAACTTACCAAAATTTTATAGAGGACTGAAATGGTTTTTTTTTTTCCTGGAATTATGTAATATTCAAAGTAAATACTTCTGAAGTATTAAAAAAACCATTATCATTTATGATATTTTAATGCATTTCCTGTTATACATTAATAGACTTCACATTATTCTATCTCAAGAGATGAAGGCTCACATATAAGTGAAATTACATATAATGGATATCACAATCTAAACTTTCAGTGGACATTTATTCAAAATACAGACTCATCCCAAAATTCCATAGGGCTGTCCATTTAAGTCAACTTGAATGTAGCTGGTGTAATAGCCAAAGAATACAATGTGAACATATAGTGAATGAAATGCAGTAAATTGCAGCAAAAAAAAAAAAAAACCAAAAAAACAAAAAACCTGTTATACTGTAAAAGCACTCATCAGGGTTACATCTGTAAAATCTGTTGGGGGTTATAAATTCACACTCCAAGTATGACTAATTAAAATCTTCGGTTCCATCCTATGGATTTTACATTTGGATCAAATTGCTGTCACTTTTCCTTTGTTCTGTTTGATCTGGAAGAAATGCTTTTAGGCTTCCCACCTCTACTCATTCCCAGTCTATTCTGCTTGTAATAAAAGCATCAATAACAACTGTAACTTTGCATTTTTTATAAATCTTCTTTCAAAGTGTATTAATGATGGTGGCATTTGCATGTTTAGACTGAATATCCTTAATTGAGCAAATACACTGGCTCTGAACTTACACAACAGAAAGCCCAATATATGTTATTGTGCAGTTAGAAAAGGAACTGACCAGGTCCAGAATCTTTATAAAATCTCAGCAGAGCTTCGTTTATTTGCAAGGGTATCAGTATAAACATGGGCTGGGGCACCTGGGTGGCTCAGTTGGTTAAGTGTCCGACTTCGGCTCAGGTCAGGATCTCACGGTTCGTGGGATCGAGCCCCGCATCGGGCTCTGTGTTGACAGCTCAGAGTCTGGAACCTGCTTCGGATTCTGTGTCTCCCTCTCTCTCTGCCCCCACCCTGCTTGCTCGCTTGCTCGCTTTCTCTCTCTCTCTCTCAAAAATAAACATTAAAATCATTTTAAACATGCACCAACATTCAGTTAATAGAAAACTTTTATCCAAGTGATCACTTCAAATTCTTCAGCCCGGGTGACCTACTGACCCGGTTGGTCCAGGTTGTTCCTGGTTTTCGCACTGGGCATCCCGTGTCTCAGGAAATACTTTACTCCGGGGGAAGCCACTCAGTCTAGGGCAGATGGGGATGATGGTTACTCTATGGAGACTCCTGCCCATGCCTTCTCTTGAATGTCATCTTCAGTACATTCATTTTGGTTCTATTCGTTATCTCTAAAAGCAAACATCTATATCATTGGGAACAATCATTACCAGTCAGTTCTTCCTCCAAAAGCAAATGTTTCAGTAGAGCAATCTGGAAATGTATATTGGTATTTTCTTTCACTTTCTGCTGTACTAAAAGAGATGCACGAGAGGCCAAACACTAGGGCAGACTAAATTAAAAAGAAAAATCACAAAGCAGTTACCTTAATTTTCTGTTTTAAAATAGGAATTGTTCACTTCTTTATTTAAAATTTATTGAACGTTTATTTTTGAAGGAGAGAGAGAGAGAGAGAGAGAGAATGCATGAGCAGGGGAGGAGTAGAGGGAAAGGGATCCAAAGCAGGCTCCAGGGTCTAAGCTGTCAGCACAGATCCCGACGTGGGACTTGAACTCACAAACCATGAGATCATCAGCTGAGCTGAAGTCAGACGTACAACCAACTGAGCCACCCAAGTGCCCTGGAAATGTTCACTTATTTAACACATTCTTGTTAACCTAAACATCCTAAAGTCATGAAGAACCTTTTCACCAAAGAGATTCTAAACACTTTAACTCGTCTTTTATGATCATTCCCATCAGCTAATTAGAGAGGCTTGGGAAGTCAATGATGAGATTCTTTAACCGACAGCACAAATATCTTTCAAACATTAATGGATCATTCTTGGGCTCTATGCCCAGACTCCTACCACCCCATGTAGTTGTAATTAGTGTACACCCACAGTCTTCCAGTTCCTTCTGTCCAGCTAATTGCTAACTAACGAATTTGTCCATGCACCTGCAGCTCTAGGGATCTCTACTCTCAGCAGGAAAAGGGATCAGAAAGCAAGCCATCAGGCCCAGAGCCCCATTTTCTTTCCCAAGCTGACATCCCAAGTAATGGGATCCTGGACCATTACTTCTGCAGAATATTGCAGTCAGCTTGCTCCCATCCAATTCTCCTATTTTTTTTTTTAATGTTTTTTATTTATTTCTAGGAGAGATAGAGACAGCATGAGCAGGGGAGGGTCAGAGAGAGGGAGTCACAGACTGAAACAGGCTCCAGGCTCTGAGCTGGCTGTCAGTACAGAGCCCGACGCGAGGCTCAAACCCACGAACCGCGAGATCATGACCTAAGCGAAAGTCGGATGCTTAACCAACTAAGTCACCCAGGCACCCCCATCCAATTCTCCTATTATTGAATAGCCAAAAATCCAATTTGCTCCTTGACCATCAGTGCCTCAGATTCTTTAACTCTACCTGCTTTTTCCAGTTTGAAGACATTTGTATTGATTGGGACTACAGATGCCTTTGGTCGTTAGGGTTCAACTTTGATTTCTTGGTTCTCAAACACTTAAAAAGCTCTTGACCTCTGGCACTATATGGGAAGGAAAGTTCTGATTTGCCACTTCTGTCCAAGGCTTTCTCTTCCAGCTTCCTACTTGTCTGATTAGACCATATCACTGCTTGTAGAATCAGCACTGGAATCCCAAATTTCTTTTCTTTTTTAGTGTTTATTTATTTTTGAAACAGAGAGTGAGCGGGAGAGGGGCAGAGAGAGAGGGAGACATAGACTCTGAAGCAGGTTCCAGGCCCTGAGCTGTCAGCACAGAGCCCGACGCGGGGCTCAAACTCACGAATCCAAGAGATCATAACTTGAGCTGAAGTCAGACGCTCAACTGACTGAGCCACCCAGGTGCCCCTGGAATCCCTAATTTCTTAATTTCTGGTTCATTTCTTCTCATATAAAAGGGACAAATACTGAAAAATTGATAGTCACTTCTGAAGGATTTATTTTGTGTGAAAATAAAGATAATAATTTAGGAGAAATTTAATATTTCCCTTTTAGGGAAGATTTAGAGTGTTCCGTTAACAGGGAAATAAAGTCTCAACATGATTTTGTTGATGCATTTTTCTCTCCTAAGGTTTCAAGAATTCTAAGCTAGCAGTGATTATATCACAAGATATATTGATGTCGTTTTTCTTCTCACAAGCAATAGCCATCTGAGAGGAACATATTTTGTGTTTAATTGTCCCAATATATTTGGAAGTAATTTGTTTTGCACATGCAACAATACCAAATATAATTGATCAAGTGAATCCAAACCGTGTCTCTGGCAATCAATGTAGATATTTTACATTAAATTCCTTAGGACAGAACCTGGCATATAGTAGGAATTCAGTAACTATCTGTTTGATGAATAAAGTATTGAATAGTTGAGATTTTGTCAAGAATCTATACAGAATTAAGGAGGCATGTAAGAGAGAGAAAACTATAAAGAGAAAGATATTTCAAATAATTGTCTAAAAACTTGCCTTTCCAAAGACAGAGAGCTAACAAAAAAGCAAAGGGCTAAATGAGAAGCATAAGCTTTGGCTTTATACAGAAGTCCTTTCTAACTCTCATTTCTCGTTAGTATGCGACAAAGCAAAATAAGCCCAGTCTCAACGTTGAGGAGGTTATATCATCACTACTGTTTTGTCATTTCTAACGTGTGGCATCAGGCATTGGCTAATGTGATTTCTACGTTACCACAGTCCTGTGTATAAGACTGAAGAGCATATGTTCATTTTCAGCTCACACACAGTTGTTTGCCACTGATATCTGCAACTTAGGAAAAACCGCGAAGGAAACATTTCCAAGGGAAGCACGGGGAGGGGTGTTCTTATATTTCTTTCAAAGAACGTTCCTTTCTCTCTCACTGTGTGACTTTGTTCTACAGAGTACTTGATTACTTTTAGCCTCGATTTCATCTTCTATGAGATGGAGTTCATAATAGCGTCCATCTCATAGAGTTGTTATGAGAATTGGGATGAGAGAAATTGAGACTATTATTGTTACTAATATGATTGTGAAGATAGGATGAAAATAGTGACTCCCACTGAAGGTAATCCCGTTGAATACCTGTTGAATTAGTCAACACCTGTCTTAGCGTCTAGATCTCGGTCTAGGCTGTAAAGCATATGTTTTTAAGAACACAATACACTTATTAAATCATTCTCAACATGTTTTCTACTATTGTGTTAACACATTAATGTTTTCATTACAGAGAATGAATAATTAAAACATGGCATGCTTATCATTTTTAATCCATATTGACTGAGTTCTATTTTTATCGTGTTCATCTCAAGCTAACCATGAAATAATATATAAGAGAGCACTTGCTCTATTATCCTAGAATCAATGATTGACTATTTAGTTGTTAATTTACTTGGTATGAAGTAAAGGAATCATTTATGGTTCATCTATTGTTATTTGTGAGTTACTTCTTCTACTGTAGCCTTTTAATTAAAGTTCTTTCATTGTGTTCTATTTTTTACTGAGGTTTTTTTTTTGGAGGGGGGGGGTTAGATCCGAAGAAAATAATACAGAAAAAAACAGAAAAACATCTTGAAGGTACTTAAGCAGATGGAAAACAGGCAATCAAAATCATGTAGTGCTAATTTTAGTTTCTTTTCAGTATATTCAGGAGGGGAAAAGAAAACAAGGAAAGGAAAGCTATTGTGTATCGAATACCAGGCACTCTGCTAGGATCTTCCACGTGTTAAGATATTTAATTCTTGCCCTCAATCTGGAGAGGAGGAGACGGCTGGGATGCTAATTGGAAGCTCGTAACCAGATCTTCATCTGCATCTCACCAAAGTCAAGTATGATGATCATATTTAGTGCTCTGAGGAAAACAAAGCTGCCTTTCTGGGGCAACACATGCTAAGATGTGTTGACCAAAATAATCCCTCACCCAGGAAACAGACTTTTCAAAATAGTGATAGACACCACAGATGCTTCAGTTGGAAATTACGCAGAAAGTTGCAACGTCGCTTTTCCTATTATTTGAATTAAAAAAAAAATGAAGTGTGTCTCCAGAGCTGTCAAATGGATACCTTTTATAAATACGGAACTTTTTTTTTAAAATGAGAGATGAGTTATCTTATAAATGACAGGAAACGTTCCCAGAAATAACTGCAAACTTAGTTTTACTTAAAAAATTACTGTATTACAAACCAAACTTAATCTGCCATTGTGTAGTTCTATTCAAATGATGAAGTTACTGACTAATATCAAAACTAGTGCTGTAGCAGAATTATAATAAAGAAGAGTTTATGGTCTAATGCCTTGTATTTTTTTAAGATGTTTATTTATTTTTGAGATAAAGAGACAGAGAGAGAGAGCAGGGGAAGAGCAGAGAAAGAGGGGGACAGAGGATCTGAAGCCGGCTCTGCACTGACAGCAGAGAGCCTGAGGCTGGGCTCGAACTCATGAGATCATGACCTGAGCCGAAGTCGGATGCTTAACCGACTGAACCACCCAGGCGCCCCTAATGCCTTGTATTTGTAATACATTTAATGTATCGCTATATTACATATCCAATGCTTGTGTCCATTTGAGGGAAATGATGCTGTGCAGTCACACAGATAAGGCCATTGGGAACCCCACAGCCATGCAAGCGTTCCCAGTTTTCTCCCCCTTTATCCATAACGCCCTGGCCAGCCAAACTGTATTAGCAAATTCCATTGAGCCTGACCTATCGAACAAAAAGCCTATTTATTTACTAATTTAAAGTGAGGAAATGAGAACCCTTGGCTGGCTTAGTCAGTAGAGCATGCGAGTCTTGATCTCAGGGTTGTGAGTTTTGAGTCACACGTTGGGTGTACAGATTAGTCAAAAATTAAATCTTAAATTCTTAGTAGTGCAATTGTTAGATCATAGGGTAGTTACCCAAAGGACACAAAAATGCTGATTCGAAGGGACACATGCACCCCAGTGTTTATAGCAGCACTATCAACAACAGCTAAATTATGGAAAGAGTCCAAATGTCCATCAAATGATGAATGGATAAAGAAGATGTGGTTTATATATACAATGGAATACTACTTGGCGATCAGAAAGAATGAAATCTTGCCCTTTGCAACACCGTGGATGGAACTAGAGTGTATTATTGCTAAGCACAGTAAGTATGAGAAAGACACCCATCATATGATTTCACTCATATGTGGAACTCGAGAACCTCAACAGTTGAAAATAGAGGAAGGGAGGGGAAAAATAAGATAAAAACAGAGAGGGAAGCAAGCCATAAGAGACTCTTAAATACAGAGAACAAAATGAGGGTTGCTGGAGGTGGGTGTGGGTCGGGGGGTGGGGTAAATGGGTGAGGGGCATTAAGGAGAGCTTTTTTCGGGATGAGACCTGGATGTCATATGTAAAAAAAGAATCACTGGGTCCTAGCCAGTCCTGAAGGCATAACTATATGTTAACTAACTCGAATATAAATAAAATTTTAAAAATGTTCCTTCCAGCATTTGTAAAAATATAAAAATTCTGGGGCGCCTGGGTGGCTTAGTCGGTTGAGCGTCCGACTTTCGCTTAGGTCATGATCTCGCGGTTCGTGGGTTCGAGCCCCGCGTCGGCTCTGTGCTGACTGCCAGCTCGGAGCCTGGAGCCTGTTTCAGTCTGTGACTCTCTCTCTGACCCTCCCCTGCTCACGCTGCCTCTCTCTCCTAGAAATAAATAAAAAATATTAAAATATGTATATATATAAAAATTAAAATAAAAATCTAAAATAATATATATATATATATATATATATATATATATATATATATATATATATATATATATAAATACATAATGTAAGAAAATGCTGCAGAATGAGATGGTACTATTGGGTAATATAAAACATTTGCCACTGAAAATCTTGTTCTTTAAAAACTAAGGTAGGTTTTCAGAATACTGTTTTTCATCTGTATTTTTGACGTGATCTCTTCTGCTACATACCAAGTTACTGCTCTACATGACATTTCCCAAAAGCAAGCAGTAAACCCTCACTGGAAGAAAATATAACTGGTGTAAATGAGAAGACTCATCTTCTTAATCCACCAAATCTCTTCTGAACCTCCCACAGCATAATAGAGTCGATGCCATGAATTCCAATATGGCTGGAATTTTCAAAATGTTTCAGTCACTGACTTTACATAAAAATTTTATTTATACTAAGGAAGGTTTCAGCTGTATAGGACGTATCAAATATGAAAATAAAGCAATTAAAAATGTTTCCCCCTCTTCGTTCAAAAAGAAAGCAAAATGAAAATCATGAGGATTTTAATTTCATTCCTGTTCTGATTGGAACCATTACATTATAAAAGTACTGCTATTTTTTTCAAGCTAAAAGTATATATAATAAAATTGCACAACTTATACTTATTTGTTTTACAGTTATGGTCCTTGATATATGTCATAATTCTGTTTTTGTCACCTTTATTTTCAATATTAATATTAATGGGAAAATGTAAATATACTGGATGGAAGTCATAGGAGTTAATTTTTCTTTCCTTTCTACCCTTGCCTACTCTACTTTCCAAATTAAATGAAATATTTTAAATTGTGAACACTTTAAAAATTGTATTTTAAAATAACTCATAAGACGTTCATTAGCAATAACAACCCCGCCCCTCCTCCATTAGACCTATGGCCTTCACAGAAATAAGCCTCTACCACATTTTCATTGGAACTTCAGCCTCAACGGAAGATGAATATTCTAGCAATAAATCCTCAAGGGTTGCCACTGGAAATGCCTTTTCAGAGGACGAGAGGCAAACTAGTTCCAAAATTCATTAGCGCTCAGCAGCATCAAAGTGCCTACATTCCTTATTTCTCATTCTATTTACTCATGGAAGAAGATCTCTGTGGAATGTGGAACCCATGGAGAATTATTTCTGGAACATGCTGTGAAGTACAGTAGCTAAAAATTCTTCCTTCTGCTAAAGGCTTCTCATACCCTAATATAGCCAAACGTTTTAGATAGCAAAAATTATACTCATGAAAGATGTGTTTTAATCATGTCGGAGGATAAGGAAATATTTTGATTACGTGGTGAATGTTAACAGAGAAGGGCAGTCCTGGGGATTACCAGAATGGCCTTAATTTATAAGGCTGGTTTTGAAAAGATTTGTTCTGTATCAGCTGCCTTTTATTGAAGGCTTGATACTGTTAAACTTCATTTACTTACATGTAACATTTTTAATTGGAGAAAGGTAGGGGCTAGGTAGAAAGACAATCAGATCCTGCTTTCTGCTTCTGTAAAATAAAACAGTTGGGCTACTTTCCTTCCTGTTCTAAAGTTTTAAGAAACTGGGATCATCTACTGTCATAACCTGTCTCAAATAAATGTGTGGCATCTGATAGGCAATGCAGGAATTGACATTCCCCCTGGTAGAGAGTTTCTGTAAGTTGAATTTTATTTGTTTTGGACAATGAATTCAACTCCTGAAAGCTGTTAGCACTTCACTGATGAATTCAGAATTCATGTGATCTGTCTAATGAAATGTCACAAATCCAAAGGCATAGTTTGGTTGAACAAGACTTCATGGTGTTCATGGTTAGCAGATAAAGAACTATGCTGAATTGATCTCATGAGTTTTGAAGGTAATAACTACCACAGTACCAGTAAAGATGTGAAACAAGAACACTCTATTAGCATCTTGCTTATAAGCAAGATGTCGAGAAAATTAAACATTGCCCTTGTAGGACGAGTGATTTAATTAGTCCAGGGCATTTAGAAACTGTTAATAAAATTTTTAATTTATTTTTTTAAGTTCAATTATTTATTTAGAGAGAGAGAGAAAACTTGAGGAGGGAACGGAGAGAATCCCAAGCAGACTTCATGCTGCCAGCATAGAGCCTGACACAGGGCTCAAACTCTCGTACCCTGAGATCATGACTTGAGCCAAAATCAAGAGTCCGATGCTTACCTCAGGTGCTCCTAGAAACTATTAATAAAAATTTAAGGATAAATCAGTCTTATAGCTGTTGTTAACTGGTTCACTAATACATTATTAATGATATAAATTGATGGTATTTATAGCATAAATGTTATCCATTAGTAAAAAATAATTTAAAAAATACGTGAATATAGCCTTTAGGAAAAAAATACCGATCAAATTTTAAGTTACTAAAATGTTTTGATTGCAGTACACAAATTCTATGCTTCTTCTAGTTTTCTTTTCCAGTGTCTCAAACTATATCTCATTGTTAGTTGAAAGGTTTTAGTTTTGGGTTTTTTTTTTTTTTTTTTTTTTAATTTTACAGTAGTGGGGCACCTGGCTGGCTCAGTTGGTAAAGCACTTGACTCTTGATATCGGGGTTGGGAGTTCGAGTCCTATGTTGGGCACAACGGTTGTTGTTGTTGTTGTTTGTTTGTCTTTAAAGAATAAAAGGTCTGATTTCAGTAAGTTCCAAATAACATATCAACTTAAAAAAGAAGTAGAGGTTTTTTTATTTAAAAAGAGCTATTTTACATTAAACTTTGTAAACTTTGTAAAGAGTGAATTTATTTATATCATGATTATTTTTAAGATGGTATCTTGTTTTTGGTCCTTTTCTTATGAAGATGTATTTTTAAAGTACCCTAGTGAGGACATTCCATTTTCATAAATTTGGTATTTTATGAAAAATCTACAATACTTTATATGCCAAAAATGCTTTTGCACTTACTGTATATTAGTATTTAAAAAATAGTCACATGAAAGCAAAAATTATCTGTTTTTCTCTAGAAACATATCTCCTCCTTCAAAGAAATCACCCAGAGGACTTGAGTTACTATTAAATAAAAGTAACAGTATTAAATAATAAAAGTAAATTTTTACCAATTTCAAGACGGTGAAATAAGAGGTGCTTTTGATTATTACACACCTGGCTTCGGAGAAAAAAGTGAAAGAACATTCTAAAGCCTACTTTTTCTTTATAAAGCATATTTAATGTTAGTATACGAAAGTGTTTTTTTAAGACTGGTTTTTTTTATATTTACAGATTTCTTTTTTTTTAACAAATAGTTTATTGTCAAATTGGTTTCCATATAACACCCAGTGTTAAGACTTTTACTTTTTTTTTAATTTTTTAATGTTTTATTTATTTTTAGGAGAGAGAGAGAGACAGCGTGAGCAGGGGAGGGTCAGAGAGAGAGGGAGTGACAGACTCTGAAACAGGCTCCAGGCTCTGAGTTGGCAGTCAGCACAGATCCCGACGTGGGGCTCGAACCCACGAACCATGAGATCATGACCTAAGTGAAAGTTGGACGCTTAACCAACTAAGCCACCCAGGCACCCCAAGACTTTTAAATAAGTAGTATCTTTGAACTTTTGTCCACCTACATTTAACACTTGGCCAAAAGTTCTTAGAGCAATATCTTAAGATCAATGGATAATTTCATCTGACTGCTATCTGTAGTCTTCGGTAAGCAAACCATTTTACGAAATGAGAGAAGCAGTCGTGATACAAAGTATCTTAGGCTACTTGGGTCAAATTCTAAGATAAAACTATGCAAAAATGCTAAATTGGTGAATAGTTGACAATAACCAAGTAGCCTATTTAGTCTGCTTATATACACTATCTTAATTTTTAATTTTTAAAAAAAATTTTAAAGAGAGAATGAGAGCAGGGTAAAAGGGCAGAGGGATTGTGACCCAAGCCGAAATCAAGAGTCAGATGCTCAACATACTGAGCCACCCAGGCACCCCTGATATATACTATCTTAAAGGGTTCTTGTATAAAGCTGCTTGCTTTTGTCCTAAAAATATAATTTACATTAATTCAATATATCCATTGCTGCCAAGGGTCATTGGGTAGTGGGGGGAGGGAAGGAATGCACCTTTAACAATTGGATCAATTTGTAAAGAGGATATTGTTATCTCAAAAGATAACTCTCATAACATTTTTTTTTACTGTAAGAAAAAGTAAAATTCTCAAAAGTGAGGCATTCTGAATACATTGATTCTTTTACGAGGTCACCATTGTTTCAGATTCTTAACGCTTATTCTTCTCGACCAATGTATAAGTTTGATGGATGGACGATAATTTCCCCCTTGCTCCACCCACCCACGGGATCAATATTTCAGTCAAACTTTAGGCTATATTTACTACGAGTAAAAGATTTAAAGGTGCAAATATGACATGCGGGGACATTTTCTGTATGAGAATATCTGTTTTGTATGGCTAAATGATACCCTAACATAGATGAACAGCCCTCAGGATAAAATTCTCTCTATCCTAAATCTGTTACAGTCATCATTTGAATTTCAACAGATGTTATGAAGACCATCACAAGGAGAACTTTTATCTTTTGGTAGGTAACAACCACTGATGGATTACAGATACTTAAAAACTCAACCCTTGTTTCAAACACTGAAGGGTTTCATCGCGTTTGCAGGAGTGACAGGAAGTTGTGACTTCTGTGTCGCGCTTGGTCTGTTTGTCTTATGACCATAATTACAACCTTATACGATGATTTACATCAACAAGATAAGGAGCCAGTTCTGCTCCCCTGTGGCCAGTTTTCCAATTTGGCAGGCAGAGGAGCTTGTATTTACATTTAAACAGTGTCAAATTAATGGAAGCCTTTGAACAAACTAAGGACAAATGGCTCCTTTTCAATTTTTTTTAAAGTTTATTTATTATTGAGAGACAGAGAAGACCAGAGCTCAAGCAGGGGAGGGGCAGAGACGGGGGTGACACAGAATCAAAGCAGGCTCCAGGCTCTGAGCTCTCAGCACAGAGCCCGACGTGGGGATCGAGCTCACAAGCTGTGAGATGACCTGAGCCAAAGTCAGACGCTTAACCAACTGAGCCACCCAGGCGCTCCCAAATGGCTCCTTTTCAAATTGTTCTTTGCAATGGAGTGCTCCACTTGTTTTATTTATCTATTTATTTACTTACTTATTACTTTATTAAGCTTCCTACTTTTATTTTAAACAAAAAAAGAAGTAATGCTCATGTAAGAGTTTTCTTATGTCTAGACCAAAAGCTTATCGTTACTTTTTTTTATGTTTCCAATTTTTATTTAAAATTGAGTTAGTTAACATGTAGTTCAATATTAGTTTCGGGAGTAGAATTTAGTGATTCATCACTTATATTTAACCCCCAGTGCTCGGTTCCACTTCTTTAAAAATAAAGAAGCTTAAAGGGAAGTCTATTATAACTAGGTCTATAAGCTAGGTATATAAATAGGATGAAGCCTATTATAAGAGATATTTTATAGGGTTTCAGAGCCTTGAGGAAAAGGTAGTGGGAGGGTGTGAACAAATCAAGAGAGGTGGAGAGAGACAGATCTTATCTCCATGTGAATTGTAGATTCCTAGTTTTTATTTTTTTTCCCTAGGTAGGCAAAAAGGAAAAGGTTTATTTCAATGAAGATGTCAGCAGCCCTTACTATAAAATGTAATAAGCCCCAGAAAGCTAATGAAATCTTCTGTTAAGAGAATGAAAAATAAATCTTATTTGTAAGGCACCCACATTTCTCTGAACTTTGAAATTCTAAAAATAAAGAAAAATATTTAAAAAAGGAAAAAAACCTCTAAAAAGAGTGGCATATTAAATAATATACCACCCACTAATTATAGATACTAAGTAGTCCAGTTTTATAAAAGATTCAGTTTCTACTGAAAATAGTACTGCTGACTTTTAAAATGCATCTACAAAGTTGAGATAAAAATGGCAACTTTCAATCTACACTAGTTCAACCTCAATTGCAGAGTTTTAAAGGTATTCATGTATCTTTCTCTCATTAATGGTTTTAACATAGGTGTCTTCCTGGTTCTACATACTATAAATATTCCTATTTCTTGTTGTGTTGATGCCTGGGTGGCTCAGTCAGTTTAACTTCTGACTTTTGATTTCGGCTCAGGTCATCATCTCATGGTTTGGTTCGTTGGGTTCATGCCCAGCGGGGGGAGGGGGGGGGAGGCCTCTGTGCTGTGTCAGGGAGACTGCTTGGAATTCTCTCTCCTTTTTTCTCTGACCCTACCCCACTCATGCTCTCACTCTCTCTCAAAATACATAAATAAACTTAAAAAAAATTCCATAATGCTAATGTGCTTTCAGATCACCAAGGATTGGCCAGCCTTACAGGTAGCAAAAGATGGTCAATGTAACAACTGCACAAGAAATGTGGAATGAGAAAAAGAGGGAAATAAGCAAGCCCATACCTACAGGGGGGACTCAATTTGTAAGTGTTCACATAATCATTTCGCTAAGAGGTTAATGACATGTTCCCCATTTGTGGTTTAGCAGATGTGTTTACCCAACATTTTATAATTCTGTCTTTTTCAACTTTGAATTATTTTTTCTTTAGAAAACTCTTGCGGAAGTCTAAGAAGCTATCTTTTTAAAACTAAGCCATTCTAATTGTCAGATAATTTACACAGCTAATTATTTGATTAACTATGCTCATAGCTTCTTCTAAGTAGTTACATAATACAAATGAAACATCTTAATGCTAACATTTTCAAAGTGATGTGTGGGTAGCTGAGAAACTAAATCTGGATAGGAGAGGGGAAACTTCCCTTATCTTTTGAAATGTTGTCACTGAGACTCAAAAGTACGATGTTACTAAAATCTATGGTACTTTCCGGCTTGCAAAGAAAGCACTTTCACATTGATCATCTCATTTGAACCTCAGAAGATGAGCTCACTAGATTTTGGTTCAGGAGGGAAAAAAGCAAAGTAAATGGCATCTTTCCTAGTTGGTAATTGGTACTGAGGCTCTAGTCATTCCCCAGAATGAGCTGAGTGCTAATCTCTAATATCCTTGCAACACAAAGCTTGGTTTTCTGTCTCTTGTTCTCAAGAGACAGGACTTGAAGAGGATTAGCTTGATCCGTTTTTTTTTTTTAATGTTTATTTAGTTTTGAGACAGAGAGAGAGAGAGAGAGACAGAATCCGTAGCAAACTCCAGGCTCTGAGCTGTCAGCAGACAATTATTTGAGACAACCCGTGAAACATGAGATCATGACCTGAGCCCAGCGTTCAACTGACTGAGCCACCCACACGCCCCAGGGTTATCTTGGTCCTTTGAGGTCAAGTCTGTTTTGCATCAGTCTGTGTGTGCGCGTGTGCACCCAAATATGCAGTCTTTAAATGTCTTGACACACACATACTGTCTGATCAACCTTTCATATTTACTATATGTTTAGGAGAAGAATTTTGCACATAATCTATTCACAGGGTCTATTTACCTTGATTTACGCTGGGGTCCAAAAATAATGCAAAGCATACAAGAAAGAACAGGGCAGAGTTTCTGATTCAAAAGTAAGTTTATGTTTAAATTCTTTTTAATTTGTTTTTGAGAGATGGAGAGAGACAGAGCACGGGAGGGGGAGGGGCAGAGAAAGAGGGAGACAGAATCCAAAGCAGGCTCCAGGCTCCGAGCTGTCAGCATAAAGCCCGACGGGGGGCTCGAACCCACAGACTGTGAGATCATGACTTGAGCCGAAGTCGAACACTTAACCCACCGAGCCACCCAGGCACCCCAGTTTATGTTTCAAGGCAGTACTGAATATCCTTACATGTCATAAGAACTCCAGAAAACAGAAACAAGGAGTATTTGAGGACACTTCATTTTTCAGCTAAAGCCTAGAAGATCATTTGGATGATTTGACAAGCCATAAAAAAGAAAGGTTGTGATATTGGAAACAAGCATAGTAACATTTTCATTTTTTTATAATCTCAGATACACAGGACTGAGCTCACTTAATGTTCTGTTTAAGAAGGCACATAATAGTTGCAAAAAGTTTAGCTTGTTTGGAATTATCATTTTTTTCTCCTTTATTGACAAGGACTCAAGATAATTTATCCCCCATAAGTCATTTTGACTTATTAATGAGGGATTACCTTTGGAGCTCTTCAATTTTTAAAATCTCCAAGTCTTATGGTGTTTTAAAATATGAGGCCCTATTTTATCATTAAGAAGCTGGAGACTGAAAAATAGCACTAAAAAATTTAATACTTTTTGGTTTTTGAGAGAGAGAGAGAGAGAGAGAGAGAGAGAGAGAGAGACAATGAGTGGGGGAGGGGCAGAGAGAGGAAGACACAGAATCCAAAGCAGGCTCCAGGCTCTGAGCTGTCAGCACAGAGCCCAATGTGGACCTCGAACTCATGAACTGTGAGATCATGACCTGAACCAAAGTCGGACGCTCAAACAACTGAGTCATCCAGGCGCCCCTGAAAAACAGCATTTGAAACTTTGTCCAATGTACTGTTTCATCGCGCCTTACTTAAAATACCAGTAACTAATGTTGACTCTTGAACAATGTGGAGGTTAGAGAAGCCAAGCCTCTTTCCTCAACACAGTTGAAAATCCGTCAATAACCTTTGACTCCCTGAAAGTTTTACTATTGGCTTACTATTGATTGGAAGCCTTAGGGAAAACATAAATAGTTGATTAACACAGATTTTGTATATTATATATATCATATACTGTCTTCTTACAATAAAGTAAGAAAAGAAAATGTTGGGGCGCTTGGGTGGCTCAGTCGGTTAAGTGTCCGACTTTGGCTCTGGTCATGATCTCACGGTACGTGGGTTCGAGTCCTGTGTTGAGCTCTGTGCTGACAGTTCAGAGTCTGGAGCCTGCTTCGGATTCTGTGTCTCCCTCTTTCTCTGCTCCTCCCTTGCTTGTGTTCTGTCTCTCTCTCTCAAAAATAAACAAATGTTAAAAAATGTTTAAAAAAAAAAAAGAAAATGTTATCCAGAAAATCATGAGGGGAAATACATTTCCAGTACTGGACTGTTTTTAATATATATAAAAAATTCACGTTATAAGGGGATCTGGCAGTTCAAGCCTATGCCGTTCAAAGGTCAACTGTACTTCATTATTCTCTAGGGCTGACCATTTTCTTGTAGTTAAGTGAGGTTTGATCACAGACTAAGTCTAAACTCTTTAGCCCTTCACCAAATTCCCACAGCTTATTTCTCATGCCTGCCTTCAACACAGGCCCTGCAAATACATAACAAAAGCACACACATCCAACACGACTCACAATCTATTTCTTGAGTATGTCGGGCACTTTTATGATTCCATGCCTTTATTTCTACAGAGAGGAAAACAAATACAATTTCTCAGGATTTGAATTCAGTTAAGGAGTGCAAACACTGAACCAGAGGATGGTTTCAAGTAAGCAAATCTCCCTCTTCTATCCCTTAAATTTCACAATCACCCACTCAGACCACCTATTTTTTTTTTAATGTTCTATTTATTTTTGAAAAAGAGAGAGAGAGAGGGACAGCATGAGCAGGGGAGGATCAGAGTAAGAGGGAGACACAGAATCCGAAGACAGGCTACAGGCTCTGAGCTGTCAGCACACAGAGCCTGACGTGGGGCTCAAACCCATGAACCGTGAGACCATGACTTGAGCCAAAGTCAGACGCTCAGCCGACTGAGCCACCCAGGCACCCCCACTCAGACCACCTATTATCTGACTAGCTTGTAGCTCAAAGGCATACCACTCCAGAGCAGGCTCCTGATGGTTTTCTAAGGATTAAAAACAAAAACAAAAACAAAACTTTGTGTGGAGCATATTCATTCTGATCTTAAAATAAAAAAGCAAGCATCCAAACAGACCAAAAACCCCCAGGATTTTGGGCAGTTATAGATTATTAAGCCCACCCCCCCCTTTTTTTTTGTAAAGTGATTTTCTACATTTGTATTTAAAAACTCTCATGAGAGGTGTCTGGGTGGCTCGGTCAGATAAGTGTCAACCTCGGTTCAGGTCATGATCTCATGGTTCATGGGTTCAAGCCCTGTGTGGGCTCTGTGCTGACAGCTCAGAGCCTGGAGTCTGCTTTGGATTCTGTGTCTCCCTCTGTCTCTGCCCCTACCCTGCTCGCACTCTGTCTTCCTCTCAAATATAAACATTAAAAAAATTAAAAACTCGGGAGTAGTTATTTCAGCAGTTAATACTTGTGAAAGAAAAAAACCTATATTGCAATTCGAAAGTTGTAATGCCAACAGATTACAATGAATTCTTTCTTTGGAAAGGCTTTCTTGCAATGAGTTTTCCAATGTGTAGTAAAATGGAAACATTCTGCAGCCTAAATGATTTCTTTTTTAATTTTCTTCACCAAAAGTGGATCTTTTCTTATCTCAGGGAGCTGAAATGGATCACTTTCGATTTTCAGCATGGGATAATGACCACGGGCAATCGAAGGTGATTATATCAGAAGATTAAGGACTATTCTGAATTTTGGAGAGGAGACTTTTGGCTTTGTCAATTCCCTATATTAGTCAATTTCATTGATGTGTTTTTCTCCCTATAATGTGTTAGGCACCTGTAGACCAAACATGTGATTAAAGGGGTGCCTGGGTGGGTGGCTCAGTCAGTTAAGCGTCCGACTTTGCTTCAGGTCATGACCTCGCGGTTCGTGGGTTCGAGACCCGCCTCGGGCTCTATGCTGACAGCTAGGTCAGGGCCTGGAGCCTGTCTTCAGATTCTGTGTCTCCCTCTCTCTCTGACCCTCCCCTGCTCATGCTGTCTCTCTCTCTCTCAGAAATAAATAAACATTTTAAAAAAATCTAAACTTATGATTACAGCCAAGCGATTCTCATGATTGATACATACCTACCCAATATGAGATATGGTTATCAAACACCACTTAAAAACTCTACAAATCTCTCAACAATCCAATAATTCTTCATGGATTTTTTGGGGGGTGTTTTTTTTTTTTTTTTGCAACTGCCATTTGAAATTTTCTTCAGTGAAATGATCAAGATGTCACAGCCTAAACTATTTTGGTATCTGCCACCTTAGGAAGCTAGAACAACTTTTTCAGATCATCACATTTATGTGATGAGTCATTATTTTACTGTACGCCGATAAGCCCCAGGGAAATAAAAGGCATAATGTAAATGGCAAATGTCCCAAATTTGGAGCTGCCAAGGAGAGAACATAAAATAACCTTTCAACAAGGATGTGTTAGACTAAGTTAAACACATGAAGGAAAAATTAGACAGTGTCATCCCCTGGGTGCTTTTCAACTCTTGAGCCTATGAGTATAGAGTGGTTACCTCTGTGGCATCCCTTGAAAATCTTCTACTGACGTGAATGACAGATTAGGTCTTGGAATAAAAGTGGAACAGAAGATTCGTGCATTTGAGAAGGATGTATGATTGTAAGCGTTTCCGTTAAAAAACAAAAAAAATATTCAGTCAGGACCCCTACTGCCACACTGTTCCAGCGAACCCAAACCCGGTCTCTAACATTCATCACAAGTAATTTATCTGTACCTAGAACACATATGTGCAGCCTTAACTTAGCTAACCACAGACGTATTAAATAATGCCCAACATTTGCTGTTGGGGATGGACTCTTTTCTCAGAATTATGTCACTAGATTATAATACATCTCCGTGGAAAATGTTAATGTAATATTTATAAAGCCTCTACTTTGCTTGTTTGGTAGACACAATGTAGAATCCAAAGACAGGAACAGGCGTAACGCCGCCTGTATTGAGCTCAAATCAAACTGACTATGGTTCCATAGTCCTTTGAAGGTTAGATAAAGGTGATTTTGCATGCAGGGTCTACTGTGAACGGAGTATGAAATGGTGAGATAAGGTCTAAAATCCATCACCTTCTTAGGCCCTACTAATAAATACAGGATCAAGAAGACTGGTAGACAGTCCAGTTTAAAGTCCGGAACCATGGGGCAGCCTGGGTGGCTCAGTCGGCTGGGCAGTCAACTCTTGACTTAGGCTCAGGTCATTATCCCAGGGTCGTGAGATCCAGCCCTCCTTGCTGAGTGAGGAGCCTGCTTAGGATTCTCTCTCTCAATCTCTCTTTCTCCCCCCCACCCCCACTCTTCTCCCCTACTTGCTCTCTCTCTAAAATAAATAAATAAATAAATAAATAAATAAGTCAGAAAACATGGGTTCTAGATCCATCATTGCACTTAATACACATTTGACTTTAGGCAAGATACTCCCTCACAACTTAAGTACCCATGTATTGAGTGACTATAATAACCGTTCTCTGTACTTGGAATAATCATTGAGAGGCTTAAATGAAATAGCCATTTGTTTTCCCCTTTCCTCTGTCCCTGGGCAGCCAGGAGTTGCTATAATAATATATTATATATATAATAATATATTATTATTATTATAATAAAATAATAATATTATTATTTTAAGGTTAAGATGGTATGCAATATAAAGTATTTTTTATTGTGCTGTACATTTTGACTTAAGGGCATTGATTGGCCTTTATTTACTATGCATCTCAAATATATTATTTCAAATTTTCAGAGTTACGATTTGGGAAAATATGGGCAGCAACACAATGAGGAAACTGTCCGAAGACACCTTTTTCCTTTACTTCCTGCTTACTGCAGATTTAGGAAAAAAGACATTCTTGAAAACATCTTGCTCTTTAATCTTTCTCTTTAAATGTCTCACTCTTTTAAAGTCATTACTATGCATTCAGCAGTGTCCCTAAAAAAAGTTTGTTTAACATAAGAAACGGTAGCTCTTGGAGTGTTTCAAAGTCTAAATGTTGCCTTAGAAACACAGCTTCAAACACTGGATAGAATGAACCATATGTCACTCTTTTTTTCCCCCTGTGATGATTTTCTTAGTACAAATATATTGGAAAGCTAGACTATGAAGGAGGTAGAAAGATAAGTTATAAAGCTCTGTGCTGGGCTGAGATTGCTGAGCCTGGACACCTTTGTCCCTGCTCAAGCGTTAACAGGTGCCCTTGAACGACCCTGAGACACTGTCTTTGGAAAAACACAATTGTTGAGAACGCAGCTGTTTCCTCCACTGTCAGTTACAAGCTGAGAGGTCAAAGAGTCACCAAAACTTTGTGGATGTAATACTTTTCTTTTATAAAGGTAACTATTCCCTGGGGCACCTGGGTTGTTCAGTTCGTTAAGTGTCCGACTTCAGCTCAGGTCGAGATCTCCGCGTTAGAGGTTCGAGCCTTGCATCAGACTCTGTGCTGACAGCTCAGAGCCTGGAACCTGCTTTGGATTCTGTGTCTCCTCTCTCTCCGTGACTTCTCCACACATGCTTTCTTTCTCTCTCAAAAATAAACATTAAAGTTTTTTTTTAAAGGTAAATGTTCCTGATGTGTTTTTTTTTTTTCCTCCTTTCCTGTTTCTTGTTTGCCTATATCTAACAGAATCCTGACATTTTGGGTACGTATTTATGTAATTCATTAGTGACCTTTTTCATTTGTGTAATTTACAAAGGAGAAGATAAATGTTTTGGTAATCTCATTGTTCACCAGATTCAACTCATTCTTGAGTAGGTTGTAAGCAAATGCAACTATGTATATTTTTAAAGGAGTTGTTGTAACTATATCTGAATATTTTGTTTTTACTTTCCAGTGAACTGCCAACTGTGAATAATGGTAGTGCCTAAGCCTATTACTACAGGGCATGACAACCTCTTAAAAATATGGTTCACATCAATAATGTCCATGACTACAGCATAATAAGTCTAATAATCAAAGAAATACTTTGAAAGTTTTATGGTATTTTAGAAGATTTACACACTAAGGAATATTACATATGTTTTAAGCCATCATGGATCAAGGTAACAGTTGATATAAACATCATAATTTTTTAATGTTTTTTTTAAAAATTTATTTCTAGGAGAGAGAGAGAGAGAGAGAGAGAGAGAGAGAGAGAGACAGCGTGAGCAGGGGAGGGTCACAGAGAGAGGGAGTCACAGACTGAAACAGGCTCCAGGCTGTGAGCTGGCAGTCAGCACAGAGCCCGACGCGGGGCTTGAACCCACGAACCGCGAGATCATGACCTAAGCGAAAGTCAGACGCTTCACCAACTAAGCCACCCAGGCGCCCCTATAAACATCATATTTTTATGCAATCTAAATCATGATGGAAATGTAAAAATAACTGAATTAAAAGATAAAGCAAATGTCAAATCCGAATCAGTCTAAATGCTGCAAACTCAAATCTTCTGAATTTTCAGTCTATTGATTAAAAAGTACAAGCTACAAATAACATAGAAAAATGTTCATTTTAGTATTTCTTTTTTATTAGAAAAATTTAAATTATTTATTTTTGAGAGGGAGAGAGAGAAAGAGAGAGAGAGAAAGAGAAAGAGAGAGAGAGAGCAAGCAGGGAAGGAACAGAGAGAGAGGGAAACACAGAATCTGAAGCAGGCTCCAGGCTCTGAGCTGTTAGCACAGAGCCCAATACAGGGCTAGAACTCATAAACTGTGAGTTAATGACCTAAGCCGAAGTCAGATGCTTAACTGAGCCACCCAGGTGCCCCCATTTTAGTATTTCTTATTGAGATTAATAATAACTATGTAATTTGGGGGCGCCTGGGTGGCTTAGTCGGTTAAGCGTCCGACTTTCGCTTAGGTCATGATCTCGCGGTTCGTGGGTTCGAGCCCCGCGTAGGGCTCTGTGCTGACTGCCAGCTCAGAGCCTGGAGCCTGTTTCAGAGTCTGTGACTCCCTCTCTCTCTGACCTCCCCTGCTCACACTGTCTCTCTCTCTCTCCTAGAAATAAATAAAACATAAAAAAAAAAATAATAACTATGTAATTTGGAGATCAGGCATCTGGGATCTGAAAACAAAGTATATAACTATATTTACATGTAATTGCTTTTGTCATTTTAGTTAGAACTTAGATTGTCATAAAATTATGGGGTGGGGAGTACCTGGGTGGTTCAGTCAATGAAGCATAAGACTTTGGCCCAGGACATGATCTCATGGCTAATGTGTTTGACCCTCACATTGGATGCTCTGCTGTCAGTGCGGAGCCCCCTTCTGATCCTCTGTCCCCCTCTGGCTCAGGCCCTCCCCAGCCTGTGCTCTCTCTCAAAAATAAACAAACACTAAAAAAATTGATCTGAAATTGCTGAAATTCATTTGTCAAGAGTCATTCGTAAGTTTTAGTAACGTAAGCATTCCAGGATATGTTCCTTCTGTGTATACCAGTGGGCATACATGAAGATGTAAATGTTAATCTCAGTTTGATTTCCCCTGCGGTGTGTTTAGGGCTCTACAGAAACAGTTTTCGCAAAGCAAAAAGCTATTAGGTACATCCTAATTAAAATCATTGACCAGAAATGCTGTTTTGCAAGATCAAATAAATGACATACGTCTGATGAGGAGGCTAGTCCACGGTTCACATGGCATGCCTCCATGCATATTTATAAAATCAAGAATAGATGATACACGGAATATATCCAGTAACCTTAAAAGAGGAATGAATTTGAAGCCCATTCTTTATTCAGGTCTGTTTTCTAGTTAAAAGTCACACATTAATTATAAAAACACTACTTTTGTGAAAGAGAAGAGTGTTTTGCTCTTGAATATATTTCATTCAGGCAAACTGCTTATTTTAGGGGAAGTATGTACTGCTTTTGCACAAAGGTCGACGCAATGTTTTACGTAAAAGACGACACACAAAAAGAATGATTTTCTGAACGTAGAAATGGAATGTTTTGTGGAGTAAATTGCTAAAGGAGCTGTCTCAGCCAGTTATCTACCCTTTCTGTGAGCGTTTCCTCACTTTTTCAATGGGGCTATTAACAGAACTTATACAGGTTTGTTGTGGGAGACAGTGAAAAATACATGTAATACTCTTAGAATAATGCTGAGCACATAGGAAGTGCTCAGTGAATGTGAGCTGTTATCAGTGCAAAACACTCCTGGTTTATTACACAGCGGTGTTCTTTCAACTCAGGGCTTAAGAGATAAGAATGCATGTATTCATCAAAAATTGTTAGTGTATCTTTTTCGGTACTATTCACAACTAAGTTCTTCTAAAATTTTTTCTTAACATTTATTAATTTTTGAGGCAGAGAGAGACAAAGTGTGAGTGAGGAAGGGGCAGAGAGAGGAAGACACAAAATCCGAAGCAGGCTCCAGGCTCTGAGCTGTCAAGCCCAACTTGGGGCCCAAACCCATGAACTGTGAGATCCTGACCTGAGCTGAAGTTGGACGCCCAACTGACTGACCCACCCAGGTGCCTCTCAAAAGTAAGTTCAAACTAAATGTCTCTCTAAAGCACTGTTTGGCTGGGTGCCCGGTACATATGAAAGAAATGAAGGCCACGTGGAAAAATTCTGTAGTTCAGAGGTTCCACTGACATAGTTTTAGGTTAGAATGGTCTAGAAGCACCATTATTACTATGCCAAACTCACCTTTTATTTTTTCTCTCCTCAAAAAAAAACTTTCTTTTTAAATTTTTTTTTAATGTTTTCTTTCTGAGAGAGAGAGAGAGACAGCGTGAGCAGGGGAGGTTCAGAGAGACAGAGGGAGACACAGAATCTGAAGCAGGCTCCAGGCTCTGAGTTAGGTGTCAACACAGAGCCCGACACGTGGCCTGACACGGGGCTTGAACTCATGACCCGTGAGATCATGACCTGAGCGGAAATCGGCCGCTTAACTGACTGAGCCACCCAGGTGCCCCTAAAGAAAACTTTCAGGAGGAAAAACCTAATTTTGTTTGGCAAGTATCGAATGGGAAGGGTTGAAATTGGTGTTCTTGATGGTAATAGGTCTAATTCATTCAATGGCCTGATTCATACTCACTTACCTGTGATAATTATTATGCTCGGTTAAATGATTCACAATTCATCTCATGGTCAAAATTGTGGTTAATAGACAAAGAGGGCTTTGCAATGGTTTGGGAAGTATTGCATAAATCCCCAGGAATTAGGCTTTATGCAGTTTTTCTAAGCCGAAAAAGGGCTGTAATGCACCAACCTACTCATCAAATTAAAGTAATACTTCATATGCTAAGAAAACTCTAATTTATTACCAGAAAATTATTCATGTGTGAATATATTTCTTGGCTCAGTTTGTAAGATTAATAGCTGCCCTATGATTGCTATCATTTTTATCACATCCTACCTATTAAAATGTACTGTATAAAAAAAACTGTTGATAAGAAGTGGAGTCAAAAAGGAAAATTAGTCCTATTCTCCTTTATATATCAAAATTGACAAATACAGAAAATATATTATAGATATATAACACATGTGTCTTTACCTTTGACATCTGTAAGTCATTCAAAAGAAGACATCTGTTCATGGTACATCAGCAATACCATTATCCTTCGAAAATCCCTTCTTTTAAAACTGGCCTGAACTATATCATGTATATGGATATTATGTTTTAATTGAAGCAGAAGTTAATTTTTGGTAGAAAGCACATAATGTTACTTGAAGTAGCTAAATGACTCCAAGAAAATATTGCGGCCATATAATTTCTCTTTCATTTTGTTTTAGATCCTTGATGTAGAGGGTTATATAAGAAGGTTATATAATATTTAGGAAATATTATAGGCCACGAAAACCATTCTTGGTATCCATTTTATGTTTATATTACTCTTTTGATGGTTATAATATATGAAAATTGAAATGGCCTGGTGGGATGATACCAGATTTATAGTATTTGCACGAAGAAAGTAAAACCTTGGTTTGTGAGCATAATCCCTTCCAGAAACATGCTTGTCATTCAAACCACTTGCATATCAAAGTGAATTTCAAGAACCATTTGGCTCAGCTGTGATCACGTGACATTTGGCGTCACAAGCAACTCATATTGCCAGACGTCGCTTGTTTATCAAGTTAAAATTTATTAGAAATGTTTGCTCATCTTGCAGAACGCTCGCAGAACAAGTTACTCGCAATCCAAGGTTTTACCGTATGTGGAACAGAGTTTACTTATTGGGGCATATACTGTAAAACCTATTTTTATTCCCACCTATGGCTTTTCAGGTTCTGCATCCACCTATCTTAAATTTAAATCTATCCACAAATATGCATCATTTAAATAATTATAGACTTTTGGTTCTTTAAAGGATGGCTTTCCTCAAAGCATCTCTGAGAGCTAAATAAACATTTTAAAGCAAAAATGTGTGGGTGAGGTGTAAAAGTAGATTGGGGTATACGTCATTTTGATTAAGGATTAGTTATTAATTGCAGTTATTCTTTTTTTTTAATGTTTTATTTATTTCTGAGAGAGAGAGCAGGGGAGGGTCGGAGAGAGAGGGAGACACAGCATCTGAAGCAGGCTCCAGGCTCTGAGCTGGCTGTCAGCACAGAGCCCGACGCGGGGCTCGAACCCACGAACTGCAAGATCATGATCTGAGCCAAAGTCGGACACTTAACCGACTGAGCCACCCAAGCACCCCAATTGCAGATATTCTTAAGACATGTTCAAAGTACCTATGAATCTACTGTGTAAAGCTCTTGCAGGAAGAATTTATTTTAATCTTAAAGGAGCATAGGTCAGGCATTTAGGCTAGGAGGACACACCCATTAGCAGTCTCACTGTAGACATGTAAGGCAATCTCTTATACAAAGGAAGAAATGCTGAGAAGGAAAAATCACAGGACTTGTCACTGAGAGTCTATTATATCAAAACCCTTCCGGTATTTATTGTGCTTAGTGAATCTAAGCTGTGTTCATATCCTGGATATATGTGTACATTGCTCTTCAGTATGGCCTCTATCTCTCAGGACATGGGCAGATAGAGGTGATAATTTTTACCATGCTTAAAGGAAAGGAATTTTTGCCATATGTAAGAAGACAGTGAGTGAATAAAATTTGCTAAAATTATTTTCATGCAAGTGTCACAAAAGTCTGTGGGTTTCTAGAAACATTTGAATAGCCAATAACCATGTCATTGTAAGGGTCATGTGTCTAGCTCATAATCAGGGCATACACTGACTTCTCCTTCTACAGCTTCCTTGGGTTTGCAATACACATTTGGCAGAATGCACACCCTGCAATCTGTGGTCACAACACTGAGAAAAACTAATTGGGTCCAATTAAGTTTCTTGGCTTCCTAGAGATGGTTGCATGTGATTTTAATACCATCTAGTCCCACAGCTCCATTTCCACCCTCAAGAGACTCAACATATAATAAAAAACAACATTCTTACAAGCTTTTCCAAAGCTTAAATTTAGTTCCTTTCTTTATTTAGTTTAGACTCCTCAAGGTACAAGTCAATATAAATTTTCTTTTTTTTTAAGTTTATTTATGCATTTTGAGGGGGGGGGATGGCAGAGAGAGAGGCAGAAAGAGGGAGAGAGAGAATCCTAAATAGGTTCTGCATTGTCAGCGCGGAGCCTGATGCAGGGCTCCATCTCATGAACCCCAAGATCATGACCTGAGCCGACATCAAGAGTGGGACGCTTACCCGAACGAGGCACCCAGACGGCCCAATATAAATTTTCTAGTATGTATTTTATATGCAATTGGAAAGAAAGAGTAAGCTTGAAGTGTTAGATTAAGCAACAGCCCAAATAAGTTCTTATCCTCTGAGAATAAATGCTCCTTTTAGATCATTAATTTAATAATTCAATTGTTTATGTCAGATTACAAGTAGGTTCAGTGACTGCTACTAAAAACACATGAGACCCAACTAAAGAAAGCCACGTCTTCGAAATTTACTGAAATCTTATTTTCAGTCATAGGAAATCAGTTAAAGACAGAAGTCAGGTATCCTCACACAGAGAGCAGAATCAGAGACATGTGTAAAGAATTAAATTTTATTGTTGTTCTCTAGGGATTTTTTGGTTAAAAAGCAACTTATTCTATAAGTGATAGTTTTATTTTCACATTAACCCATAATCTAGTATTCAGATTGGTTGCTTATGAATACATTAAACCTACTAGAGCGTGATATCGCATTTTCCTTTATTTGGTAGAGCCCAGAGGTCACTTAAAATTCAAGAAACAAACAAGTGATGAAGAGGTCAATGTTTTCATGAATTATAAAAATTTAAAACCCTTCAATTATTTTCCTAATTGTACAGTGATAGCAAGTAATGGTTGAAGCACCTAGCAAAGAGCTTGCTATAACATATTTTATTTATTTATTTATTTATTTATTTTAAATATTTTTATTTATTTCTAGGAGAGAGAGAGAGAGAGAGACAGCGTGAGCAGGGTAGAGTCAGAGAGAGGGAGTCACAGACTGAAACAGGCTCTAGGCTCTGAGCTGGCAGTCAGCACAGAGCCCGATGCGGGGCTCGAACCCATGAACTGCGAGATTGTGACCTAAGCGAAAGTCGGACGCTTAACCGACTAAGCCACCCAGGCGCCCCTCTATAACCTATTTTAATAATAGATACCACTGGATACTATAGAATGCTTGAAGTCATTGTTCAAGATCAAATTAATAGCCTCCTTCATCTCACTTGTCTGTGAGAGTCCTAAAAAGTCCTGCATGATACCAAAAAAAAAAAAACTCTTTTCAAGGGAAAAAGAAGGAGTTTCAGGTTCACAATATTATTGTTTCTGAAGGAATTGAGAGTACTTCCCAAGCCCCATACCTTTCTTTTACTTTTTACTTAATTGTCCCCAATATATGTCTACTCTAAATTATTAAAGTTTGCCTTAAAAAAAGAGTTAAGTGATTCTGATAATCCATAGACTAGAGTATGCTATACAGCCTCACAGAAAATAAATACAATGCAAGGCTACTGTCAGGTAGCTATATTCTCTATATCACTGCTATAGTTACTAAGGAATATTTTAAATTAATAAAGTAAATATTCAGGAAAAGTATAGGAAGATTAATTTAGTTATAGTACATTTACCAAAATATGAAATGTGCTTTAAAAATAAAGCTTTATTGGGCCACCTGGGTGGCTTGGTCGGGTAAGTGTCTGACTTTGGTTCACGTCATGATCTCACGGTTCGTAGGTTCGAGTCCCATGTCAGGCTCTGTGCTGATAGCTCAGAGCTTAGAGCCTGCTTTAGATGCTGTGTCTCCCTCTCGCTCTGCCCCTCCCTTGTTCGTTCTCTGTCTCTCTCTGTCTCTCAAAAATAAATAAACGTTAAAAAAAATTTTAAATAATGCTTTATCATAAATAACTTACCCATTGCATTTTAGTATCCAATCCAACATTGCTATTTATTAAATTTAAAATCTTTACAAATGCTTTTAAAACATTTTGTACTTTGACTGTACAATGGGTTATACTTAAAATAATGCTCAGTTATGTGTATGAGTTAAGAAAGAAAGCTCTGATGTAAATAACCTTAAACAACAAGTCCATTAGTTTCTTTGTATTTAAGTAAGCTCTATGCCCAACATGGGGCTTGACATCATGACCCTAAGATCAAGAGCCACGTGCCCTTCTGACTGAGCCAGACAGGTGCCCCACAAAGCTCAGATAATATCTCAAATCTTTTAAATGTTATTACAATCCTAACATGTACTTTTGGTTGATAATTGAAATTCTCTACTCATCATATATAATATGACACCTTGGCAACAACAATCGATAAAATTAAGTAATTATAAAGAGAAATAAGATCATTGTCTTTCTAATTGATGGTTGGAAAGAAAGGTCTTTCTCTGAATAAACTTAAAAATCGATGTCTTCAATACTCAGGTTGACTTTCACTTCAATTCCTCCAGAAAATTACCTTCATTGGGGTGCCTGGCTGCCTCAGTCAGTGGAGCGTGTGACTCTCCATCTCAGGGTCGTGAGTTCAAGTCCCATGGTTGGTGTAGAGAGTACTTAAAAATAAAATCTTAAATTATCTTCGTGACTAATACATTTTATTGTTTTTTTGCAACATTCCTCCAAACGATCTCTGAAGCTGGTTAGCATTACTTATTCTATTTTATGCAGAGACAGCTGAAGAAAGAGAGCAAGCTTCCAACAGAATTAAGCTCAAAACTTGCAGTTGTAAATCGTGCTTTCAGGGTACTGCTTAACCACTAGGCGGTTGTGTCTTCTTATTTCTAGTATGTTTCTCCTGCCTCACTATATTTTATTGATAATTGAATATGTTGCTTTTTCTACGATCACCATGAATCTTTTGCCAGTACAAGGGAACACATCTCTTTACGAACAGCTCTTAGCCCAAGAAATAATTAGATTGTAAATGATAGGGATGGAAGAGAGGCAAGTGTTATATCGGAGAGATAAAGAATACATTTTAAGAAGACAGATCTCTCTTAAGGAAAGGAGAAAACAATGTGTCATGGATACTAATAAAAGAAAGGGGAACTTGAGTTTCCTACGAGGTATATGTGCCAAGAAGAAAGGCATATCAAAAACTAACCAAATCTTTAAGTTACGCTTACATCTTTACTGATTTTAAATACAATTTAGATATTTATAAAGTATTTAAATTAAATGAATAAGGCTGCTTTAAAAATGAACCCCCCCCAAAAAAAAAAAAACGATAAGAAAACCAGGAGTAGAAAACAGAACCACTTTTCAGCATTGTGGAAAACTCCAACTTAAAACTGCAAAATAGTTTGAAGACTTAGGTAAAGTGAGGCTATTTTCACAGCCAGTGGTTATCACGGCCACAGTGATTGTGACTGGGGAATAAAAACTGTATTGCTGAACCCCCAAAATTCATGTAGGTGTGTGTCAGATGGGAATAACAATATCTAACCTAGTCTTCCCTGATATTAGGACTTGCCTAACTGCTGTGATTTCTACCTGCTGCAAAGGACTGGTCTTTTGAAATAAACTTCCTATGCACCTAACACTTCACTTCTGTCAATCTTCATAACATGCCCAACCAGAGCTTTTTCTATTGGTTTGTATTAGGACCTTAGTAGATTGCCCACCTTGCCCCCTTCTGAGCTCATCTGATACCTCTTTCTAGAGAGTCCTACCTGCTGAGACAAAAATCCAACCTATCCTTCTGGCCCAATCGATCCAAGCACAGCTGAGGTAAGTTGATATAGTGCCTTCCCTGCTTATCTTTTGGAGAAAGGCCAACCTACTAAATAAATAATTAAAAGGAGACACAAGGCCATTAGAAACACTTTCAACCTCCCTCAGTGGTGGTTAAATTTGGAAGATAGCCCTGCTGTTTCAGAGATCTTAGTGTTATTTAAAACCAATCCATCAAAACCAAACCAAACCAAACAGAAACCTTTAGAGGAAGATGGAAATGATTGTTTTGAAAATACGTGTTTGGTTTCTTTGCATTGTCTGAGAGCCTCGGGTGAAAGCTTGAAGCTAAAATGTCATTTGTTTATGATTTCTCTTCTTGCTCTATTTTCACTCGAAGCTTCAGAAACAATGGGACTACATATCTGCTATGGTCCGTGTGTGTCCTCCCACCACTAATTCATATGTTGAATCTCAAGCCCCATTGTAATGGTATTAGTAGATGGGGCTGTTGAGAAGAGATTAATTTGGTCATGAGGTTGAAGCCCTCATGAATCGGATTAGTTCTCTTATACAAGAAGCTCCAGAGAGCTCCCTAGTCCCTTTCTTCAAGTGAGGATACAATGAGAACTCTGCAAACCAGAAGAGGCCCCTCACCTGACCATGCTGGTGCCCCGATCTCAGATTTCCAAACTTCAGAACTGAGAAATGAATTTTTGTTAGAAACAGCAAGTGTTGGTAAAGGTGCGAGAAAAAGGAACTTCCTGCACTGTTGGTGGGAATGCAAACTGATGCAGTCACTGTGGAAAACAGGATGGAGGCTCCTCAAAACATTAAAAATAGAATGACCCTATGATCCAGTAATCACACTATTGAGTATTTACCCAAAGAATACGAAAACACTAATTCAAAGGGATACATGCACCCTTATGTTTACTGCAGCATTATTTACAGTAGCCAAATTATGGAAGCAGCCCAAGTGTCTATCAATAGATGAATGGAGATAGATGAAAGGAGAGGTGATATGTATACATATATATATACATACATACACACAAAGGCATATCTACAATGGCGTATTATTCAGCCCTAGAAAATGTAATCTTGCCATTTGCAACAACATGGATGGAGCTACAGTATTTCAATGCTAAGTGAAATAAGATAGTCAGAAAATGACAAATACCATATGATTTTACTCATGTGTGGAATTTAAGAAACAAAACAAATGAACAAAGGGGAAAAAAAGAGACAAGCCAAAAATCAGACTGGTAACTGGTGGATGCCAGAGGGGAAAGGCATGGGGGGGATGGGTGAAATAGGTGATGGGGATTAAAAAGGACAGTTATCATGACCAGCACTGAGTCATGTACAGAATTGTTGAATCCATATTGTACACCTGAAACTAACAGAACACTGTACATTAACTATATTGGAATTAAAACAAAACATTTATTAAAAAGCAATTTTCTGTTGTTTATAAGCCACCCAGCCTATGTATTTTGTTACAGCAGCCTGAACAGACTAAGACAATATCCTATGTACCTTTTTAATGTTTAAGTTTTAAATTTTATTTTCTTTCGTTTCATTTAAAAACCCAAGTAGATATAGATTTATTATCAGGAAATCTTGTTTATTAGTTCCTCTTCTCAATGAAAGAGTGATAACCGCATTGGTGGAACAATTACACCAAATGTTTCCTTAGGTTCTATAGGTAATTACTGACTACTGATTGAGAATGCAGTGCAGTCCAAGATACTAGAGGAGATGCAAACCAAAAGGAATAAGAAGAGACCACTGATGATGTAGGAGAGCTCTTGATCTAGTTGGGAGGGCAGGACAGTTAAAGAGCTAAGATAAGGTCCATGGAAAAGTCTCAACTAAGCACACCTGGGACTAGCACATATTACAAAAGTTAAATCATATACCTACTTCCCTGTTACGGAGAATTGAATACTTTCATGTGATTAGCCACTCTTATTAGACTTGAGACATTTCCAGGATGCCTGGGTGGCTCGGTCGGCTAAGCATCTGACTCTTGGTTTTGGCTTAGGTCATGATCTCACAGTTGGTGGATTCGAGCCCCACGTCGGGCTCTGTGCTGACACCTTGCTCAGAGCCTGGAGCCTGCTTCAGATTCTGTGTCTCCTCTCTCTGCTCCTCCCCTGTTTGCTCTCTGTCTCTCAATAATAAATAAGTGTAAAAAAAAAAGACGATGAAGAGCACACATGCCTTCTAGACTTTCTATTAGTCAGAAAGGAAACGGGTGCAGAAGAGCAAGATATTATCCACAAATTAAGAAGTTTAGGCAATAAATATAATTCCTGAGTCAATTTCAAATGAAAACCTAACTCAAAGTTTAAGAAACAAGTATACTCTGCAGACTGAAGAATGGAAAACCTCCCCAGTATGGATTCGTTATTTTTAACAAATTATTTCGTGCAAGTTTTTTTTCATGCAAGTTTTGTTTTCAGCATTACTAACTGACATTCTAGAGTAAAAATAAATTTTATTTCATAATACATATAAATGATTATTTCTTTAAAACATGCATCTTTTGTGGAGTGGTTTGTTGAATGTGATAAGGCACTGTGGTAGCATTTTTTTTCATGTTTGATCATACTGTTCAAATTAACCAAAAAAAGATATGCTGTGTGTTTATATGCCGGCTTTAGGAAAGGTACACATGAAATGAGGAACCTGATTCCTGCCTGCAAGGAACTTATAATTTAACTCTATAGATAAGCTGGATATGAATAAAACAAAATTCTAAACTATTTTGTGAAATAATCGTAAAACCAGGTATATACTAAAATCATAATCAAAAGGTACAAACAGGAAGTGGAGTACAAGTTCAGAGACAAGACAATAGCAGGTGCCCTATAAATGCCTGCTGAAAAGACTTAATTAATTTAATTCATTCAGTAAATATTTAAGGAGAAACTTCTATATACTAATCTACAAATTGGAAATTCAAAGATGAATACATCAAGGGCCTTGCCAATAACCAAGAGATTTTAAGCCAGGATACATTGGTATTTACTCTGATGGATTAGGGCTTCATGTCATGATTGATCCCCAAGTTCATCAATTAATTCTTAAGGGTCAAGAGTTTTCCAGAAGGCACCAGAAGATAAAGAACAAACTGCTGGGTTGTTCTTTGAGAGTTCTAAACTAGAGCTACCAACAATCTGTTTCTACCATGGAAATTATGAACTCTAAAAATAAGAAAATAAAATAAAATAATTAACTTCTCTGAAGAATTTGATTAGGTGGGTCATGATGTATAGAAACATGTTTGTTCCGGGGCGCCTGGGTGGCTCTGTCGGTTAAATGTCCGACTTCGGCTCAGGTCATGATCTCACAGTTCATGGGTTCGAGCCCCACATCAGGCTCTGTGCTGACAGCTAGGTCAGAGCCTGGAGCCTGTTTCAGGTGCTGTGTCTCCCTCTCTCTCTGACCCTCCCCTGCTCATGCTGTCTTTCTCAGAAAAAAAAAAAAAAAGAAACATGTTTGTTTTTACTCTAGATAAGCTGTTATCTAAGCAAAGTTGACTTATCACATTAAAACAGATTTCTTTTGCTCGTTAAAATTGGTTACTTCTTAATATCACTAAATGCTTTCCGTATTACATATAGGTTATAAAAAATTCATCTTGGGGGTGCATTGCTGAATTTGCATGAATCATTTATGAAGTGGAAAAGTTTTGCTCGTGTTCTAATTATTATGGGTTTTATGCTATTTATTACCAACAAATTAGGAAAATAATCACCTTCTCCAGATAAGATTCAAACAATTAAAAATAAAAGGTAATTTAGGTAAATACCCTAAAACATCAACGATCTAGAAAAACATAAAATACCACACAAACGGATATTTTTTGGCAATGATTTTTTTCTGGTTCCATTTGATCATTATTTTAATTTTTTTTTTTTAATTTATTTCTTGGACGGAGAGAGAGAGAGACAGCGTGAGCAGGGGAGGGTCAGAGAGAGAGGGAGTCACAGACTGAAACAGGATCCAGGCTCTGAGCTGGCAGTCGGCACAGAGCCCGACACGGGGCTCGAACCCACGAACCGCGAGATCATGACCTAAGCAAAAGCCGGACGCTTAACCGACTAAGCCACCCAGGCGCCCCTATTTGATCATTATTTTAGAATGAAAGAGTAATCCAGTTATGGGAAAGGTATAAACATACTGCTTTTATTTTTTAAAGTTTATTTATTTAGAGAGAGACAGAGACAGAGTGAGTAGGGGAGAGGAAAAGAGAGAGAGAGAGAGAGAGAATCCCAAGGAGGCTCTGCACTGCCTGTGCAGAGCCCAATGCAGGGCTCGAACTCATTAACCGCAAGATCATGACCTGAGCCAAAACCGAGACTCAGACACTCAACCGACTGAGCCACCAAGTGCTCCTGAAAATATTTTTATTTTATATTAATATCTCAAAAATCAAGAAGTGTGACCAGAGACATAGGAACTAATTGAAATATATTGAAGATACATGCCTCTGGATTTTATTGATCTGCAGCTATTTATTTATAAGATTATGTCATCATTACATCTTGAAAGTTCATTTTTTGCAAGTAAGACGACCTCCTCTCACTATAAACCTTATTTATTATTTTATTGTTATGTAATATTAATTTCTTGAGATAACGTAGACCTTTTCCTTACCAAGTCAAAAAGGATACAAGCATACTTAATTTTTTGTTTGTTTTTTCCAGATGTTTTCTTCCAGATCAAGATGTCTTTTGAGCAAAATTGAAATTGAAGGAAATTATCAGTGTGTTAACTTTTAAGGTATGTGTGAGCTGATACAATTTGGCTGCATTTAAAAAGGACTTCAGAAACATTTATCTATCTTCCACGAAAAGTTTTCTGCATAAGGTCTATGATAATGGATAGTGATTTAAAACAGAACTTTTTTTTTTTTTTACTCGATCACCAGTTTATTATAAAAGGATATAACTCAGGGACAGCCAGATGGGAGAGGAGCATAGGGCAAAGTGTGTGGAAAAGGCATGGAGCTTCCATGCTCTCTCAGAGTACACAATTCTCTCCAAACCTCTAAACAGAATTTTTTTTTTTTTTTCTAGGAGAGAGAGAGAGACACAGCATGAGCAGGGGAGGGTCAGAGAGAGAGGGAGTCACAGACTGAAACAGGCTCCAGGCTCTGAGCTGGCAGTCAGCACAGAGCCCGACGCAGGGCCTGAACCCACGAATCGCGAGATCATGACCTAAGCGAAAGTCGGACGCTTAACCGACTAAGCCACCCAGGCGCCCCTAAACAGAATGTTTTTATAAATAGGTGCTCCAAATAAAACCTATTCCGGAAAGAAAATTACCTGTCATTACCTGACACTTGAGTGTATCTTAGCAAACCTTTCCCAAGCAATATTGGTTATGAATTCTCTTTTTTTTCTCTCTCTCTCCTCTTTCTCTCTCTTTCTTTCTGTCTTCTCTCTCTCTTTCTTCCCTTTTTTAGACTATAAGGAGTTAAATCAAAAGAGAACTTGACTTGGTGAAAATAGGAATTTTTATTGCATTAAGAAACTATTGGATATATCCATTCATTTGCAATCAACTGCGTGTGAAGTATTGTGCTAATGATAGCTACAAAAGAAACGAATAAATGCATAGATGGGTGCTTAAATGAACATTCTTTTTTTTTTCATTTTGAGCTACACGTTAGGAAGTGTAGCATGTAAAAACAAAGAGGACAGGAAAAGTTGGGAGATTAAATTAAACTACTGTTTTCATCCTGATTCCCATCTTTAATTTCCCTAGTTAAATAGAAAGCAGTGAGACAGTAAGTTATCCAAGAGCAACAAAGTGAGCAAATAAAAAGATGATTCTCTGATTAAGGAAGTTCAAAAAAGATAATAAAGAAGCCCAGAAAAGATCTGGGACAACTCATGAGTGCATAGGCAGTAGAGAAATCCATCAAATGGATGAAACAATGAAATAATTCATTTTCTTGTACAAAGTGACCTAAATGAAGGTAAGTTGGCTGAAATGACCAGGCAAACAAAAATTAAATGCATCTTTGAAATGATAATGAAAATAGGAGGAAAGCCAGAATGGGAATCATCAAAATAAATGTCCCGTGATTCAGCAAGTTATTTTTGCAACTTTAATTAACAGGTCAGTTCAAATGGGTAGAGTTTTAGCACAATTAAAACTTGAGAGGGGACAGTATCTTCCAAAAGAATCCAGTCAAGTGAGTCAAAAGAATTTGAGAGGGAGAAGTCTACCTCCTCGGCTCTTGAAAATGGCCGATATAGATCTATTTCCTCCATGATTTGTAGGAAGCCAAGATGACTAACATCTTTTGGGCCAGTACATAAGGTAGTTGCAAAATTATTTGTAAAAATATAGTAAAGGAGCATGTAGTTATATGTGCCAAGAAGACGTGAGAACTTGAGGAACAATGAAAAAAGTAACTGATAACGATGGAATGAGCGTATCTAGCAAAAGCAGATGAACGTAATTCATTAGCATCACTCTAATATGGGTTGAGAACACACTGAAGAACTGTAATTAAGAACAAATATTAAAGTAGCTGTTAGGATATATCCACCCATTTTGGCTAACAGAACGGACCCTTGGTTTGCCAGACCATTTAACACATCTGAAGAAGTATTTCAATGGCATCTTGCCCTGAGAACAATGTTCAGTTCCATAAACAAACTAATGCACACACATCAAAATGTGTGATTGTTACCTGAAAAAAATCTAACTATATCACTCTCTAAGAAAAATCCAAAGTATGGTCGCCTGTCAGATTGCATTCGACCTCTTAATTTTTAATGTCACTAGGAATTCTCCTAGTGAACATCTAATTTCTAATCATCTCTTATTCCTCACTTACTAGGTTCACAAAAACTGCATTGTTGTCTCTTAGTTGTTTTTTTTTTTTCTTTTTATTTCTACATCTAGTTCCAGAAATGGTTTTTAGTTTAGGAATCAAACAAACTCTTTCAATATCCCTCACTTAGGTATTACATATTTAAATAAGTTGAGTTTCAACCTCCCCTGGAAAGGTAGACGAAGTGAAACACTGCTACTACCTCTTACAGGAAGGTCTCCTTGATTGACTTCCTTACCAGCGGTGGATTGGGAGAGCTTTGAGCTCACTTGTGCTGTAGCACTTGCAATATATTTTAATTGTTTGCTTGCCTGTTTCTCCCAATAAAACTTGATATCTTTGAGGAGAAGGATTGTCTTACTGAGTGCTACATCTGTAGCTTCTAGTATGCTACCAAACGTGATACAACCTCATTGAATGAATAAAAAAAACAATATGGGGTGAATTTTCAGTTCAAGACAAAAAAAAAAAAGCTCACAAACAAAAAGTATTCTACGATTGCTGCAACTACGAGGCTATTAATAATAATTCTTAGGGCATTTGGGTGCCTTAGTTGGTTAAGCGTCTGACTTCGGCTCAGGTCATGATCTCACGGTTCATGAGTTCAAGTCCTGCGTGGGGCTCTGTGCTGACACTTCAGAGCCTGGAGCCTGCTTTGCATTCTGTGTCTCCCTCTCTCTGCCTCTACCCTGCTCATGCTCTCACTCTCTCTCTCTTTCTCTCTCCCTCTCTCTCAAAACTAAATAAACATGAAAACAAATTTTAAATAATAATTCTCTTTTAATCCTTCAAGTTATGTCAGTAACATCTAGAGATACAATCACATATAAAAAAGCTTTTTATCTTAATTTGTGTTTAGAGATTTCATGAATTACATACCTCTAAATGATAGTAGTAATCAGCATTACTAAGTAGGTGTCATAAGCTCTCTTAATAAATATGTATCTTATTTTTAATTTAGCGGATTTTGGAATTTCATGTGCAATTAGTTATGGTAACTTATTAGTTTTAATTGATAAGCAAAGAGCAAAAAACTCCACATGCATTTTTCCACGTAAATTTTTAAAAACTATATTCACATTTTCAACTATGATAAATTCAGCCAATAGATTTTCTCATTCAATGCACTGTCTTCAGATAATATTATTAGTCACATTTTATGATGAGAAAACCTGAAACTAAGGAATGTTTTTTTTTATAAATACCTTTTTCTTTTAATGTTTATTTTTGAGAGAGAGAAACAGAGTGTGAGCAGGGGAGGGACAGAGAGAGAGAGAGAGACACAAAATCCAAGACAGGCTCCAGGCTCTGAGCTGTCAGCACAGAGCCCGACATGGGACTGAAACCCATAAACCGTGAGATTGTGACCTGAGCTGCAGTCGGACACTTAACGGACAGAGCCACCCAGGCACCCCAAGTTAAGGAATGTTAATTCCCTGGCTCAGGGTTACACAGCTAATAAGCGTTAGAAGGGTATGGGGCCGCAGTTAGGCCCTAAGTCTTCTGTCCTCTTAGGTCGAGCTGTGTAGAGTAATTAGAGTAGAAATATTGCAAGAGTTAATAAAATAAAAAGTCATGTGCATTTTATCTGAGTATGCACTCTGTATATTCCGGAGTCACACACTGATTCTCTTATACCATGTTTCTTAGATTGCTATATTTAAATGGATTGACTTTTCCAGAGCAGATGGTTACTAATTTATTCAACAAGCATTTATATGGATGCCATTCAAGTCCGTGTGTTAGTGGCTGGATATCGAATGATGAACACCTGTACACATATCTGATAAATGGGAAAGTGGGTTAGAAGCAATATGCACAAAAGGGGCCAGCAAACCAGGTTAGGATCAAAGCGATCTTCATATCATTCATATGACAGGCGTGCGTCTCCTGGGTGGGGCAATGACCTTGCTTTAGTCCTAACACCGCTCCCTACATGGGTGAACTCAAAACATACTAATGCCAGCTACTTCTCACAAATCTGACCTGAGAGGAAACTAAGAATTAAGTCTTTACTCTCCTCGAGAAGAAAAAGCTCTTAAGTTTTCATACTACAAACAACAAATGCTAAATTAATTCTAATAACTCAGGCTAGAAGTTTAACCTGAAGAAAGAAAGGATCAACAGAGGAATTAAGAAAATATTTTGGATATGCTACACTAGAATTGATGGATGTAACGTATTAAGGGGAAAAAAAAAAACCCTAAGAGACAGAGCTTGCAGGAATCAGGCGATGTCATATTATATTACTCTAAAAGGCAAATGGAATTTTTAACAATAGATGATCATAAAAAATTTCTTGATAATCCCATATTGGTTGTTGTTAATTGATTAAATGTCTTACAACAGTATTGATTTAGGAATTTTGTATATTTTCTTAAATTTTTATGAGAAATAATTTTGCTCTCTTAATTTTTACCCATTCTGAAGCTCAAGTCCCCTAAAACCTTCCCAGATGAGAAATGATCTGGCCTCCCTCTGACCTTTTAGGAGATGTTTATTTTTATCACACACTTTCCGATATGGTGGTCATTTGTGCATCCGCCTTATGTTTCTTCTCTCCCATATTAGATCGTAAACTCTGTCTGGGTCGTAGTTTTTTATCCTCCACATAACAGGTGCTCAAATAAGACTTGTTGCTTCTTTTATTCTTTCAACAAATACTTATTGAGGACCTGCTATATGCCAGGCATGAAGGAACACAATGTGTTGAACATATTCTGACATTAAAAAAGAATCTATTACACATCTTTTCCAGTTTGGTAATATTACAGAAAATGCCACAATATTTTTAGTCAGCACTTATTAAAATGCCTCTTTCCCTATAAACCCGTTTTTCATCTCTCTTCTATTTATAGGTTCACTCAAATAAATCCACTGCTGTTATTTTTCATTGGCCTATAACATTTTTACATTTATATTTGAATTAGGTCTCTTAAGAAGTAATTCTAAATGGTAATTTTGCTGCTAGATGACCATGTTCAGCTGTGGTTTCTAATATAAGCAAGGAGAGGCCAAAATAAGAAGAATGAAACAATTCTCTCATTTTAAGGAATATAGCCATGGCCGGAGCACACATAATTTACATTTGGAATCTTAGTGCCAAGATCACACAGCTTTCAAATCAAACTAATTTATTCTAATACTCGAAAACAATTTTTTTCCATTTCAACTGAAGGACATATGATCCATTTATAATTATTGAGGGAATATATACTCCCTGTAAAAATACTGAGTATTATTGGAAATTCTAAATAAGTGGGTTAAGGAAATATCCAGTTAGCTGGACACAAGATAATATCATCTGTAAATAGAGAGCATCTGGCGTGTCAGCAAAAGCGATTTTAATAAAATGATGCAAAATCGTAATACTTATGTTCTCCCAAATGTGTCTTTATAGTCCTATGAAAAGAGTACTTCTGTTACTGCAAGCTGACTTTGACAATCCATGTGAAATTTTAATGAACTTTGAATCTAAATAAATGGGGAATAACATGGCGATTTCAGTTATGAGTTTGGGATCCAGGTTGTGGAACAGACAGTTCAGAGGCAGATTTAGTCAAAGCAACAACATGCATCCACAAAAAAAACTTCCAAAAACAAAACCAAAACCAAAACCCAAAAAACTTAAAATAGAGAGTTTCACAAATCTATGTGAGGAACAAGGTTACTCACTCATTAAGAATTTGTATTATACCCTCTGGATGTCTTTCAATCTCTATTATGTTCACACTGCACGCTCTGGGTATTGAATAAAAATACACACAGCCCGTGCAATGAGTACATCCTAGAGCCAAGTCCACTTGTGATATAAAGCTCAAAAGGCAGGAGCATTTGGTCCAATTTTAAATGTAAAGGAAATTTGAAAGGATTCATTTTGAAAGTTGAAAACTTGGCCGAAAGACTATAGAATCTTAGAGCTTGAAGAAACCACACCTAAGTCATTCTACCCTCTAGCCATACCCTCTACTGGCTTCCAAACCATACCACACAGGTGAGTATCTTTCCCAAATGAATTCTAAAGGCATCTGGGAACAACATGTGACAACGCTTATTAGAATTTATATACCCTAATAAGAAAATGCCTCTGTTTGTTACATCCAAATTAAATTCTTTGCTCTGGAGACTAAATCAGAGGTGATGTCGTGGATAGGAAATATTGGACACGAGACTAAGGAAATGTGAATAACGTGCAGTTCATGAGTTCCTGCCCCACAATGCCCTCTCCCTCCACCCCTCCCCAGCTCATGCTCTCTCTCTCTCTCTCAACATAAATAAATAAATAAATAAATAAATAAATAAATAATAAGCAAACATTAGAAAAAAAGGAAAATATGAATTATGACTTATAATTACGTGACTTTGGACAAGTCAGTTAAATACTCCACACCAAAGTTTCTATAATACAGGGATAATAATGCCAAATCTACATATTTATTATGTAGAAGGTTAAGGGAGTTTGTACATGTAAAAGTGCTGTGTAAATACACTATAAAAAACAAGCAACTATAATGGGTTCTTACTCTGGAGTAGTGATATTCCAACTCATACCATCATTTTCTCCTCTGCATAGTGATGAGGGAGCAGAAGGCAAGCTGATAGGCCCAAAACACCCCCCCCCCCAGGTGGGATATGTGTGACAATCCTCGGGGCACTCTTGGCTGCCCAAGAATAAAGGAAAAGGGGTAAAACACAGGGTTAACTGATAGGAGAATAATGTTCAGAGAGAATGTCAAGTGTAAATGGCTTAAGGTGGTGTGTGCGCCACTGTGACTGGGGAAGAGAGAATGAATAGTATAAGAGGCTAGAAAGAAAAGCCTGTCCTTAAGGTGTTGAAATCATGGTAAGGAGTTGAGATAAGGAGTCACTGAACGGAATGATGTGTCACATGAACTAAAAAACCAACCCTCACAGTTACCCCGTGATTTTTCAGTGCTCTCAATACATTCAACTGAGTACCGTCTGGGGTCTCTTCTAACTTGTAAACGATGGGCAAATTGGACTTTCATACCTGTTTAGTAAGCATTTCGTTAGTTGTTTATATGATACTTTGCCAAAGAGTAATGGCTGACATTGAACGTAGTCAACTTAGAGGTCTACGCCATCCAGTTTGCTCTCATCCTCCGGATCTGCCAAAATAGGCTACGCCGGGCGTGTGCTATCTTTATCTCATAGGAACACATGCAAAATTACAGAGCCACTCTGCACGTGGATAAAATCGTATTTCCTACTTTTCACCTGCCAGTCAGTGAGGAAATGACTGAATGGCGATATTGCCTGGCTATTCTTTAAAACACAGGGAGGAAGGACTAAAGACTACCTTTTGCTTTACTCAGGTCCCTACAGGTACAGCACAAAGCCCTCCTCCCCCGCTCCGCTCCCCACAAACTAGCCCCTGGCTCCACCTACAGAAAATAAAACATTCTCTCAGAGCAAAATGTAATTAGCAGTAAGATAAATACTGTGTTTTCTGTACTAGAAGAGATACTGCTGTATCATATTGTATCAGGCATTATCAAAATAAATTAATCTTTGATTGCGATATATAGACATGCAGTGAAGATAATATATTACTCAGCCATCAAAAAAAAAAAATGAAATCTTACCATTTGCAACAACGTGGATGGAACCGGAGGGTATTGTGCTAAGAGAAATAAGTCAGTCAGAGAAAGACTCCTATGTGGAATTTAAGAAATGCAACAGATGAACATAGGGGAAGGGAAAGAAAAATAGAATACAATAAAAAACAGAGAGGGAGGCAAATCATAAGAGACTCTTAAGGATAGAGAACAAACTGAGGGTTGCTCGAGGGGAGGTGGTGGGGGGCAATGGGCCAAATAAGTGATGGGCATTAAGGTCAGCACTTGTTGGGATGAGCACTGGGTGTTATGTGTAAGTGCGGAATCACAGAAGCCAATATTACACTATATGTTAACTAACTTGAATTTAAATAAAAACTTGAAAGAATAAAAATAATCTTCAAGAAAAAAATCCACGAGAATAAAAAGTACCGTTTGTGTTGCTGGCTGATAGACAATGATGACATAATGTGACTCCGACTATAATTTTTGCCTTGTATTTAAATGGTATTGACAAAAACCTGAATTTGATAAGTGAAAAATAAAATGCACCCTAGGTGCTTGAAAGTGTATTCGGCATTATGGATTTCTAAAAAAGAGACAACGGTTTCTAAATGGAGTCACTTGGGCTAAACCCATGTCACTAAACTGAGACTTAACACCTAACATCATTGAAGTTTCAGTGTCTCTCAGGAATATAACCTTTAATCAGTCAATCGGAGGAATTTCCTGGTCAGCACTGGTGAAGTAATCTCCCGTAGACCCTTTCCATCCCCAAAAGAAGGTGACCTTGCCTGAAACAATCCACCCTTTGCTGGATTGTTTCCCGCCCACTTCTGCCTACAAAAGCCTTTCATTTTTGTAAAGCTCCTCTGAGTTCCTTTCTATTTGCTAGGTGGAATGCTGTCCAATTCATTAATTTTTGAAGAAAGCCAGTTAGAGCCTCAAATTTACAATTTTTTTAAACACTTCCTTAATGATTTGAAGATGAACCGCGGTTTATCTGAAAACATAAACAACATACATCAATTCTTTTATGTTTCCTAGAATTCTTTTTTAACAGTTATAAAAATCTTTATGACTTTCGATTGTCATAAAGAGACAATCTCATCTTTTGTGGTGCAAAATATTGACAACCCTTTTGTCTTTTTCTGTTTTCTATCGCATCCACAACAATCCATCACTCCTAGATTGCCTATCAATTTTTGAGGAGGAGAGAGAAGAGAAAGAGAGAGGATGAGTGGGGAAGGGGCAAACTGAGAGGGAGAGAGAGATCTTAAGCAGGCTTCACAGGCAGGGCTGCCCCATGCAGGGCTCGAACCCATGACCCTGGGGTCATGACCTCAGCCAAAATCAAGAGTTGGATACTTAACCAACTGAGCTGCCTAGGCACCCCCAGATTTCTTATCTTTTTAATAACTCCTCTATGTTTGTTTTGGTAACTATATCTAGTGACTGAAGTAGGTCATTCAGAAGTGGTCCATATTCTGTTCCTTTTCATAAAAACTTTTTTTTGCTCCATCTGATTTATTGCCCCGAACTTGTGTAACTCACCATACCCTTTTGTGTTTTTACAGTCCCGTCGTTTGTATACTCGTGCTACACATAGTTTATGTCCGTGCTTTCACCTGTGTTACTCTTGGTTGCGTGATTTGAGTGAGTTCTTCAAGATTCCCCTCGAACTTTCTTAAGCTCTCCCTTTGACTCTGCTCTTTATACTTTCCATTCAACTTCTAATTGAGGCAGCTTGTTTCCCTATGTGAGCTTTAATGTATCTATTTTCTTTCTTATTTTCCATTCCTTTCTGCCACCAGGTATTTGCATTTCTTTTCCTCCCTTTATTCGGAGCTTCCACATACTCCCTTCCTTCTTTTCAGCATCCAATAGAACAGAGACTATGTTACCAGAACAGGAGACAATGCACTGCCTTTTCTTACCCCTTTGTGTGTGCCATTTTTCATATGCATTTCCCCTTCAGTTACTCTTAGTCCCTTCCTAAAAATTGCTGTATTCAGGTTCTTTCTTCTGGAAATGCTTTCCCTAAAGAATCCACTTTAGCGATTATTTGAGCCACCATTTTGTTTCCTTTCTTTCCTTTTTTTAAAAGCTTAGTTATTTATTTTGAGAGAGATATAGAAAGAACGTGAGGGACAGAGAGACAGAGAGAATCCTGTGCAGGCTTTTCACTATCAATGTGGAGCCTGACATGGGGCTCGATCTCATGAACCATAAGATCATGACCTGAGCCTAAATCAACAGTCAGACGCTGAACAGACTAAGCCATCCAGGGGCCCTCAAACCACCATTTTCTGATGACTGATCATTTCCTTGTACATCTAGCCCATGTCCTTAGGCCCTCAAGCATTTACATCGTGACTATGGACTAAGTACAATTTAGAAACTCAGCACTGAGAACTAAGACCTTATTTACTATGCACTCACTTTTCATTTATTTCCACAGTATGTTGCCACCAATTTTTAATACTCTCATTTCTGAGAAAATAATTACCTTAAAGCTTCTAACAGGACCTATTTTGTTAGCAGAGGCATGTAACTCTTATCAACAGAGGCTCAAGCACCCAAACCTTCAGATCCCATAAAGAGGTGACATGCCAACTTAATAAACCATTAAATAGGAACGACATACCTAATTTGCAAGAATAAGATGCTAATCTGATTAAAGTGTGAGGTGGGAAAAATTAAAAGGGAACAATGCAGTACTTCTAATAATCCTCCCAATGTGAATCCAGAAGGGCTCATGATGTTCGTTAAACAGTTACATTGCACTTAATAAAAACATTACTCACTTGGGAAAAGTTGGGTTTTATACAACTTCTTAGAAATGTTGGGGCGCTTGGGTGGCTCAGTCGGTTAAGTGACCGACTTTGGCTCAGGTCATGATCTCACACTCCGTGGATTTGAGCCTTGCATCGGGCTCTGTGCTGACAGCTCAGAGCCTGGAATCTGCTTCGGATTCTGTGTCTCCGTCTCCCTCTGCCCTTCCCCTGCTCATGCTCTGTCTCTCCGCCTCTCAAAAATAAACAAACATTTAAAAAAAAAATTATCTGTTGCAGAAAACAAGGCAAACTCATATTTATCTCCACTAGCTGCACTGATATTTGAATAATCGCCTATTCACTTAGGCAGACACACAAACTCCCAACCTGTTTCACTAACCCTAATTGAAGTTTGAAATTTATAGCAAAGGGAATAAACCTCTGAAAACACTGGCCCAAAAACTTAAGTCTAAAATACGCTGTCTTTACACCTTATTGAGCAATTATTTCTCTGTTTGTGCTTTGAGGGATTTTTTTTTTTTTGAAAGACTAAAAAGTAACTGGAACTTTTTTGTTTGGTGTAGCAGCAAATTGCCTGAAATTGAGCCAGCCAAGAACATGTAATTAAGAACTGTCAACCCAAGTAAGTAGCTCTGTATTCTAATTAACTTGTACTTTTATAATTTCTTAGCAAAGTTTTTTCACACTGAGAGCATTATCCTGTTAAATCTGATTTATTTTGGTTTTGCAGAGAGGATGGAAACTCAAAGCTCAAAGGCTTTCACCCTGTACTTAACTTGCACTAGCTAGGTTCAATCATCCAATTTATCTGTGGTTGACATTTTCATTTAAAAAAGTCGAGATGTTGGGGCACCTGGGTGGCTCAATCAGTTAAGCGTCTGACTTCAGCCAGGGCATGATCTTGTGGGTTCAGGAGTTTGAGCCCCGCGTCAGGCTGTGTGCTGACAGCTCAGAGCCTGGAGCCTGCTTCGGATTCTGTGTCTCCCTCTCTCTCTGCCCTTCCCCTGCTCACACTCTGTCTTTCAGAAATGAATAAATGTTAAAAAGCTTTTTTTTAAATCGACATGTTAATGAATAGTATATGAAAGTCAACAAAGCATTATGGTGGTGAGAAGTTTTCCTAAAAACACCAGCTCATATGTTAAAGAGAAAATAGAGACTACAAAGTAATCAATATTGCTTCAACCATTTCTAAGATATAAATCAATAACCTAGCTTTCAGGGCTCTTATGGACACTGAAAGAGGTATTTTTTTTATATGCTCTGTAAACTGCAAAAACTCATTTATCCGGAAATCTCACTTACACAGAACAAAACTATGAACCAGAAAGGAAGCAGAGTAATGTTATCACAAGCATCCCATCTACTTCATTAATCATGACATTGTTCCTCCTTTTTAAAAAATCATGTCTTCTAGGTTTTTTTTTAATGCTTATTTATTTATTTTTGCGAGAGAGAGAGAAAGAGAGAGAGAGAGAAGAAAAGCAGGGGAAGGGGAGAGAGAGAGAAAGAGGCAGAGAGAATCCCAAGCAGGCTCAGCACTGTCAGCACAGAACCCGACACAGGGCTCAAACCCACATACCATGAGATCACGACCTGAGCTGAAATCAAGAGTTGGAGGCTTAATAAACTGAGCCACCCAGGTGCCCCATGTCTTCTAGTTTCTAATTATTTTCTTAGAAAGTGGGTTCTGTTTTGCAAATTTCATTATTGAAGTTTTTTCCTGATTTACTCATCAATAACACCAATATGCAAAAGTTCAGTCAATTATCAAATAATGGTTATAGGCGAAAATTGTTAAGAAAAAAGCAAATGTGGGGCGCCTGGGTGGCTTAGTTGGTTAATTGTCCGACTTTCGCTTAGGTCATGATCTCGCAGTTCGTGGGTTTGAGCCCCGCGTCGGGCTCTGTGCTGACTGCCAGCTCAGAGCCTGGAGCCTGTTTCAGTCTGTGACTCCCTCTCTCTCTGACCCTCCCTGCTCACGCTTTCTCTCTCTCTCTCCTCCTAGAAATAAATAAAACATTAAAAAAAATTGTTTAAAAAAAAAAAGAAAAAAGCAAATGTGTGTGTCAGTAGTAAATGGAAAATTCATGAGCAAACCAAGAAGTCTTTCTAGAAAAAACTAATTTGCAATTATACCTCAATTTACAAAAACACAGAAAAATAAAAGCAGAAAGCATATAGGGCCTACATGAATGCGATTATAAAAATCTGCTGATAATCTAAAAGAAGATATACATATGTATGTATATATGTGTGTATATAGATATACATATATACCTAATAAGTATACATATGATTTTGTTATTGGCTAATATGGCAGACATCAGGTGTTTTTCCTTTCCAGTATTTCGCCTAATATTTTGGTTACCAGTGTCTTCTTTCTTTTGGAGAGCTCTTCTTTTTTATTTTTATGTATGTAAAAAACATTTTAACATTTATTCAATTTTTAGAGCCAGAGAGACAGAGCATGAGTAGGGGAGGAGCAGGGAGAGAGGGAGACACATAATCCGAAGCAGGCTCTGGGCTGTCAGCACAGAGCCTGAAGCAGGACTCGAACCCACAAACTGTGATATCATGACCTGAACTGAAGTCAGATGCTCAACCGATTGAGTCCCCCCAGGCCCCCCATTTTTATTTTTATTTTTTTAAGTAAGCTCCATGCCTAGTGTGGGGCTCAGATTCAAAAGTCCAAAATCAAGAGTCACATGCTCTACCTACTGAGTCAGCCAGGAATTCCCTTGGGGACTCTTCTCTCCCCACCCTATATGGTTCTGTTGAGGCCCCCTCCCTCAACCAGAAGGGGCGTCCTTTATGAGTCTGGATCTACAATAGCACCTTAGCCTCTTGGTCACGGTAATGATCCTAGGACCATAATTTATCCTAATACCTCGATTATAGTCCTTCACAATTTTTTCCAAGGTGGAAATTAAGGGGAAGCATTCACAATGCCCTCGCATGATCCTCTGTAAGGACGGGTGTCTAGAGATAGTAGCCACATTTCTTGACACATGAGGTAGCCTAAGGGACAAAAGCTGAAATAAGAAATGTAGAAATGGGGAAGGGAGGGCTTCTGACACTTTGTAAGTACCAGTACAACTCTGTACTGTGAAAATAAATACGGGAAACCTCATTTGAAAAGGAGACCAGAAAGCTCTGAAGGGAAGGCTCAGCCACGTACCACGTGCTGCAGCCTGCCTGTCGATCAGAAGGAAGGAAAGTAAGAGGTATCTTGATGAGGGAGTACATTTTCACATAGGAATTTCATCTCCTGCTTTAAGAAAAAGAAGGAAGACCCGTCCTGTTCCAGCAACAAGGCACTAACCACAGCTTGCAGCCAATGAGAAACTGATACAACCTCAAAGATTGGATATATGAGCCTCTACGTCTGCCATATTTGTTAAGATGGTTGGGATTGTTTTTTTAATGCATAAAACTAATACGGCCCAATACCCTGTATTATAATACCATACACTTTTGTAAGGAAACTCAGAAAGTAGAAAAATGTTATCATTCTGGTACTGTGATCCTACACACAACACAAAAACCACGTAACAACAATTAAAAACATAAGTAAATAGATAGAATATAAACAAAAATATATATAAAATATATGTCCCATCCATTATTCTGAATGGCATCTACCCTTGTTGTGCATAAAATACTAACTTTTATATTCCCACAAGAATTTCAAAATAAGACATTTGTTCAGGGTTTTAAAATGTTTTCATCTAGACAGCACAGTATTAATAATAATTTTAAAGACCTTAGTTATAATATAGCAACTCCCGGGGTGCCCGGGTGGCTCAGTCAGTTAAGTGTCTGACTTTGGCTCAGGTCTTGATTCCATAGCTCGTGGGTTCAAGCCCCACATCAGGCTCTGTGCTGACAGCTCAGAGCCTTGAGCCTATTTCAGATTATGTGTCTCCCTCTCTCTTTGCCTCTCCCTTGCCCCTGCTCTCTCTCTCAAAAATAAATAAACGTTAAAAAAATTTTTTAAAATATAGAAACTTCCTCTTCTCTCAGGACCACATCCTGATGGAATCGCATAATATCCTTTCTAAATGACCTTTTTTTGGTACCATCTTTTGGGAACTATAAACATACTTTTTTGCTCTGGAGAACAATTTGAACTTTATTGAGGGGAAAAAAAGCAAAATGTTGAAAGTAATTATGGAAAGAAAATTAACGTTTCCCTTGTTGATCTTATATGGATGACCGCTTGCATCCAGCCAAGTTTGGAATGAAAATGATTTTTTTTTTAATTTCCAAAGCTAATCAATTGGGGGAAAATCCCTTCAGTATAGGAGCAAGTCAGAAAATCACTCTCAGCTTTCCACAGAATTGGCTCTTCCCCTTTAAATGAGAATACTAATCAAGGTGTCCACATCAAAGGGGCCTTCAACAGAGTACAAGGGCCCTGATTTCATGTTCGTAAATATAAGGACTGAGCAAAAACAGAAAATAGTCTTATGTTGAGAGAAAATATTTTAGTCCATTTATAAATTTCATATGCCAATGTTGTCAGGTAGATTCTGCTCCAGTAGAAAATCTACTACCAATGAACATTTAATCCTTTAAGAATCAAAAAGAAACAAGGAGTAAAACCAAAATCAAAGATGATGTAAGTCAAATACATGAGGTAGAAGAGTTGTACTTTAAAAATTTTTTTTAATTGTTTATTTTTGAAGGAAAAAGAGACAGAGTACAAGAGGGGGAGGGGCAGAGAGAGAGAAAGACACAGAATCCGAAGCAGGCTCCAGGCTCTGAGCTGTCAGCACAGAACCCCACGCGGGGCTTGAACTCATGAGCCGTGAGATAATAACCTAGGCTGAAGTTAGACGCTTAACGGATTGAGCCACCCAGGTGCCCCAAGCAGAGTCGTAGTTTTGAAAAAGGATCAGGAGATCTCTGCCCCCAGACTGTAAAGTGCTTGAATATTGAGACCATGCTTTTGACTCCAATGCATTTAGCATGGAGACCGGTATCCCATTAAGTCTTCAATAGCTGTTTGTGTGATTGCACTGAATATCAAATTCAAACTGAGCTTCAATAACTTTTAAAACGTGCATAATTTGTTACCCAAACTGCAGCTGTTACACATTTGCTCTCAAGCTTCATTTGTGACCTGGCATTGCTTGGAAACGCTGTAATGCTCACCTTCTGTGCAGAATGAGATTACAGTGTTTGGAGGGTCGTAACATCCAAATGCGGATGAAATCGTACCTGAGGTCCTGCAAATGACAAGACACGCTTGACAAAGTCTTTAATGTTCCACTTCCTAATGGCCCATCTGTGTACCTCACTCCAGCCAGGGGTCCACGTCATGTAGGAAACTTCCCTTGATTATTTCTGCTCAATAATCACTCCTAACAATATCTGTGTTTCACCTTTTCTTCAAAGCAGGTGTAAAATACACTTAGGCAGAAAAGTAGAGAGTAATGATATCCAAGCCTACTTTCCATGGTCTAGGGATGCATTATCAACAGTCAATTGAAGATGATACTAACTCCATTACTAGGTTGTCAAGATGATTTTCATTAAGAGTATGCACGGAAAATACCTTGCAAAAATTAGCTGTTATGTAAATATTTGTTGAACGAAGAGATGACTGGTAAATTCATGTCTTATTTATAGTTACATTTCCTTTATAGTTACTATCATTTTACTATTACAGTCCACTCCAGTCACTTCACATTTCAATTTTAAGTGCCATGGAGTTCTATAAACCAATCTTGACCCTGGCTTGAGCTTAACCTGTAACACACTTCAAGGACAGGAAGATCATAAAATATGCTGATCATATATGACTCTGCTTACATCTACTTATAATTCTGCCAATGGCATTTAGACAAGGTTTAATACAAAATTAAAAAAAGAGAATCTCAGTCATTATCGCTATTTTCATCGGCCGCGTTTACATCCATCATCGCAATGCGGTGAGCTGTGACCAACACGTGGCTTAACCACTGTGTTCTTTAGAAGAGACGACGTGAGAAAAGTAGCTTACATTTCACAACCTTTAAACTCTAAAACCTCAATGCTTTGTTTTGCCTTGCAGAGTTTCAATGTAACAGTGTCACTGTTGTACGACAGTCCTCAATGCATTGGTTACAATCAGCTGGTCAATCTTCTATCCCAACGAAATCAATCATGGTGACAGTTGCCACTATGGCCTCCTCCCTGTATTTTCTAAGCATGGAGGAGGACAAGTGAGCACCTGTCTCCCAGATTTTAGGTTGCAAACATCACTTGAACAAAGCAGGATTCCTTACCCCGCAGCCGAATATGATCTTCTGAAACAGGCTGGGAGTCCCCTAATGAACGTGTTCACATTGTGATCGTGGTTTTCCTTTAAAGATGAAACTCCTCAGAGAATGTGTGAATGGAATATAACATTTATAATCTAATTGTCACCAAATGGCATTTAAGATGTTTGTTTCACCTTGTTTTCTCACATTAATGGAAACCGGTAGAAATTTGATCAAAATATTTATAGAGCTACTTTTGCAACAAGAGAAGCCATGCGTTTTTCTTTTCCCAATAAAGGCAATACATCAAATAAGTATTCATTTATGGAGCTGCTCAAGTAAAAGCAAAACTGGAAATATTCAAGATCAGTAAGGATATTCATTCTTCCCTTAGAATATGATTGAAACAGTTGACATGTTATATAATGTAACAACATAGTACTACATAATGGTCAATAACATGTTACAAATGTTCACTTTTAAAGCTGTACAAGGATTCCCTTTACAACATATTCAACCTATATGTTTACTAACCTAAAGGCCTCGAGAATATAACATCTCATGCCTCTGCATTTCAAAACCGGACAGCACCCATGCTGTTAAATCCCTATTTTAAAGTATTAAAACTGACCGTCTTTGTCCTTCCATTATGAATTTCTTAACTGTGGTGAACTCTCAGGTTACTCAACTGACTTTCAGTAAGTAGTTCAGGGAATGAGCGGCTTCACATTAGCTCATCTGAGAAGGCGCTCCTTGTGTCTGAAATTCTAGAGATAGGTTTGTTTAGGAAAATCGGTGAAACATTCCATGTAATCAGTCACTTCTTTCTACATTACAAGACGAAGTAATCTATCACTTTGTTATAGAGCCCAAAGAATGGTCCTGAAACACCAGGGATACAGATCTATCTTCTTATCCTTTCCGTCCCAGAAAATTTTCATAGCTCATCTGGAAGAAACGGGAATAGCCATCACCCTAATGGTCTCAATTCAGACTGCTTTTTCTTTTGTCGTTCTTACATACACTACCCCCCCACCCCACCCCCGCCAGTCCCCGCTTTGTTCAAATGCAAAAACTGAAGCCACTGGACTGCCTTTTTCTAAACAAGTTCACCTTGCTCTAAGTCTGGCTTTTTGTGTTTCCTCTGGCTGGTTACCCCCTCTGGATATCACTGTGAGTTAGCGTCTTCATTTGCCTTCTCTTGTCTTATGCCTGGCCCCTTGCAACACCTTGTAAGGTGCCTCCAATCCCTAGAAGTTTTGGAAGTTTTGGAATAAGGCCTGGAATTTGGATCATGCTATTATCTTACCAGAACAATGATTAAACACACACGAATGTGCTCACCCCCCCTCCACAGTAAACGAGTAAAGGTTTGAATTGTGTTTGCTTCTACACCCTGAAATAATTGAGCCTCCTTTCAAAAGAAACAATTTACTGTCAAATTTGGCCTTTATTTCAAACATACACTTGATGATAACGGCAAGTGGATATTTCAGCGCATCGTCAATTGATTCCATATGACTTTCACTTTTCCTCTTTCCATCCCTTCCCTTATAGTCTGAAGGTTTCAAGGATTAAGGGCTTTATAAGTTGAGGGGGCAGAATAGTCTAATATGACTGACGGAATAAAACAGATTGATTTAAAATTCACGTGCAGTATATTTGAAGACAGATTGTCAGTGATTTACTTGCAACTCTATTTTCAGCTCTTTTCAGTTATTTTTCAGCTGTTCTGATCTCTAATTTAATGCTTTATATAGTTGCGTCAGTACATTTATGGATTGAAATGTACAAGGCTATGTAACTCTGAAAAAGAAATACACTGTAAGTTTAAAAATTTCTAAGAGGCTATATGGAAAGCTTGTAGAGATTTCTTAACACTTGGAATTCACTTTTTTTTAAATTAATGATAGGTGCTAAGAATACTTTCCTGAAAGAACTTCAGTTTCCCTTCTCGTGCCTAACCACGCAAAAAGTTTTATGATGTGACAAAAGTAAATGAGCTAAGTATCGATTTAAATGTTATTTATATTCTATCTATTCTCCTATATTCTCCTATAGTAAGAAAGCCCAGACTTACTTATTTATAAGCACAACGACTTTGACTTTCTAGCATGCCACTAGGTCAAAGTGCGGAATAAATATTAGACCAGTGAAATTAATTTTCTCTTGCTCTCACATTCCTTTTCGATTAGATTTATCTCCAACTTCTCCAGTTAACAGAGTAGGCTGTCCGTGTGCTTTATCAAATGTGAGGTATAACCCATTCTGATGGCTTAGGGCCACTGGACCCACCCCTGCAATAGGAAAACCCACTAGGGGAAGCCTAGAGCCTCGAACCAGCTGGATTCACGGAAGAAATCTCAGCTCCTTTCAGTGGGTAGAGTTCCTTGTTTAGTTGCTACAACTTCACTCCGGAAAGCATGATCTCTCCTGTTAGGTGCGGAACATGGGGAACAGGAGCTAGCTTCCTGAGATCAGGGCGATGGAGAGGTCTGGACTCCAAATATATGCCCTACGAGCTTCTCCCCAAAAGGTTTCCTGCCATTCTGGGGTTGCATCATTATCACAGGGGATGAAAATATGGCCCTTATCCAAGGAGGAAATAAAGGGCACTTGCTAGGAAAAGTTTTAAGTCAACTTAACATAATCAATATGTGCCGGGTGAGGTTCACTCGCCTGCAAGATATGTTCTTTTTTGACAAAGAAGTGAACGACCCGAGCTGACTAAACCCATCGCACTGGAAACACTGGTGATGGAAGTGATTGCCACAGACTTTGGAGCAGGAAAGGGACTTCAGCGATCACTGTCAAAGTCCTAAGTGGAGGGCCTTGCACAAAGTAGTCTCCCAAGAAGTAACTGCTTGGTGAATCCGATTTACTCTCTCTTTTTACAGACAAAAGAGCCAAAGCCAAAAGGAAGAAGTCGTTTTCCCAATGACATAAAGGTGGCCAGTGGCCGAGCCAGGGTAAGAGATCAGAACTTCTAAGTCCTTATTGATTATTTTTTCTACCATACTCTTCTCTGCGTTCATTCAGTCATTTCCACTGCTGACTGAGAGACTGAACTTTGATTACCATCATCCCGAGAACTTGGTCCACGTGACCTGATGCTTGCAAGGCCCTGGAGCGCAGCAACTCCTTGCATCAGCCTCAACTACTCTTGTCCACACCCACGTCTCTCTTCCCGGAAGTCCCACAGAGCTCTCCGTTCACATCGCAAATTTTGATTTTAAATCAAAGATTTGTGGATTAGTGAAGCACAGTGATTTCACATGTGCTTCTTGTGTCATTAATAAGTTTGCATGCTCCTCTTGGTGAAGGGACGTTTGCTTATAGCTCTCTTATATGTGTCAGCATGTAACTTAGGTTTATATGGGCGCATGAGAGTTAAGAATTAGCATCTAACTTAATGTCCAAATTGGGACACCTCTGAGACTCAAAGAAAGTATTATTGACATTTATTCAGTAAGTATAAACTGTGACCTTCCTGGGCACACTGGACTGGGATGGCCATCCTAACCGTAGTTGACTTGATCCACATGGGATCAACTAATTAGAGTCATTTCACTGGTGATTGTACAAATGTCCAACTATGGGATACTGTTAGCAATTTGCCCAGTTACACTGAGTGGAATTATTTCTAAAGCACTAAGCACGGAAAAAATTTTGACAGGCTGTGGAATTCTGTTTACTGAATACTCACCTGTATATGTTATTTGTTTAAAAGCTATCAAGAGTATTTCCATAAAAGATTTGTTTGTTGCCTTTGTTTTTAAGCCATAAGGCTAAAATTGATTGCAGGACTTTTGTTGGTTTTGTTTTAATCATTTCAATATTGAAAATGTGGCAGAGGGTGAAAAAAATGGCATTTCCCCTGATTCTTTCCTGAAGGTAAAATATGAAATCTGATGGCTTTCTACGTGGGGTGGGCGAAGCGGGGTGCTATTAGGAGCTATGGACAAAAGGGTACAAATTTGAAGTTTAAAAATAGATTTAAATTTCAACTCTCTATTCAAAAAGTATCAAGACACATATTATAATTTCAATGATAATATTTGTTGCCATAAGTTATGGAGATATTGGTAATGGAAACAAATAAAATCCATGGTCAACTCTTCTACAAGTGATGACTGACTAACATTTTATAGCATGTACCCACCATCAATCATCAATAATTACATTGATTATTAAGAAATAATCAAATATTTTTTGGATACAATTTTCATGCTATAAATATATATTTTCTTGTCCAGATACCTAACAGAGGCCAGACATCCCAGAGAAAACAGTCCATAGTTTCCATTTGTTAATATTGCTAAATTAGAGCTTTCATGATAGAAATTTCCTGCAGCAGAATGAATTTTAAGCACTAGAACAACGACAATACACCATCTGCTCCACAGAGAAATTTGTTGTCTTAACAGTAACAAAGGACAAATAGGCAAGATAGATACTCCAAGCCAACAAGAGGGTATATGCAACAAGGAAAGAAGTATTTCTTTGATAAATTGCATTTTTCGCTGAATACCACTTTCTGTACTAAACAACCCTTCATTCAACTATAAGCAGATGTTTATCAAAGATAATTCATAGTCTTTTTCACAAACGCTGTTTTGTATTATGAGAGAATCTAAACAGTCACACTTGTCCATCTCCCGAGTTCTGAGAGAAATTAAAGTACAGAAGCAGAAAAAGACAAATAAAAATAATTACTTGGGAAAACAAAATAGCATGTTGCCCTTAGGAAAAATGCTGAGAACAGACATTCTGTTGACAGATTTTCACCTACCCACACGCACCTCTAAGACAAGCCCCTCGACTATATTAAGAAATTAAGTTTTAAAGATCTATTTAAAAGACTGTCTTCCCACATCTTGTTATCAGTGTAATATGTGTGTGTGAGGCTGGGAAGGCATAAAGGGGGTGTTCAAATGGCCTTTATTCTGCACCAAAATAATAAGGGGAAAATAATAAAACCCAGTATTATTATAACACATTCATGGTCAAGGGTAGTGGGTCGTATGAATGCTATCTTGCCATATTTCTCAAGATGAAGGTATTTATTTTCATTTCAAAAAGAAGCCAATATCTGGAACCTCAAGACAAGGAAGTTTACCTAAGGCACGTGGTCTGTCTTCACTTCTTCGGCTCCATAGTCTCAATAAAGAGGACAGTTGAAACGACAATGCTTTAAAAATATACACTGGATAAAAAAGTCTTTCTAACGTATCCTTGCCAACTGTCAGGAAAGGCTTGTCATTCTTTTTTAACTGGGTTTTGTATCTCAGTCAACAAGGATTTATGTCTTTTGATGTGTGTTTTTCACTTGTACGTTTCATCTCAGTTGTCTGAAAATAGTCCTATAATGAGCTGCAGGTTGTGTACTTTCTTTTATAATGTTGGCCTAATTATCAGGGAGCGAAATGAATTTCTCTTGTCACATCATCACCATCATCCAGCCATGTCGACCTTATTTGAGGGGCAAGGAAACTGAGTCCAAGAGGGGTTCATGTGAATTGCTAAGATCTACACAGTTAATAATATCGGCCATGATAATGTAATGACAATTATTTGGAATATGGACACAGTCACCTTGACTTAGAAGTACCAGGTACTGAGCTGCTTGAGTTGTCTCTCCGCCCCCTCACACGTCTTAGGCAGGGTCCCAGAACCCCGTAGATATGTACCCACCCGCATGCAGGAGTAGCCCACAGAATGACTCTCCCAGCTTTGTAGAGGGATTTGCTCTTGCACTGCTCGATGCCCAATTGGTCAGGGAGAAGGCCAATGGGTCACTTGCCAGTGCTCATAGACGGTAGAGCTAGGCCTGGGAGCCCGTGCTCTGTGCAGAAGAACCAGCTTGGAAGAGGGGGTGAAAACGAGACCTGAAGCATGTCAGGATCCATGCTTCTTCATTCGCTCAGTACGGCTACGACATCCATGGGTCAGCTTTAGGGGAAAGAAAGGTGGGTTTAGAATCAGGCAGATCTGGGTTCAGAATCCCAGCTCTGTCACTCACGAGCTGTGGAACCTCAGAAACTCACTGAAGCCCCTCTTGGCCTGTGTTTCCTTATATGTTAATGAGATGGATGATGACTTGTTATTGACAGTTGACCATGGGGAGAATTGGAAGAAATAACTTGTGAAATCCAGTCTAGTGCCTGACATCAGTAGATGTTCAATAAGTAACAGCCATTGGGACCACCAAACATCTCCTGCCTTGCTAAAGGCAATTCTCATTTTCTTTCAAATTACCATTTGTGAGGAGCTTGGTTACAAATTTCGGGAATTTTTTAAAATTCATACTTTTACATTTTTTTCAACTTGCCTCATAATTTCCCCTTACAAAAGCCACGTTGCTTTGTACCTAATTATTTATGTTGGCTCAAATGATGAATCTATTTAAAATTGCTTGGGGACACCTGTGTGGCTCAGTCAGTGAAACATCAGACTCTTGGTTTCAGTGCAGGTCATGATCTCACAGCTTGTGGGTTCGAGCCCCACATTGGGCTCTCTGCTGTCAGCACGGAGCGCGCTTCAGTTCCACTGTCTCCCTCTCTCTCTGTCCTTCCCCCACTCGCTCTTTTTTTTCCCTCTCTCTCCCTCTCTCAAAAATAAACAGCAAAAAAAAAAAAAAAAGTTAAAATTGCTTAAACATTCCTGACAAGAACTTGTAGATCATTATCCTCAAATTTTGTGACAAAGACATCCTTCCTGTGAGTCTGGAAGAAATTCACATTCTCCCACATGTGCAAAATGGAAAACCATCCATTTGATGTGCCTCTCCGTTTTTTCTTGGTTATGACTAAAAATCTTCCCGTCAAGCAGCCACTGTCAAATAATCATCATTATGTCTTTCTTCTTGTTTTGCTTCATGAAGTCATTGTTGAAATGCTACTACTCTAAATGTATAGCATTCTTGTCAAAACAAGTCTTTCTCTATAGCCTTCTAGTTTTGCCCTAGTCTGCTATGCTACCACATGAAATGATGCCCACTGGGATCCTCGGCCATCTTGGAATTCCAAGAATAGTCTGCCCTCAAGTGCATAGAATGGATTATAACCCTTGGTATGTGAGTCACAATCATCTCACCAAACATGGTGACATTGATACAATTACTTAATTGAGCAATCAAAAATTAAAACAACACATCCCATATGCATTGTGTATATTCAATTTTAGAACACAATGCCAATTTTTTCCCCAAGTAGTTGTACAAATACATACTTGCTCTAGTAATGCATAAAACGTCTAGGTGACTCACATTCCTTCCAATGCTCGGCTCTTCCAATTTTTTAAAGTTTTACCAATATAATTGCTATAAAATGTTTCATTTCTTTCTTGCCTTCCCCCGCCTCCCTGAAGAAGTCCCATTAACCAAAGTTGGGGTTTAGAACTTTTCCTGGACACTTGAAAGAGAGTGAAATCAAAACGCAGAACTTTCTCCACGAAATGAAAACTACAGTTGATATTCTAGACTATTCTAGGTTAAAGGTTTTAAAAAATGGGGAGGAAGAAAACAATACAAATGAACAGTACTCACTTTAAAAGTAGGAAAAACAGTGTACTCCAAAACTTAAAGTGCATATATAGGTGTATCTGTGATGTATAAAAGACCTTATTTTCCTTCCTAAAATTCTAGAATAATGGCAAATTGAAGGGGGAAATATGCATTGGCCTTTGTTTCTCCTTTTACAGTGAAGAAGACCTACCTATTTACAAAGTGTTGGTTAGCAAGTTAGAAGATAGACACTCTTGAATGTGCAGACTATTTGGTAGATATAAATACAAAAAGAGGGAAAATAACATGTGACAAACTGGTTATTAATCATGGGTTTTAATAGTTTATATTTCCTGTAGAAGACCATCTTCTTATGAAGTTGTGGCCCATTTAATTCATCATTCAGAAAAATACATGTTATTATTCCACAGTTTTGAAAGGGAGTTGTTTCTCAGAGTAATTGTTTTACATGTAATTATGATTATAACAGCCTTAATCCTCAAGTATAATATCACTTTCAGTATGCATACTTGTCAAAATGCAATGTTGTAGTAAAGGCAAGTCACCCACAAGAAACTGAGTCAAGGTTTTTACCTTATTAACGGCTGTCACTCTATATTTTTGGTGAGGTACCACTATTCTAATTATGTCTAATCATGCCCCATTAAAATTATGTATTTGCCTAACACTAATTGCAACAATATCTCATTCAATGCCTTTTGCTTTCATGGAAGACTGATATTGGAGAGGAGCATGTCTAACAAATAAAAATTCCTTAAGATAAAGACATAAACACCAGGGGCTGCTGGGTGGCTCAGTCAGTTAAGCATCTGACTTCAGCTCAGGTCATGATCTCACAGTTCATGAGTTCAAGCCCCGCACTGGGCTCTGTGCTGGCAACTCAGAGCCTTCAGCTGCTTTGGATTCTGTGTCTCCCTCTCTCTCTGCTCCTCCCCTGTTCCTGTGGTCTCTCTCTCTCTCTCAAAAATAAATATTAAAAAATTTTTTTAAAAGGGCATAAACACCAAAACCCTCAGATTCTATTTAAAAACTGCTCCTAAAAGTTACCACTTAACTTTATATAAATTTTTAGATATACCAAGTGTTAGATAAACAGTTCTGCGGAAAACTTCACTACTGACTTTAAAATCTTGATGTTATAAGTCATGACTAATTGCTGCAGACCAGGGAACTAAAATTGTTTTCAGAATCCAACAGGGACTCAAATATTTACCTTCATTCTTCACTGTTACGAGGGTAAGCACTCGTAGAGAAACAGATCTAGGAGCACCTGGGTGGCTCAGTTGGTTTTGTGTCTGACTTCAGCTCAGGTCATGATCTCACAGATCCTGAGTTTGAACCCTGTGTCTGGCTCTGTGCTGACTGCTTGGAACCTGGAGCCTGCTTTGGATGCTGTGTCTCCCTCTCTCTCTGCCCCTCCCGCTCTCTCTCTCTCTTTCTCTCTCTCTCTCTCTTTCTCAAAAACAGGGGCGCCTGGGTGGCTTAGTCGGTTAAGAGTCCGACTTTCGGGTCATGATCTCGCGGTTCGTGGGTTCGAGCCCCGCCGGGCTCTGTGCCGACTGCCAGCTCAGAGCCTGGAGCCTCTTCAGAGTCTGTGTCTCCTCTCTCTGACCCTCCTGCTCACGCTGTCTCTCTCTCTCTCTCTCTCTCTCTCTCCCCTAGAAATAAATAAAAATATTAAAAAAAAAACAACAAATAATAAGCATTAAAAAAGAATTTAAAATAAGCAGATCTATAAACTTTACTTTGAGATTAGCACTATGATCTAATGAGTAGATCCTCTATCCATAGCCATTGCAGACTTTTCCAAGATAACTATGTATTTGACAGAAAACAAAATGTCTCTCTTTTGCTTGCTTTTACTATACCCTTCTCAACAAATTGATGGTGGCTACACTTGTAACAAGCACTGAGTAATGTATAGAATTGCTGAATCATTTTGTTGTATACCTGAAACTAATGTAACATTGTATGTTAATTATATTTCAATTTTCTTACTTAAATATTTTTAAAATTTATTTTTGAGAGTACACAAGCGAGGGAGGGGCAGACAGAGGGGGACAGAGAATCCGAAGGGGGCTCTGTGCTCACAGCAGCGAGTCCAAGGTGGAGCTCACACTCACAAACTGCGAGATCATGACCTGAGCTTAAATCGAACACTCAAAAGATTGAGCCACTCGGTGGCCCCTTCAATTTTTTAAAGAAGTAAAAAAGAAAGAAAGAAAGAAAGAAAGAAAGAAGGAAAGAAAGAAAGAAAGGTCAACCAGCAAATACCTATGGAGGAGTTACCATGTCAGAGGGACTCAATGCGAATGCCTGGGTAGGGTGTAGGAAGCCAAATAGGCTGCTTAATGAGATAGAAGAGATGAAGGTGGCCACAATGTTTACAATTCATCCCAAATTATAAGCTCACCTCCTAAGGGCTCTCCCTCTGAAATGCAGGCTTCATTGATTTCTTCCCCTTTGTACCTGTAGAATCCTTATTGCTTAGGGCATACTATTTACCTCTCTGTAACATTCTGCTTTTGTGTTGATTTCATGTTAATTAATCTCATCTCACCAATAAGATCATGAGCAAATGGAGAGGTCAGAGATCATGGCCAATACGACTCCTGAAATTATGGGATTAGCAGTATGCCACCACCTGAAATTCCTGGCATTGTGCTGATCCCATAAGAGTGCTCCATAATTATTTAGGCTAATTAATCTAATATTCATTCTTTATTATAACCTCATAAGATGCAAAGGGAAGGAAATATGATGAAATCCAGTGTATCACCATCAGCTACTCATTCTAGACTCTTCTATTACTGAAATGTTTACAGCAAATTGTGTGAAAACTTCTGAATAATTTAGAGCAATAAACAGCATTCTTTTCGTGCGACAGGGGTGTTTTGATATGTTAATCGTAGCGTTTTGCTTTTTAAAAACTAGGTTACATCATTTTTTCTTTCTAATGCAAACTTAACGCACTACCTTTTAATATGAAGAAGAGTCAAACATAATGATCTTCGCTTTAAGTAATTTTCCCAAAAAATAAACTGAGAACCTTATGTTCTCTGGGGCATGATATCATAAAGTATAATGAAGGAAAAGCTGACGGAGCTGCATTCTGCCAACTCTTACTATCCAAATTGCCACTGACCTTCCCCTGAAGGCTTCAGAGAGCCTCATTATCCTTTCTTCCTCCTCTAATTCAGTAACCATCTATCACTTCTCAAGCTATAACTCTGCCATAGGGAATGTCAACCAGTCAATTGTGGGAGAGAAATAAACAAATTAGATTTAAAGGACAGAGTTCGATGTTGGATAGCAATAACACTTAAAGACATTGATCTGGGGGCGCCTGGGTGGCTCAGTCGGTCAAGTGTCTGACTTCGGCTCAGGTCATGATCTCACGGTTCATGAGTTTGAGCCCCGTGTCGGGCTCTGTGCTGACAGCTCAGAGCCTGGAGCCTGCTTCGGATTCTGTGTCTCCCTCTCTGTCTCTGTCCCTTCTCCCCATCCTCAAAAAGAAATAGACATTAGAAAAAAAAAAGACACTGATCTGGGAGCAAGTCACGGATTATAAAGTAGGGCGCAGAGAAACTTGAAACAAATCATGTTTATTCCTTCTCTTTTGTTTGCTTTGGTGCCTCCCTTGGGAATCTGATTTATAGATCCATTCCCTGAGCTTATGAATATTGAGAAATGATGGGCTTCATTCGACTTTTTCGATAAGGTTGTCTAGAAAGGCGGTAAGCCATTAAGCGGATGATCAGGTTTTTGAAGCTGTGACTTGGAACCACTTTCACCACATGAGAGCCCCAAACACTGGAGAACTCCCCTAGCACGAAACGATTCCGTAGCCACCTGGTGGTAGGGCACGCTTGTTACGGGTGTAATCATTGGAGCCCAATACCAAAGCGTCTGAATTGGGCGGCAGAGACGAGACATCCGTCAGCATATCTGGGCACTTACGGGAGTTTCTTTTTGGAAGAACAGCTATAAATACTATCAAGACCCTTTATTCAGCACCTTCCTCTTAATATCTTCTCCATGTTGCTCTCGCTTTACCTGTTCCACCTTATCCTGTTACTAAGTATAACCCAATAAGGTCACAGGCCCCATGGGCTCCGACTCCTTCAATGCTAATGTTTCCAAGCTTTTTGTGAAGCCCCTCCACCCTCAACACACATTCTCCAAGTCCCCTTCCTCCTGCCCTGCCTACGTTCTAAATTCAGTGGTCTCCCAAGCTAATCTTACCCTTTCTTCATTTGTTTTTCCTCGTTGACCTTATCGCTTTCTTTGCTGGAGCTATCCTTTCAATGATAGGTTCTCTGGCAAACATTTTCCCCCACAGAATGCCTCTCTGAAAATGTGCTTTCTAGCCTGGCTTTTATTTAACAATTTAGAGGCGACCCTGAAATACCAGTTTTCTTTAGGATACCGGAGTTACTTGGTTGTCTTCTCTCCTTTAAGAATCAGAGGTTACTGTTAGTCAATGACATCAAGATCTGTTTGTCAACCGAAAACCTGGCTTACCCTTTCAAAGCATGGGGAGTGCCAAAGCTCATCAAAATGAATATTAATTGAAGAAAAGCACCAAGGAGCAAACAACGTAAGGAAGGTGTGCTGTACTTAAATGTCAGCACATCAAGTACGAAAATCAATTTTTAAATATAATTAACAAAAATAAAGCGTAAAAAGGACCAATTCATTTGTATTTTTATATCCAAGGGAACATGATGTGTTTTGTTAAAATGAATTTACAGAAAGAAGTATATATCCAATTTAAAGGAAGCTTTCTCTGTAGAAATCTAAACATATAAAAATAATAAATAATAATGGAAATGACTCATTAAGTCACGCTTTCGTCCAACATTTAATGAGCACATTTATCAAGCATTTTTATACTATCAATGAACATTGTGTCACCTATTAAAAGACAACTGTCGGGGACCTCTGGGTGGCTCAGTCAGTTAAGCGTCCAACTTCAGCTCAGGTCATGATCTCATGGTTCATGAGTTCGAGCCCCTCATTGGGCTCTGTTGCTGACAGCTAGCTCAGAGCCTAGAGCCTGCTTCAGATTCTGTGTCTCCCTCTCTCTGTCCCTCCCCCATTCATGTTCTGTCTCTCTCCGTCTCAAAAACAAATAAACATTAAAAAAAATTTTTAAATAAATAAAGCACAACTCTTGAACTAGGGCACAAATGAATGAATTATACTATTTCAATAGGAGTATAACTAACACTCTTTTGTTATATACACAGATAATTAAGAAATCACTAAGGACTCTAGACCTTAGTGATATAAACTATAGGAAACAGGTAGGGCAGAAAATCGGCTCAGAAACTTTGAAGTATGTTCTGAGTGTTGCAGCCCTAAGTGCAACCTCCTGGATTCCAGACACTAAAGTCATTTTTTAGTTAAACATTGTTTTCTGAAGATAAAGTTTCAACTTCATTACCCAGGGGCATACTGCTAAATAATTGGAAGTCAACATCTACTGTCTTATTTGGCCATATTTAAAAATAAAGAGCATCCTTCCAGAGAAAATTTATGGAGTTTTGACATGTACTAAGTGGCTTCTATATGCTAGAAACTTTAAGTGGGTTGTTTCGTGTAATCCCTTTGACATACTTGTATTATATTGACTTTCATGTTATGGTTGAGGTTAAAAAAAGGCTTAGAGGCATCACGTAAATAGCAGTAATACTATTGACAGTAATAGCAAGAAAACAATGATAAATTTCTGTTTAGCATCTGCTATGTGCTGTGTATTTAATATTTTCAGATTTACACACTAGTGGCTTTGCTTTTTTAAAAAAAATGTTAATATTTGAGAGACAGAGAGACAGAGCATGAACTGGGGAGGAGCAAAAGGAGAGGGAGACGCAGAATCCAAAGCAGGCTCAAGGCTCCGAGCTGTTAGCCCAGAGCCCAATGCAGAGCCTGAACCCGTGAACCAGAGATCATGACCTGAGCAAAAGTCAAATGCCTCACATTAGCAGTTTTTCTTAGGCTAGCCCAAAAACGGTCAGGGAACCTTGAATAACTCAGTTAAGCTCTCTTTGACTCATATGTTAAGTTTGCATAATAACAGCCACTTTTACTTAAATGTGAAAATTAAGTGGAATAATCTGTATACTTTTCAGTGTATTGCCTGGCATTGAGTAGATGGTCAATAAATGATTATTTATATTATAATTAAATACAAATCTCTCCTTATTTGATGGTAAACCTGGTCCCAGGTGCTTTGAATATTAAAAATAATTAAAATTTCCTATGTGTACATTTGCTATTCTTCCTAATTTCCATTAATAAGTTGCCTTTCCTGTCATGGTTAGCCAGTATTTGAAAGTCACCTACAATATTCTGACCAAAATTTTGCTTTTATCTCCATTGTGGAATAGTGAAAGCTCTCCCTCTGCTTTCCTTTTTTTTTTTAGCCTCTGGGGTTAATGACTGAGTTATAGCTACTGGTAGATACATTACCTATGCTGGAGGAAATCTAAGTAAGTAAATGGTAATTTCCCTATTTATTAGATTGTTATGAGAATTTTTATAAAATCCTGAAGTCCCTTGTATATAATAAGTTCCCAGCAAATCATTTTTAAGTGTATTTATTTATTTGAGAGAGAGAGAGAGAGAAGGGGAGAGAGAGAGAGGGAGAGAGAGAATCCCAAATAGGCTACACACTGTCAGTGCAGAGCCCCATACCGGGCTCATACTCACAAACTATGAGATCATGACTTGAGCCGAAGTCAATGCTTAACTGGCTGAGCCACCCAGGTGCCTCTGAAACAAACCTTAATTCATTTCCAGCATTCCAATGAAACACAACTCCAAAACAACTGGACAAAGTTCTTTTGGGACGGATGAGATGAGAAATGGAAAGAATTAGAGGAAGGGCTTTCTCCAAAGTTCTGGGATTGAGTTAATTTTGTACTTGACATTCCATCTTTCTTAATTCCCAGTTCTGGTATTTGGTCATGTTCCATTGCCTCACTCTACTGCTGCTTCCAGAGAAATAATAGATACATGTTCATCTCACCTCTCAGTGGGTATTCCTACTCTCCAGCTCATCAGCAATGTCAGTCAGCCGCTGAGGCCTTTGGAGAGGCCATTTTTTTAATCTTCATTTGCCAGTTCATAGCTTCCCTTTTTAGTTGGCTGTGTGCTTTGTAACCATGGACAAAATGGCTTGACTGGCCTGCCCTGCCTAGCTTTGTGATCTTCATTTCACTTTTCCTCAATGAATTTGCAAACCTTGATTATTTATAGAAATGCTTCCGTAGACCTTTCATCTGAGAACAATCTACTGTCCCTTGCAGAGAGTTCTGACCTTTCCAATGTAACTTTTCCTGGTTTCCGCAATCGTTTCTATCCCCTTTCTCCCTCTTGACAGACCAGGCTTCTCTTAAAATTCCAAAATGTGGAACCTAATAGCATCCTCTGCTTCTCATTCTGCGTGCTCACTTGACACCGTTCCTCATGAAAACCTGAAACCATTTCTTTGTTTACATTTTTTTAACGTTTTTATCTATTATTGAGAGACAGAGAGAGACAGAGCATGAGCATGGGAGGGGTGGAGAGAGGGGGAGACACAGAATCTGAAGCAGGCTCCAGGCCCTGAGCTAGCTGTCAGCACAGAGCCCAATGCGGGGTTGGAGCTCACAAACCATGAGATCATGACCTGAGCCAAAGTCAGACACTTAACCAACTGAGTCACCCGGGCACCCTTGAAACTATTCAAATAAGCGTATAAGGAACCCCCATTTCCTTTGAGCCTCCTCAGTCCAGAAGGACTTGTTCTCCAGCCACACTCTCAGGTTCTCCATTTAGAGAACACTAACGCTGTTGCTTGCCTATTTCTCTGTCATTCATACTTCCCCCTTCTCTCTCAGAAAAGTCTTGTGTCTTCAAGCCTCAGCAATCTTCTCTACAGAACTTATCCTACCACACACGCGTCCAGGCTCTGAGGGGTTCTTTCGGGGGTGATCGGCACGTTATACTCTCGCACGGTGATTGGCAAACCATAGACTGTCTTTGTATATGGCCCACGAACTAAGAACGGCATTTACATTTTTAGACGGTTGAAAAAAAAAATAAAAAGATGATGAATATATCACCCTATGTGAAAACTGTAGAAATTTGAATGTCAGTGTTCATAAAGTTTTATTGGATCCCGGCCATATCCATTTGTCTCTATGTTCCCCGTGGCCCACTGTGTGCTACCACAGCAAAGCTGAGTCGTTGCAAGAGACTGTATGGAACACCGCATCAAAAATTATTACCATTTGGCCCTTTACAGGAGAAGTTCATTGGGTCCTGCTCCTTGGCCTTGCTCCTCTAAGTATGGACCCACAATATCATCACTAGGGAGCTTGTCAGGAACGCAAACTCTCTGGCTACTTTCCAGACCCACTGAATCCAAATCTGCAACTTAACAAGGTCCCCAGATGATTCCATCTACGTTCTTAACATTGTTTGTCAATATTTTAACAGATTAAAAAATGGAAACGTGACTAGGGTATCCAAATGTACGAGTTTTCAGAGATATATGTCATTGAAGACAAATTTGGTTCACTGCATCATAGCTAAGTGCAATTTAGTGGAATAAAAATAAAATACGATATAGAATTAAAGCAGGAATAAGAAAGCTTAGTTGGCCTGGAGGAACTATCAACTCAGAATCATATTATTTATCAATGTATTCCTTTAGTAACATCCTGTTTCAATCATATTCATGTATATTCAGATAGTCAATGATATGTTCATACTATATTGAAAATATATGTTCCATTTTTTGTGAAAGGCAAGTCCCATTAGCAATAGTTCTTAACGCTATATAGAGTATGCAGAATTCATTTGTCACAAAGTTGAATTTGCTTATTTAATAATGCATAGCAGTGATAGGATTTGGTTATCTGATGTCTTAAAAAGTGAATATGAAGCCCTTGGTGAATAATATACAGCAAGAGAAACCTATTTAAAAGCTCTGTTGGACTGCTCGACAATTCAGAGGTGGTATTGGTCATTTATATGTCAATTGCTTATATAGTTAATGTCACATTTGAAGACATGGTGATACTTTTACTGCTGTCACAGTTGATAGCTCACATCTGCAACCTCATGTTAAGGTCTTAGTACCTGAGGCCTCCAATTTTTCACCAGGCTGCAATGTTTACAGCTACCAGTAGGGAGGGTGAGTAGAAAAATAGCCTGCACAATGAAATAACCACAGATCAACTACTTCCAAGAAGTTACACAAATAACTTTTTAACAGATAATACCTGTTTGTTCATTCAGTTATTCAGTCAATGAATATTTACTCAATTATATGCTAGGCACCGTGCCTGATGCAAAAAACTATGACATTCAGCAAATACTGCCCTTGATCTCCTGAAGTTCACATCTAGTGGAGGAGATAGGGATCTCTAATCATAAACATAAATGTATAAACTTAATATCAGGTATAAACAGAAATGTATACACTACAGTAAGTGCCATGATGGACAGCTACAGAATGTCCTCTATGAGGGTATATTACAGAAGAAGCCGACCTAAAATGGCACATGGGGTGGGCAGGAAGGCTTCTCTGTTTGCAGAAGAAATATCTTATAGGCTGTTGCTATGAAGGCATAATAGGAATTAACTGGTGATACGAATGTTAGGAAAGGTGGGAAATTTGAGGGAATATTCACAACAGAAGCGAGAGCATGATGCGTTCAAGGAACTGAAAGTAGACAGTTGTAGCCAAAGCATTAATGAGGGAGGTGAGGGGAAATGGTAAACTAAGCCAGAGGTCAGATTAGGTTCTCTTATAAACCATAACAAAGATTTTGGTATTTATTCTGAAAGCAATAAGTATAGGGAGAACAGGATCTGAAAGTGCAAACGTGTAACTGGGGCAATTATTTTGAAGGGTGTTCCGGTACTCAGACAAGAAATGATGGACAAGCCAAACTCGGTATAAGGATGCTAGGAATGGAGTGAAGATATTCAGAAGCTAAAGTGGCCGAGAGTTGGTGATGAAATTGGTTATGGGGCATAAAGGATAAGAAGATGTTCAAGGATGACTGATAGTTTCTTGCCTAATCCAACCTTCTAAATACCAGTGTCATTGCCAATGATGCTGAGAAACTTGCAAAACATTAAGAGTATATTCTCATATAATCAAAACTCTATGACATCAATGAGAATACTCCATCGAATGGCAATTAATTACATATAGATTTTAATTCATGTATAGTTTTAATGAGCATACCACAAATATGTGATTCAATTTTCACAGGTTTTTAGTATGCTTGTATCAGTTTAGTATCAGTTTTTATTTGTATACAAATAAAGATAGTTTTGAGACAGCTAAATGAACAATGATACCTAGATGTAGGAAGAAAGATTATTTCAGAAAACGACTGTTAGCAAGCTCACATATACCATGTGTTATTTGTCTGGGTCATATGTTTAATTTTGGCAGGGGAAAATAATTTTTAAATAAGAGTAAAATGTGAGAGAAACACGATGCAAATATTCATTTCATACATGTAACAACTTCTGCTTCATTAAAATATCTATATTTTAGGAAAGATATGTGCCAGTTCTAAAATGATAGCAATACGTATTAAAGTTAAGACTAATAAATATTGTAGCAGAGTGAAATAAAAGATGAACATTCTCTGTGTCATTAACCTCTTGATCGCGATAGTCACTTATACCACATGTATTCATTTGCTCGTTGCAGTTACTTAACTTACACCCATATTTTTAAAAAAAGTTACACCCATACTTTATACTTTATAGTTCAGGAGATATGAATGTTTTGAAGATGTAAAATTTTAAAGCACAAGCATAGTTTTGAAAGATGTGTTCAAAACCAGAAAACGTACATATAAAATTAATTCACTGCTACGATCTAGTGTGAAAGGCCATGTAACTCTATCTTGAAACCGCTTAATTACTTACCATTCCAAATAAGGTGACTTTTGCTTATTTAGAAAAATTGAAACATTTCAGAATGTGCACATTCTAAACTACGTTGTCAGCCTTGATGGCTCTTGGTGCAGACTGGTCAGAGTGAAAAATACGTGTGGTATGGAGTTTTTCAAGTTATCAGTTGGCTCAAGTGGATTATTAAAAATCAGTAAATACGGGCGCCTGGGTGGCTTAGTCGGTTAAGCGTCTGACTTTCGCTTAGGTCATGATCTCGCGGTTCGTGGGTTCAAGCCCCGCGTCGGGTTCTGTGCTGACTGCCAGCTCAGAGCCTAGAGCCTGTTTCGGAGTCTGTGACTCCCTCTCTGTCTGACCCTCCCCTGCTCACGCTGTCTCTCTCTCTCTGCTAGAAATAAATAAAACATTTAAAAAAAATCAGTAAATATTTCTTCACTGAGTTAAAGCCATGTTTTTGAGTTCTATTGTGTATTATAAAAGACTACCTACATTTTTGGAATATTCATACAAGTAAAAATTGTGAGGAATGTGAAATTATAAAGGTTTAGGTTTTCTTACGCTTTAAATATGTATATATATATTCATTACTGAAAAGCATGCCTGATTGAGAATCTATTCCCAAAGTGCTATTCTTTTATCATTACTAGTTCAATAGTTATATTGGACTAATTATTGAATATATCATTAAATACATATTATGTACAAGACACCATGTTGGTTCCTGTAGGTGATAGAAAAGGCACATTCTGTGCATAGAACACACAACATTTTATTACTCAATTCTGTACCCTTTCATGAGTTTTGATTATGTGTCATTGACTTCACCCAAATGAAGAGCTGAAGAGCAATAAAATGTATGTCGGTAATAGTTGACTTTTGTTAAAGCCTACATATGTTTCCCTAAAAGTCTTTTGGTAACCTAAAGAATTTTATAGTGATAGTTACATATCAGAGAACTTATGTTAAAAAAAAAATCCTGTTAAATGAACATGTATTTACTTATTGCAACACAAAGTCACCTAATCAAAAGTTGAAAAGATAAAATTCTTAAATCTAGGCATTCATATAGGGGTGAATTTATTTCTTAAGTATAGATGTTAATGTAGATGTCAAGAAAGTGAAGTATACATCCCATCGTGACATTGTAGAATGAATGTATGTACATCATTTCTTCATTACATGAGCACTTTCTGTGAAGAAACTTTAAATGGTGATATGGTTTTACAGAAAAAAGATAATATTTACCTTTAATACTTACTAATATTACAAACCTGATCCAGCTCAGGAGAGAGCACAGGTGCCCAACTGATCATTTTTCATGGGAGACATTGAATACATTTCCTGAATTATTACTTTAATTGTGATATATATATATATCATATATGATATCTCATATATACATTTATATCATATATGACATATGTTACCTTCACTGTTATACATATGTGATATATATAATAAGTATATATATATCATAGTGGCATATAGGTAGCATTAAGTAGGGCTTTAGGGAAGGCGTTACTACGTTTGAATGATAGCTGGAGATAAATCAGGTCAATTACTTTTTATTTTTAAAAATCAGTGGAATCTCATATAGCTTAAAATAGCCACAGAAATCACCAGGGACCCCCATTTCAAAAAGAATAGCAAGTTGTGGATGTATATGCATTATCATAAAACTCTTAGTACTCTTCTATATACAGTGAGAACGGACATATTTAGTGACAATAAGAAAATTCTTTACCATACATAACCAGATTCTAACATTTCATATTAAGTGTGTTGCATTATCTATTTTTCATGTCACTAATATGCCCTGATGAGGCCAGCCTTTTGGAGAAGTGAAGTAGGCAACAAGCTTACATGCCGACAGGATGAGATTTGGGGCATATTTTCCCGTTTAGCCAATCAGGGAATTTGTTGGAGTCACATTTTTAATGTTAAAATGTGCCCATCTCTGGACGGGGTAGGACTTGTTAGACGTTGCCACTCTAGCATGAATTTGTATATTAAATCTCTCTTCCAATGAACAGGCCTGGGCGAAGAACAAGGAACCCTCAATACAGAGACCATATGGTGAGGACAGAACATCCCCGAAGGGAGATACTGAAGATGAAACCGGCTTACGTCACATTCTACTAAGGCTGACCTTGGTCTTTACCACCTAGAAGGGCTTATGATGCCTTTATATGGATGACGTGGCCTTCAATGGACACCATTTGAAGCTTGAGAGCATCAACTTACCTGCCTGTCCACGTTAACCTATTTCACCAACACAGTGAAAACATCTGTGGGAAAACTTGGATCTTCACAAAAGTATAATGAGTGACTTTTTGCAACTCTCGAGATAGCTGCTGGGGCTCTTTAAGATTTTACATTTTACGCTTTTTGAATTTCACGTTTCTTTTATGGAAAGCTGCCTATGTAGCACCAAGGAGTTTTTCAATACATATTAAACAAATGAAGTGTAACCTTCGTTGTCGGCATCCTAAATGGTGAGTCATCAAATTACAAAGCAAGGCAATTTGGTATTGACCGGTCTGACTATGGTACATTTTAATGCAGCCATTTTGATGCAGCAAATACTTTGATGAGAAATCACGGTTTTCTTCTTTTCTTGTTTGATCAACCATAATGTGTTCAGCAGACATTCCCAACCCTATTCCATCCCTAATCTCTCTCCAGTTTGGATAGACTTCCATTTTCTGCTTTAGGTTGTATTATTTAGTTTTTATGTAATGGGTATATATTAATTTTATGCAGAAAGAGTCTGTTAAAATTTTACTGTGAAGGTAAGTTAACCTCTAGGATCATTCTCAGTTCTTCCTCCAACATTATTCTAAAATCATTGTGTGCAATTGAATATGTGGATGACTTTAAGAACAATCAGAAATTTCTTTTACTTTTTTAAAGTTCACTTATTTATTTTGAGAGAAAGAGAGTGCAAGCAAGCTAGGGGCAGAGAGAGAGGGGGAGTGAGAGAATTCTAAACAGGCTCTGCACAATCAGCAAGGACTCCAATGTGAGGCTCAATCTCACAAAATCATGAGATCATGACCTGAGACGCAATTAAGAGTCAGACGCTTAAACCAGGCACCCCTGGAACAATCAGAAATTTAATTGAAGATTCCCTGTGCGGTCTAGACCTTAAAAAATAAAAGACCTAACTCTGAGCTACTTTGCCTAACTTGTAATAACATGCTTAAGAAACCTATAGAATGCAGAGTAGTCCTTTCTCTAGATCTGTGTTTGTTTGGCATTTAGAACTTGATACCCCCTTTAAAAAATTTTTTTTAAATTTTTTTAATGTTTTATTTATTTCTAGGAGAGAGAGAGAGAGAGACAGTGTGAGCAGGGGAGGGTCAGAGAGAGAGGGAGTCACAGACTCTGAAACAGGCTCCAGGCTCTGAGCTGGCAGTCAGCACAGAGCCTGACGCGGGCTCGAACCCACGAACCGCGAGATCATGACCTAAGTGACTGTCGGACGCTTAACCGACCTAAGCCACCCAGGCGCACACCCCACTTTTTTTTTTTTTTTGGAAAGTGAGACTGACAGAGTGTGAACAGGGGAGGAGCAGAGAGTGCAGGAGACACCGGAGTAGGCTTTAGGCTCTCAGCTGTCAGCACGGAGCCCGACTTGGGGCTTGAACTCACAAACCAGAAGATCATGACCTAAGCCAAAGTCATGACGCTTAACCGACTGAGCCACTCAGGTGCCCCTTGATGCTCCTTTCTGAGAAACAAAATTCTCAGTCTCCCCTCCTACTCCTCTTGAGATTTTTCCATCCATCCACCAAGAATATTTTCAAAAACTTATGATAGGAAAAGAAGAGCTGTATTTTCTATGGCCTAATCTCAGGTATGAGCTTGCTTCTGAAGGAGAATAATTAAAGGTCACAGTTTGTCTTGACTAGTCTAATTGTTCTTATTTATGCGATCTTATTTGATATTTATTTAGTAGAAAGTCAGGGTGGGGATTAAACACTTTGGCAAGAGTGTCTGCTTAACTCATTATTTGGTAATAAAATAGGCTGGCAGGTTTTGTTTTGTTTTGTTTTGTTTTTAAGCTGCATTGAAATGTTACTTACCAGTTAAATAATATTCTTTTTCAGATATGGTAAGTCATTAGTGGAAAGTTTTTACTAGTTCAGAGGTAGGTCTACATTAGCAAAATAATTGGAATCCCCCAACTATAATGGTTGAATATTACAAAATATTGTAAAATGAGAGTCCTGTAGCATGTTTATGGGTATACTTACAATTATTTTTGAAGGATGGTGCTGGTTGGCCTATAGATGCTCATGGGTATTGGTTGATATCCCTGAAAACAAACATTTAGAAAAATATAATGAGAATTCTATAAGTAAAGTGTTATTTAAGATAACTATTTACACTATTCATGTACAAAGCATAACTGAAAAGTAACGAAGCCGATATCCGTCAGGCACCAGAAGATGGTCTCATTTACATAAAATTAATTTAATTTTTTTAATGTTTTTTAAAATTTATTTCGAGAGAGAGAGAGAGACAGCACGAGCAGGGGAGGGTCAGAGAGAGAGGGAGGGAGACACAGAATCTGAGTCAGGCTCCAGGCTCTGAGTTGGCTGTCAGCACAGAGCCTGACGGGGGGCTTGAACCCACGAACCATGAGATCGTGACCTGAGCCGAAATCGGACGCTTAGCCAACTGAGACACCCAGGCACCCAATATAAAATTAATTTTAAAAAGCTCCAACCATTAGTACAGCAGATAATGGAGAAAACTAAATATCAGTGATGTATTATACATGAACCAGCTAAATTATGATTCAAATGTTAAGTTAAAACATTATTTCCCAAGAAGTAATTACAGATCAGGATTAATTAGATGATATTTTACCCATAGGTATGAAAACGATAGTAGAAGCTGGAGGGGGAAATGACATTTGAAGAATCACCATTTCAGTATCGCTTATTTGTAAAGTATCAATTGACAGTTTTTCTTTTGAGATTTGAGAACAAAATTGTTAAAAATATTAACCAGATACATTTTTGCAGGACAAATAAATTTGGTGTAACAATATTGCAGGGGAAAAATAAAGCCTCCTCTGATCTTCCCTTATCGGACTAAAAGCTGCAATGTCTGGGGAATGAGGCTACCATAAATCCCCTCTCCACAGAATTGTGTAGCTCTGTGGTAGATGGAAAGACCACTCGTACCCATATAGACAAACATTACCACAAACTTATCCCCTGTTTGTTCTAAAAATCCATTTGTCTTTCATAAAGAAACCTATATGCTTTTCCCAGAGAAGTTGTCCCTCACTTTTCCCTTTTCCTACTAAGTTAGGTATGTAAGTCCTTAATTTTACCATTAAACAAGGCAGTTGTTTTTTTTGTTGGTCTCGTATGTATACGAAATAAAACTTTTTCTCCTGTTAATCTCTCACTTGTCATTTTAGTTTGCATGCCTCGGTAACAGAACTTAAAAGGATAGAGGAAAAGTTTTTTCTCCCCTACAAAACTAATTCTTCCATTCATCCAAGTAAATAAAATCAAATAATGAAAAGACCATTCGAGTTATTGGAAATACCTAAGCTATGTTAATTATCATATTATTTGAAGAATTTAAAATAATTTATTAGCTCATAAATATATTAGCATAAGGAACATATTGGAAGCATAGTTGAATTATTAATACAATAATTTTAAAGCTACAATTTACATAATTTAATGTGACTACCCTCTTAATTATCCAAAAGACAATAGAGTATAACAACAAATTGTTATATTTTTCAATCCTTGTGACACTAAATAAAGACTAGTTCTGACTTCAAATTAGTAAAAAATAACATGAGTAAAAGCTTTGCTATTTTAATCTAAATGTCAGAAAATACATTTACTATTACAAATTTGCACTGGCAGTTTCTTGTCTGGTTTACAGCCTAAATAACACAAAGATTTATGAAATAAATATGTGAGAACATATGATCATATTAAACCTCTGTCTTCGTGAAATGGTAGGGGATCTATAGTAAATAAAGATAATTTCTTCATGAAAAGGGATGTAAAACTGGTTCTACCCAGCACATTTCAAGATGCAGAAGTACACAATTAATAACAATTTTTGAGCCATGGTGAGACTCCATGCTGGCTGAAGAAGCCGATCGCCAAGCTATTAGTCTGTGCAATAAAAACGAAACAATGAATTGCAGGAAAGCACGAAATCATTTCAGTACATAGGAACGACCTGTTCTACCTGCTGTAGCTTCCATTTAATTTTACCTTACCATTGAAGTACCCATGCAGGGAATAGAACATTCGTGGTCAAAGAACTGCTGCCAATGGAATTACAGCCCCCTAGTGGTTAACTGTGACTATTGCAGTCAGGACTAGGTGAGCTACAATGGAAATTCTGCGATTTATTCGCACAGGATTTATTTTTTGCGGGTTTCCGCACGCCTTGGGGAGAGAAGTGAGATATAATGAAGCATTTCTGCTCCTCCATAAAAACAAGTGATCTTATAGTTTAAAAAATTACTTCTAGACCTATCAATTGAAAAAATGTTTTTTCTGATGTCTGCAACATCTTAGCGTACATTTCTAAAATTTTAATTAATTTTGGAAAAGTCTGGAATACCTTAGGAAAAATTAAGTTTTTCCCCCATTTCTGTCTCTCTCTTTAATCCCGCTTTATTTGTCTCTGCTCCACACTGATGGCATTCTTTTCATTAATATTTTACATCCGTCATACACTCTTCGGTCTTTTTCTTTCAGTTATTTATACATGAATCTGAGATATATTTTATATAATGGTATTCTGCCATTTCAAGTTTCTATCCATCTCACTCAAGTGTTATCTTTAAAATTTCTGCATGACTTTTATAGCAGCACTATCAACAATAGCCAAATTATGGAAAGATCCTAAGTATCCATCGACTGACAAATAGATAAAGACGATGTGGTATACACACACACACACACACACACACACACTGGAATAGTACTCAGCAATGAAAAAGAATGAAATCTGGCCATTTGCAGCAGCATAGATGGAACTAAAGAGTATTATGCTAAGCAAAATAAGTCAATCAGAGAAAGGCAGATTTGTGATTTCACTCATCTGTGGAATTTAAGAAACACAACAGATGAACACAGGAAGAGGGAAGGGAAAAAAGATAAAAACAGAGAGGGAGGCAAACCATAAGAGACTCTTAAAGACAGAGAGCAAACTGAGGGTTGCTGGAGGGGAGATGGATGGGCGGGTGGGTTAAATGGGTGACGGGCATCAAGGAGGACTCTTTCTGGAATGAGCACTGGGTGTCCTGTGTAAGAGAGGAATCACTACTTTCTGCTTCTGAAAACACGACAACACTGGATGTTAACTAACTTGAATATAAATAAAAAATAAAGGGGCGCCTGGGTGGCTTAGTCGGTTAGGCATCCGACTTTCGCTTAGGTCATGATCTCACGGTTTGTGGGTTCGGGCCCCGCGTCGGGCTCTGTGCTGACTGCCAGCTCAGAGCCTGGAGCCTATTTCAGTCTGTGACTCCCTCTCTCTCTGACCCTCCCTTGCTCACGCTGTCTCTCTCTCTCTCTCCTAGAAATAAATAAAACGTTAAAAAAATTTTTTTAAAAATAAAAATAAAAATAAAATTCCCACATGACTTTGATAACTTTTTCTCTTTTGTAGGCTAGTGACTCCAGATGGAAAAGAAAGAGGCCCCGGGCCACGACCTAGCTCTATGTGCAGCCCGATTACTTCTGATGCTACTTATACCTGATCTGTAATGTGGTATGAAGGGTAATTTTGTGATTGTTCAAGACATTTTATCTTACTTTTCCTACAAAAATTATTGTTATTTGGCTTTCAGGCTACCTGGAGAAAGAATATTATAAAACTGTAATTTCCATTGAAAAGTGCACTTTAAAAGTCCTGAGAATCCAGCAAAGATTTAATGGATAAGTTTGCTGCTTTATTTCTCTTCGGTTGAAATGACAGGGGAGAAAAAACACAAGCATTTAAAATAGCCTGTCTGTCAAAGAAATGTCTATCTTACTGTGGCGAAGAGTCATCATTAAAATGCCAGTCCTCAATCCTGAGCAGGAGGAATACATAACAAAAGAGCTTAATGTACCTCCTTAGAATGGCACGGATATTTCATATTTAAAAAGAAGGAGGTCACCTTTCATTCAGGATTAAAATCTGATCCCATTCAAACGTAATGCTTACCCTTTACTGAGTGCTTTGATTTCTACAAAATGTACTCTAATGGAGTATAAACTACATACAATAAAATGTACATATGTTACATATAGAGTTTGACCAGTTTTCAGGAAGACAATACACACCTGGGCCATCCCCCGGCCATCCCCATGCCAATGCAGGTAGAAAATGTTTCCATCTTCCTGTTCCTTGGTTGTCACCCCCTGCTGACTCAAAGCGACCATTTCCTTACTTCTATCACTTTAGATTATTTTTGCCAATTCTAGAAGTTTCTATAAATGGAACCACAAGGTACACTCTTCTCCTTTTCCATTTCTTCTATCCTTTGTTCAAAACATTCTTTTCTATCTTTCACGGAGTCTTATTTATAGACTATTTAAAGCATATCCCCTTGCCTTATCCTGTTGAGTTATTCGTTAACATTTTCTTAACTTTCTCTTCAAGTTCATTGGAGGTTCTAATACCACCATCTTTATCTAGTGGTGCTGCCTTCTTTTTTTTTTTTTTTAATATTTTATTTATTTCTGAGAGAGAGAGACAGCGTGAGCAGGGGAGGGTCAGAGAGAGAGGGAGACACAGAATCTGAAGCAGGCTCCAGGCTCCGAGGTGTCAGCACAGAGCCCGAGGCGGGGCTCGAACCTACGAACTGCGAGATCATGACCTGAGCCGAAGTCAGACACTTGACCGACTGAGCCACCCAGGCGTCCCTAGTGTTGCTGCCTTTTAAACTTACTGCGTGGTGTCCAAGACAGCACTGGGTTGGACTGTTGGTGACACTCGGAACACTGAATCACAAGTTCAAGTGAACATGGCAAACCAAAGGAGCAATCACGAAAGACAAAACCACTGGAGAAAGCTTCCAAATACAAAATAGCGCATTGTCTACTGCATCCTCATATTTAGTACAACACAAATAACAATAACAAGTCTTTTTTTCTACTGTGTATAGAGCATATATACTTCAGAAAAAGAAGATCAAAACATGAGTTTGGGCGTGTTATTAGGATCGACTTATATATGTTACTAGACATTATAAGATTGATTGCTTTATTTTTTTAAAGTAAGTTTCATGTTTATTTATTTTTGAGAGAGAGAGATGGAGAGTGAACAGGGGAGGAGCAGAGAGAGAAGGAGACACAGCATTCGAAGTAGGTCTCAGGCTCTGAGCTGTCAGCACAGAGCCCGACGCCGGACTCAAACTCACGAACTGAACCAACGGTGAGATCATGACCTGAGCTGAAGTCAGACACTTAACTGACTGAGCCACCTGGGCGCCCCTGAGATTGATTGCTTTAGATGGGAAGCATATTAAATAATACATATCATATTTTGGGTAGAAGGCCCCAGGTTTTATGTACTTAAAGTTGCTTTTTGATGTAGGCAGCTAAAATGTATACCAACTGAAAGTTCCTACTGATGTGTTATGATATACTGCTATTGTAAAAGAAAAATGCAATGCCAGTCAGAATGAAAGGCAGTTTTACTTTGCAAAAATCCTCTGAAGAGGTGTAATTTTAAGGAGTGTGTTCCACAGCAGAGATTGAGAGAAAAAACAAAAATAGAACAAAAACAAACAAACAAACAAGCAAAAAACAGATGCCGAGGCATTCAAACTGTAAATAGCACATATCCAAAAGTGTTCTGATGTAATACCTCCTTTCCGGAAAGGATAGTCAAGTTTGGCAAGTGCTGACTGGATACAATTGGAAAAATGAAAGACAGGGAGAAATGGAATGTTCCTGAATTTGAAACTAAGGTTGTCTGAAATCAGTTGATTTTCAACAGGAGTACTTTAGGGATGCCTCTCTTTTTCCTGAGTTTGTGGTACTAAACTAAAAATTGAGACACAAATAAAGGTGATAGAATCTCAGATACAAAATTTTATTACATTGAGAAGTGTAAAAAAAAAAATTAAGGATTGAGCCAGATAAGTCAAGACTGCCTGAATCTGAGCACAAATTTTCTTTTGTTTTATTTGCCCACTCCTCTTAATATAAAACAACCTCTCTGACATTCCCAGCGACTCCATATGTCAGAAGTTTGCAGGTTCCAGAATAAGCAAGTCTATAGAGAAAGAGAATTTCTGATTGGCTAGGGCTAGGCCGGCCCTGGGGCGGGGGCCGGGGGGAGGGGGGCGGGCGGCTGAGAAAGTAAGGTAGTCAGGACCGACATGTAGTCATGTACATGTACAGGCTTTTTTTTTTTTTTTTTTTTTTTTGAGGGTCATGATAAAGTTCTAGTTTGAAACTTTATTTTCACTCCTCTCTTCACAGTTGAGATTCATTAAAGGTCATTTTGGGGGAGGGGTTGGTTCTGTACTTTGTTGTGCAAGTTTGTATCTTCCTCACAGCCCCCTTTTCTGTTTAACTTGTACTAGCTTACATACAACTGGTGATTTTCTTTACAGTTTCTTTAAAGCTAACAAATTCAGAGTTCAGTTCGAAACTAATGACAGGTTCTCAATAGTCTATAGGCTTTTGCTCTGAACAGTATTTGAAAACTGGTTCTTAAAATATTCTGCAGTCACAGGTGGGTTTGTTGGCGATACTTTGTTTTTATTAAAAACCATTTACTCACAATATTTACTCAACTTGAAGTGACAAGTTTCACTGTAAAAATCACAGGAAAAACGCAGTCCAAAATATATTATCAAGATATCAAAAGAAAATACTTTAAGGCTATAGAAATACATAGAACGGGAGCCTTAAAATTTGACACGAATATGCCTTGCATTTAAAATGCAGATGCCATGTTTAAATTTGAGCTTGTTAAATTATGACAAAATATAACTATCATATATGAAATTAGATTAAAATAGAAGCATTTATTATATTATGAAGCTATAACAGTAGAATGAAATTTCATAGCATATGTACTCAAAATGTTTCCTGTGTTATTATGACTGCCTTGTTACCTTAGTAAATGTGATTTGGGGGAACTTAAGGTAAATCTCTCTGGTCTTTTTTTATTCTTGTTTATTGAGAGTCTATTATGCACTAGCTTCCGTGTATACAATATGCATTACACCCTTAGAACAATCTTGCAAGGGACAAATTATTATCCGTATAAGATGAGAACACTCAGACTCTAAAACCTATTTAAACTGCTCTTTAGGGGTGCCTTGGGTGGCTCAGTTGGATAAGTGTCCAACCCTTGTTTTTGACTCAGGTCACGATTTCACAGTTCATAGGTTCGAGCCCTGCATCAGCACTGGCAGTGCAGAACCTCCTTGGGATTCTATCTCCCTCTCTCTCTGCCCCTCCCCTGCTTCTGTTCTCTCAAAATAAATAAATAAACATCAAAAAATAAAAATAAAACTTCTCATCTAATCTTAAACATCATCTTCAAAACTTCATTTATTTTTTTACTTTTACCTGCTCCACATGCTCCTAATCACAAAGACTTCTAAGTAAATAAGCTGTGTCAGGTGTTTTTTTAAAATATTATGATTCATTTCTACCATTTTCCTATTTCATTGCCAATTACTATTATTAGATAACTTTTTGCATGCTTTTTCCATCTTTAATCCTATTAGTAGATAACAGTTCCCTCACCTTTAAAAATGACCTGAAGTCTTTCAAAACACATGCATACTTGATTTGTGGAAGCTTATATATGACCGAGGTCTCCTGACTTGTTTTCCATTTATGTAGTTCTTTGAGGACATTGCCAGTGACTGAGTAAATCCTATAGTGACAGTGCATTTTGGCCATGAACATTTGGCATATTTTTAAAATTTCAGGCTGCTAATCTGGGTGTCATGGAAAAATGTACGCAGCCTCTATAGTAAGACTGACTAGGCTTGATGCCTGGTATTAGCTATGTGTTTGGCCATGACTTAAATTCTCTGTGTTTCCATTTCCTGTTTATTATAGTTGTGAAAATTATATGAGGACATGTATGTACTTTGTCAAATGCACTGACTAGGACAGAGTGGGCTCAATATTTAAGTCCTTTCCCTTCTCCCCTTTTTACGAGAGGTATCCGTGACTTCTTTCCTGAACCACCTCCTGCCTCAGAGATTCTGCTCTATATTTACCAGACAGAATGGTAAATAAATAGAAATAACAATTTCAGTAACCCTATAGTTTAAACGTCCCGGCAAAGGGTTGAATCAATAGAATATTGAAACCACTCAACAAAACCTACACTGCAGATTTTCTTGGGTTATGCATTTTCCTTCTGATTACTATTTCTGCCAGTGCACATCTAAATGAAAGTTAACGATTTAAAATTTGCTTACAAGGTATGTGATTGTCTCAGTTTGGTTACAAATCAGTCCAGCATATGCAAGGCATAGATGCAAGTGAATAATGGATCACAAAATAAAGAATCACAAAAAATAAACAGACTTCATTCTATAAAATGTACTTTATTACTATCATTATTATTTTACCGTTTAGAACTCATTGAACTCATTTGATTGTTTGTGTTATGATCACATCTTTTCCATACTCTGTAATTCACCGACTCATTGTCCTTAAAAACCATGTGAAGGTCACCAGTTTGTTTCCTTATAGAAATGACATAATGAATTAAAGTTGGAATTCTGTAGCTAGTGACTCATGCTTGCATTTGTACCTTTCAAGAGACGTAATTTATAGAAAGGAATCATCCAGCCTTGAGCTGTTTCAAGACTTCTAACAAATTAAAAAATAAAAATACTAACATAAATAAATGCACATGGCATGTCAACTGGTCAGCCATCTAATTTAAACTGCAAAGCATACTCTTACTGGTCTTTTCCATGATTCTTTTCCTCTCATTGTGAGTATATATATTATATAATATATATATTGTATAATGTATATCATATCACACACAGGATCTCTTACCTATGTCAGTAAGAATGAAAGTCATAATCTTAAATATATTCACATAATTGTCCTGCTAACTTCCTGATTATTGAAGCCACAATGTGAATTCACTTTCTGTTTATTATAGATTTATTAAGCATGACGTGATTCTCAAGGACAGTATGATGTAGTCAAGTTTTTAAAGGCATTCATTTAATGTGCCACACAGCCTTCAAGAAGCGGTAGACCATGGTGGAAAAGAACTTCATGTCAGATTTAAGAGATTTGGGTTCTCCTTGTGAACAATAATTAGCTGTGTGACCTGGAACAAGTTAGGGGCCCTCTCTAAGCCTTAATTCATTTATCTTTTAAACACAAGCAATAGTAAGTCTGCTACAAATGCTATCAGGATACTTTAGTTACATTGCTTTATTCAAATGCTTAGTGTCCAGTTTGTTAATGATTTCATAATGTCATCCATGTATTTTGGAATATTTGCTAATATCCCTAAAAATATCAAGTTCTTTAAATTTTTTTTTACTGTTTTATTTATTTTTGAGAGAGAGAGACACCGTGAACAGGGGAGGGTCAGAGAAAGAGGGAGACACAGAATCTGAAACAGGCTCCCAGCTCTGAGCTGGCAGTCAGCACAGAGCCCGACACAGGGCTCGAACCCATGAGCCGTGAGATCATGACCTGAGCACAAGTGGGATGCTTAACCGACTGAGCCACCCAGGAACCCCCTAAAAATATCAAGTTCTATAAATTATCTAATAAAAATGAATGACTTGGTATTGGGAATTAGTAGTCACTTGATAGACAATTGATTTTATCTGAGGGCTTAATCTACAGCTCATCACTTACTTACTAGTGCTGTAAGTCAATGTATAATTCAAATGTCTAAGGGCCTGCTAATAAATAATTCACATGACTCCTACTTGTAAGAATCTTACTATTTCTTTTTGCATTATTCAACCAACTTAATCCATTACTGGACAAACAGAAGGTGCTGAACTCATATTTGCTAATTTCTTTTTTAAGTAAATTAAGAGCAACAAGATTGAGCATGAAGGACACCAGACTCATGGAGGTGTTCGTGTTTTTGTTTCTGTTTTTTACAAAAAATGCTACACATCTGAAAATTCTATGAGTCAGTAAAAAAGAGATTTGATCACTATATGTTTAGGTGATAGTGAACAAGGCACCTGGGAGAGTTTATCCAAATCCATATTCCTTCTTTGGGCTTTGGGGCAAAAACACTTCTATATCAGTATTTTGAATCTATACAATCTCCTGTTTATCTACTCTTTTCCCAGACATTTCTCTAAGTTTAATTTAACAGTGACTTTTGCTTTTACTTGGCCAAATCCTTTACGTGGCACTCATATATTGATCTCTAACCGGACTCCAAATTATTGGAGATCACAAGTTAAGTATTGTTTCCTCTTCTGGGAAGCCTTGGACCACTGAGTCAAATGTCTTGCACAGAGCAGAATCTTAACAATAATTGAATGTAATAAAGTATAAAGTGGGGGAAAGAAAGCCTGTGTGTTTCATTTTGAAGATTCTGAAAAAAACGTAACACTTGGATATTCCCCCAAAGCTTTGCATCATCAATGCTTACTGTTTGGACCTCTGTTCTTTTCTCTTTAAAACCTTCTCTCCCTTGGAAAGTTCTGAAATTCAGCCATGCCAGTATAGTATGTATTGGTCCAAATTCTTTTTCCCTCCAGACTTGACCTATCTCCAGAGATCTAATATCATATTTTCATCTATCCACAGAACATCTGATGGTGCATGTATGTATTTTACCTTGCCAAAGGAAATGGAAGTTCCTCCATGGTAGGGAACATATCGCCTGAAAAAAATGTTCATTAAATACTGGGTTGACCGTTTCCTGACTTTAAGAAGAACTGTTATATTCTCTGCCATGTTTTTATCATGTCACATGTAATTAAGCTTCAAAAAATATCTTTAAAGTGATGATGGTGATAAAAATCTATATGATTATTCAGCTAGATCTAGAGTCGGCTTGAGTGCCACAGGTTAAGATCTGGCTGAAGACTGACGTTTGAATAATTCCTTTGAAATTATTTTATGCCAACATAAATGGTATAACTTTAGATTCATTGAAGATGGTAATAAAGGAATTTTATATCATTTTCAGGAGAAAGTAATTTAAGAAATCAAAATAGAACACAGAAAGAACTCATGAACAAGCTATAAATGGCCTTTCCTTTTCACTGTCCAGACATCTGCGGTCACTCTCAAAGACTCAAAGGGTTTGGAATACAAATGCAGTAAATTGAATACTCCTCATGGAAGAAAGATTGTGATACAGTGGGAAAAATAATATGAAATGTAATTAAAGGCCTCTAGATGAATATCTGTCCACAAATTTCCTTTTCTTTTGAAGCCATCTATAAAGTAAGAGCTTACGTATCAATTCAGTCTAGGAATATATTCAATGAAAAGATGGTTTCTAATCACTTCATGATTGAAGCTCAGTCATAAACTAAGCATTGACAGCCCTGATTGTAACGAAGATATTAATTCTGTGGAGGGACTGTGGTTGCAGATGTTTTAACTGAAACCGCCTAAAAATGGTTATATTTAATTAGTTATTGATATCCAATGATGTCTTAAATTTGCTGTAATAAAAGACAAGAAGAAGAGATATTTCCACTCATTTAGTAATCTTTCAATAATGAATCATTTCATATTTAGGCCCTGGAGTATTTGCTGAAGAGTTCCAACGGTTTTCTCGGTCATAAAACTCAGCCACCTGAGCATTATTATTGAAGTGCATTTTCAGGACTGCAAACCTGCTGGCATTGTCATAGATTGTAACATTTGAAATGACCTTAGTAAACCATTCAGTCTGATTTACTTAAACAGGTGAGAACACAGAGGCTCATAAAAGACAAGAACGCAAGTCGTTCGAGTTTAACTTTGTTCTATAAAAACCTTTCCTCACAGTGCTCGTGTGCTTTTATGTATTAATTATTAAGCAAATGTATATTGAAAGAGTCCACAATGTGTAATGATGTATGCAGAGGATAGTTGGGGGGGGTGAGTATAAACATGAATAATATAATATTGTCCTATGTGAGTTCAGAATCCAGTAGGAAAGATAAGATTCAAATTAAAAAGGAAGATTGATGCATATAAAACCTTAACCACCATGCCTGGCACATAGGACACAGACCTTGAAGCCCAAAAAACAAACAAGCAAACAAACAGAACCAAACACAATGCGATGTAGGTAGGAGTAAACCTAGATAATTTTTTTAAATTTTTTTTATGTTTTATCTATTTCTAGGAGAGAGAGAGAGAGAGAGACAGCGTGAGCAGGGGAGGGTCAGAGAGAGAGGGAGTCACAGACTGAAACAGGCTCCAGGCTCTGAGCTGGCAGTCAGCACAGAGCCCGACGCGGGGCTCGAACCCACGAACCGCGAGATCATGACCCAAGCGAAAGTCGGACGCTTAACTGACTAAGCCACCCAGGCGCCCCAAACCTAGATAACTTTTAATATGGCTATCAATCCCTTCCCACTGCACATACAAAATCATAACACATTTGAATTTTAGGTATTGTTCCTTGGCTTTATAATGTGCATCATGCCCCCAGCCCCACCTTCACAAAATAGGACATCTTTCTCTGAACTAAGAACGTGACTGTGTGCAATCATTTCCTAATGTCATCCATTACCCAGAGTTCATTACTTCATGACCCACCTTGCAGTCTCTTGATTTCATCTTGACATCTGACAGCTACCTTGGCGTCTGGTTCCGATTAACCACATGTCTGCTTTGCCCTGGCGTGGGGCATGATTTTGTGGCATTGTGGTGTGTGGGGGAGAGGTGTAGACGTTAACCATGGAACTGGGGAGTTGTCTGAAGGGAGCCTTAAGGTGCTAATCCTGAGATTCTGTGATCACAATGGGAATGAAAAGGGGGAAATTTTGATCAGTGTTTTGTAAAAGTAATTTAGAAGCTTGAGAATAGATGGAGAAAGGGGATCCAAGAAGGACCCCAAGGCAGAAAGAACACACATCATTTCAATTTTCATGAAAAAGTCACAAAATTTGAGAGGAGGCATAGAATATTTTTAAAATGCTAGCCACATGTCATACATGTATTCTGTATTATGCTACAGTAATAAATGTATTTTTATTTGCTCTTGTTGCTTTACTCTGAATCAAGAGACTCAGAATATCGACCATAGATAGGAACAAATTCGGCTGCTCTTCTGAAAATTATACTTACCCCCGGCAAAGTACAGGACTAAAGTTTAAAAGATAGCAAATTACTTTTTAACAATGGATTATCTTCTTTGGTTCTCAATGGTTTTGAGCTATTAAATTAAATTCTATGTGCCATGATGTATTAAATCATTAAATTCTTTTTTAAATGTTTTATTTATTTCTGACAGAGAGAGAGACAGAGAGAGAGTGTGAGCAGGGGAGAGTCAGAAAGAGAGGGAGACACAGAATCTGAAGCAGGCTCCAGGCTCTGAGCTGGCTGTCAGCACAGAGCCTGACACGGGGCTCGAACCCATGAACTGTGAGATCATGACCTGAGCCAAAGTCGGATGCTTAGCCGACTGAGCCACCCAGGTGCCCCTTAAATTATTAAATTCTATTAAAGCCTAACCACTTTTATTTCAGTGGTAAAATTTGAGAGAGTTTTCTTCATATTCTTTTCCCCAATTTATACATTCATCTAATTTTGTTTCCAGATGTGTAACCTTAGGGATGTAAGGCATTTAACCTCAGTGGTTCCTGCATCCTTGTTTGTAACAAAAGGGTTAGTTTGATCCAGAAAAATCAGAAAGATCTTCTGGTACAATCCTGTCATTCTATAGGTGTAGAAACTGAGGCCCTTGAGGGTTGGAATGAAAGAAGTCAATGTTGTCTATATCATAAGTTGCAGGACTATATTGTTATACAAAATTGCCTTTTGGTTTAACAGGAGTATTAACTTCTTCAAGGAAGTACTATGTAATACATGTATCGCTTCTCTAACATCCACAGAAATGCTAACCATACTGGAGGCCCTGGACAAACACTTGCTGAAATTCCATAATTGTTACAAGCCTTGTATTCGCTTTCATGATGCCGTTGACTAATTTGACAGATAAACATGGATCATGAATTTTGCCAATCTACTCGACAAACATTTGGATAATTGGCTGAGGTTTGGCAGTAGAAGGAGAAAAAAAGTTAAGGTAGACCATTATCTGATGAGAGGGTGGTAATGAACCTTCAAACTAATGACTCCGCGCTTGCTAACTTAAGGGTCAGTGTATCAGACAGAAAGTATAACAGTGGTTGACAAAGATTGGGGTGGGAGCCGGGCCCTGTTTAATGGGTGTAGAGTTTCAGTTTTCCAAGATGAAAATAGTTACTAACAAGGATGGCGGTGATGGTCGCACAATCGTGTATGTGTAACCACGGTTAAGATGGTAACTTTTATGTGTATTTTGCCACAATACAAACATTAAAAAAAATAAGTAACCATCTTAATAAAAAATACCTTCCAAAGTGGGGAAGAAGGTCATTGTATCCATGAATAGTTTTAAGGCTTGTAATTCTACTCTACATCATCAATCTTATCCATTTGTTTATAGATTTTATTATTTATTATTTATTTAATTAAAAAATATTTTTAACGTTTATTTATTTATTTTTGAGAGACAGAGAGACAAAGCGTGAGCAGGAGAAAGGGCAGAGAGAGAAGGAGACACAGGATCCAAAGCAGGGTCCAGGCTCTGAGCTGTCAGCACAGAGCCCGACGCGGGGCTTGAACTGATGAACTGCGAGATCATGACCTGAGCCAAAGTTGGATACTTAACCGACTGAGTCACCCAGGTGCCCCTATAGTGACTTTAAAAATAGGGATAGAGGCATGCTGAAGGGACTAGGGAAATAAGTCTATTGAGAAGGGAGCTCATTTCTGCTTTTTTAAAACTTGGTTTAAAAAAATTTGGTGGGGAGATACCAGATTCTCCTTCTTTTCTTTCCCTCAAGAAGAGTCATCAATTTCTTTCCGCACCTATTTTAGACTGACATTACACTTAATAATATAAGATAAGGGGCTATTAGCCCTTTGGGAATCAGTGACTAACCAAACCCCCAAAAAGTGCTAGAAAAATCCACCTACAAGCTACAAAGCATGACATTAGCTTTAACTGTTTTTCTAAGATTAAAAAAATACCCTAACAGGTTCACGATTTTATCACACTCAAAGAATTCATTAATATTAAATTCTGATTTCCTACTACAGTATAAAAATGAGGCAATAAAACTCATTTATAAATTTATTTGCTGCAAAGGCATTTGGGAATTATTATTTGAAAAAGAAAAAGTTCTGCTCCACTCGGAACCATTAACTCACACTAGAAAATGAGTGTAGAACCTTCAGGTTACTAATTAAAAGTTAAAAAACAAGGAAATTCTACAGCTAGAATATGGAACTGATATTGATCATTGATCATTATCTTCACCAGACATGTATGTGGCCAATAAAATTGGATGTCTCTTTCTCTTTTATATCTATCTATCTATCTATCTATCTATCTATCTATCTATCTATCATCTATCTATCATCTATCTAGTTTATTTAAATAAAATAAATAAGAATATATATTTATGGTTATATATATGTATATATATATATATATTTCACTGTGAACTGAAAAAATAAACTGTGTGATAAGGCAAAGCTTTAGCTATAAACCAGTTTAAGAAGATTTATAATTTCTTAATTGCTCTAAAGTATGTTGAGAGAGATTACATGAAATCATTTCAGAGAAATCTTTTGTTCTGCTGATGCTTTGAGATTTTAAGTTTTTGTGAAGGTGTGTGAGAAATTCTACTCTATTTCTTCCTGGGTCTTCTTTCACTTTTAATCATTGAAACATACATTCATAGGAGGATGGATGGATAGATAGATATAGATCGATCACATATATGGCAATACAATCCATCAAGGTATATTAATTGATTACTTATTGTGAGCAAGGAGTTTGCCATGTAGGTGGGCTAGTGGCAAAAGCTTTATGCAGGAGAGGGGGTCTTAAACCAGACCTTGAAAACCAAGCAGAGTTTAGATAGGTTTGGGAATGGGAGCTAAAACCACAGAACTGAGTTTCCCCATTTTACTCCAGTATTTCTAGCAATAAATTATTGTTGAATCAGTATTTCTAGCAATAAATTATTGTTGAATCACAAGTCACAGTTTTTATGTCATTAAAATGGAAGGTGTAAATGGAAGTCTTTTTTTCACCAATTACAAAATAAAGCCTTTAGGCATATGGATTTTTTGGTATGTTCTTTTTAACCCTTCATTAATTTTAAATACACAAATACAGGCTTCCTACCTGAGCTCAGATCAGTAAACTAAAAAATTGACAATTACTGGGGCGCCTGGGTGGCTTAGTCGGTTAAGCGTCCGGCTTTCGCTTAAGTCATGATCTCGCGGTTCATGGGTTCGAGCCCCGCATTGGGCTCTGTGCTGACTGCCGGCTCAGAGCCTGGAGCTTGTTTCAGAGTCTGTGTCTCCCTCCCCTGCTCACGCTGTCTCTCTCTATCCTAGAAATAAATAAAAATATTAAGAAAAAATTGACAATTACTTTTTACAGTGCCTATTTTCCAGGTCATGATTATCAAATTATTTCTCCTGACGCCAGTGTGAAAAGGTAATATATGGCAAATAGGATTAGACAACACTTCAATCCTCTCTGATACATGATAAATAATTCTATGTATTTTATTTTGTTTTTAGAGACAGTGCATGTGAGAAGGGGAAAGTGGGGGAGGGAGTGAGAGAGAGAGAGAGAGAGAGAATCTTAAGCAGGTTCCACGTTTAGCACAGAGCCCTATATGGGGTTCGATCCCATGACCCTGGGATCATGACCTGAGCCACAATCAGGAGTCAGACGCTCAGCAGTTTGAGCCACCCAGATGCCCCATGATAAATAATTTTTGATGACCCTCTGTTTCTTCCTCTCTCAGACCTCCAGGATTTCAATTTTCCTGTTTGAACTCCAAGTAGGCAACTATAATAAAGGACTAAATTTGAATGGCCCGTGTTGTGGTGCCACATACAGGACAAACCACACACCCTTATGTGTCCAACTCACTGTTATGACACCTGACTCCTTCCAGTAATCCTCTGTGCATAACAGCATTATATCTATGATTTTATTTCAGCCTTTAAATGATCTCTCTAAGTCCCCTGAGCCTCACTGAGGCTTCCTGTCCCTCAGTCCCTCAGCATTAACCATACTTTCTCATTTGCTTTGTTTTTGCTTTTTTATTAATAGCTGAATGTCCAGATGAAATGTTACATGCCTATCTTATTACTTTGCCAAGTAGCATATTAATGATTAATGGACACTGTCAGTAATAATATCCAAATGTTCACATGCAAATCTGTTCTGTCCAAAGACTCGTGGCTATGGTATGAAATATAAGTTAGCCAATTCCTTAATGAAGGCAGTAGCTTACTGTTTAACAGCCCAGTCTCAGGAGTCAAAACTGCCAGGTTTCAAGCTTGGTTTCAGTTAATTAGTGTACATGGATGATTTTTCCTCTTTGTGGTGCCTCAGTTTCCCTATCTACAAATTGTGGATATTAGTTGTACATTCTCATGGGGCAATTGTGAGGCTTATATGAGTAAACACATGTAAATATCTTATCAATTTGTAGTCCATAGTAATTTTCAACCAATGACAGCTATTACTATCATCTTTCATACCTCTTTTGCGAAGAATAGTTACTTGGTAACTTGGGCAAGTCTTCCTACCTTGATTATAGGAAGCTGTACCTGAAAGTATTAAGTCCTTGACAACCGAGATAAAATGAGAGATATGTGGATTTAAAGGACACCTATGGGGCATCTGGGTGGCTCAATCAGTTAAGCCTCCAACTCTTGATCTTGGCTCAGGTCATGATCTTATGGTTTGTGAGGGGTCCCTGAGATGAAGTCCTACATCGGGCTCTGCACTTACAGCATGGAGCTTGCCTCTGAGGCTCTGTTCCCTCTCTCTGTGCCCCTCCCTCCCTCACGCCCACTCTCAAAAATAAATAAACAAACATTTTTTAAAAAGCACTTATAAAACATTTGAATGCCATGACATTTACTCATACTCTTCACCATGATTTTAAAGACATTCACTAATGACTTCAAGGACAACAGTATTTTTTTTTAGAACAATGAAAAGATAAAGAGAACCCTAGTCAGTGCGTTCATCGCTATTCTTTCCTAGAGATTAGTTTATATTGTTTTTGGTTTCAGTAGTGTTTAATTTTTATTTTGAGCTTATCCCCCCCACACACACATCCCGCATTATAACGCTGATTCCACTCTGAACACTCACTCACTCTCCCTTCCTCTCTCCAATAAGCTGCTTCATTTTCTTTGAAAGGCTACACTCACTCCTCACCCTCATTCTTCCCAGGCTCGGCTAACCACCTTGTATAGCAGTTCAGGCTGCACCAAGTTGCCTTGAACTAACTCTCCATTCCCTGATTTCTCTATTGCTCACTCCTTTTATCAGAAATCTAGTCCCTAGAAGGAAGGAAGGAAGGAAGGAAGGAAGGAGAGGATGAAAAGGAAGAAAGAGGGAAAGAAATAAAGATGCAAAGAAGGAAGGAAAGATGAAGAGAAAAGAAAAGAAAAAAGAAAGGAAAAAAGAAGGAAAGGAAGGAAGAATGGAAAAAAGAAAGGAAGAAATCTATTCCTTTTATTGTTCACCAGAGGATACTTTGTTTTTATAGTTACCTGGACTGAATAATGAAAGCCATTTACGAATTTAGGGCAGATGAAATGGCCTTTGCTGGCCACCTATACACCCTCAGTGTTTTTCCATGTGCCAAAAGAAACTGATAGCTAATATGGTTGGGGATAGGATGGGGAACAGGTTCGTGAGAGCATTTCATGAAACATGGGTCAGAAGGAAAGTGTGGTTATTTTTATAATGAACTTGAAGAGTATTAGTAACACTAGCAGGTCATAAAGGATCCTTTTTTCAATATAATGAAGATTAAAGAAGTTTGTATGTGGAGGGCAAGGAGCCCAAAGGAACCATGTAAGACACTGCAGAAAGAGAAGACTCTAATGAGAGAAGCTGATAAAGATGACGTCTTCCTTATACATGTCTTCGGCTTCTGTTTTCTCCATGTGGTGGACAAGTAAAATTGCAGACATTGGGGGATATGGGAGTGGGCTAGAGAAGTTGGCAAGACTTGTAAAAGTTCGGAACATGTGTCTAGGAGTATGGGAAAGGGAGTCAACACATAAAGTTGGCATGCGAATGGCTTGGTGAGCAGTGCTGAGGGTCCAGCTGACACTGGAGAGTGTAAATGTGTAGTTTTGTTAGTTTTCTCCAGGAATGCTCAGCGATCAAAGTAGAAAATAGGACAGATCAGCTGGAAATAGTGGAAGTAAAAGGTGGGGGCAGCCGAAGGGCAATGAAGAGTGCGTATTGGGTGATGATGCAAAACCTCACGAGTGGTGTAAGGGTCAGACTATCAGATTAGGAAGAAAATGAAGCGGAGCCAAGAAGGAGCCTGGGAAATCCCGAGGTTGAAAAGCAGGTACGAAAGAAGCAGAGGTGGCGAGTGCGTGGGCACTGAATTTCTGAACGTAAAATTTGTGAACTTTCTAGTATTTCTGAACTTAAAATTTTAGAAATTGACATATTTCAGGTGTCTTCTTGGGCCCAAGGGCAATGGGAAATAAAAGGTCGAGGAATTACAAGGCCAGACTATTATTCAGCAATCATCATAAGTAAGGAAGTCTCTAGAAAATGGCAAGATTAAAAATAGACAGTAAGAAAGAGCCAGGTGAGAAACATTTCAACGAAGGTGTAGGCACAAGAGACCAGAAAGAAATATTGGGGGGAGTATCAATGAAAAACTCCTTAAATAAAAGTAGAAGAGACATGTTCTAGTGTGTTGGAAGATTAAGAAAAACGGAACTAGGAGAGATTCAACCACGGCATTAAGCCCTTACATATGGAGGAGTAATAAGACTCAGGACGTGGGGAGAAGCAGAGGGCAAGAATTAATTTATCTCCACTTGAGGGATCTGTCCGGAGGCAGGAAAGCTTCTGTAGGAGTAATCCATGCAGGAAAAATCCAGATTTGGGTTAAGGCAAAGAGGTAGAGGAAGCGTTCAGTGAAAAAGCAGAGGATCCTTACTTTCTGATACACTGCTGTGCAAAAGAACTTTCTGCCCAACAGGGAGTCACTAGCCACCTGTGGTTGTCCAGTAGCTAAAATATGCTCTGTGATAGTGAGGGACAGAATTTATAATTTTATTTAATTTCAACCAATTTCCATGTAAGTAGCCACATGTGGCTAGAGGCTGGCATACAATGCAGTTAGAAAGGCTGTTTGATAACTGTTAATAAATTTATGCTTAGTCATTAATAGGCAATGATAAAAATAAGTTAGCCCTGTAAGTGGATGTTTGTATTTAAAGGAGACAAGGACAAAGCTTAGCGAAGGACATTCCTGAACGGAGAATTTCAAGTGCAGCAGAAACCACGGAGATTACTCAATTGGGGGCCCAAAGGCCTTTCTAGTGCTTCTCAAATTAGATCACATAAGTGATGATCTATGAATAAAGTTTACCCTAATTAATAAGATTGGCTTTAATAAATGCCAACTATGGATGTGATATCGTAATATGCAGATATCTTAGTGCTTAGTAAACTGCAGATGGCAAAATCTTTTTGTCAATAACTTTTTTAAATCTTTTATTTATTTTTGAGACAGCGCAAGTAGAAGAGGGGAAGAGAGAGAGGGAGACAGAGGATTCAAAGAGGGCTCTGTGCTGAGAGCAGCCAGCCTGATGTGGGGGGCTTGGACTTAGCCAAAGTTGGAGGCTCAACCCACTGAGCCACCCAGGCTCCCCCAGATGGCATAGTCTTAAACACAGTGGGAAGGAGGAAGAATTAGGATCAAGTCGAGATGCTGTGTACAGGGAGAAAGCAAAGATAGTAAAATTCTGGCTCATGTGCATCTTATTTGAACTCCTGCTTTTACTCTATAATTTGTGTATGAAAATGTCAGAAGTCACTGCCAAAGGGTAGTTGCCTGTGAGCATTAGATGGAATCAGCTAGCGACTGACCAAATGATGGTGTAGCTTAACCTCTTGGTTGGTGTCAGTGTTCCTTGTTGAAAATGGAAATTACTGGGCTGTTCTGCAGCAATGTTCTCAGTATATGAGGAGGCCTTAAAATATTTTGAAGAAAGCCATTGATGGATGGATCAATTGATGGAACACTCATTGAGCTGGTGATTGAAGGTTTCTGAGATTCAAGAATATACATGTTGTAGATAATGTAATATAAGTATCCTGGAACAGTGACAAATAAATAATAATAAACAAAAATAGCTTTGTGCAAAAATTTAAAATGCTGAATATCCATGTGCTTCACAATAATTAACAGATTAACACAAAGATTAACAGCTCTTTACATTATTACATAGCATTAATAAATGTTATTATATTACAGTAATATATCTTATAAATACATCTTATTAACTCCAACTTATGGTCAAGTTTTCCTCAGTTGCCCATGGCTATCTAGGCCATTCGTGGCACCAATTCACTATTTTTTCCACTAGACGACAACACTAATCTTTACCAGATAGATGTTCTACTAAAACAGTCTCAGTAGAAGCACTATACATTCCCATTTTGTGAGGAATTCCACTGCTATAAGACAGGGTGGTAAGAGGTTCTTTAATGATACTGGTCAAATAGCCTGAAGCTTCTGGAGCCCTTAAAGCTTGGGACCTATTTGCCTGTGGGCTCAGAAAGCAGCCACCTTCTTCCGTCTCAGGCCTTGAGCAATTTAATAAGAGTAGCTGAAGATGATGTTGGTTTGGGTAACCTCTCTCTCAAATTTTGTTTTGATTTTTGTGCTTCCCTTAATTAAGTAGAGAGAAATAGCTTTTACTTAAAGAAATAAATGGACTAGTAACATAACTCAGGATTCATGCAGGCTTCAGGTTATTATTTAGATTTAGGTACTGAGCTGCTAACTGCAGAAATATTCCCAAATAATTCAATTCCCAATGGTAGTGCCAATCTAACATGATTGTAGAATTTACTTCCTAGAGGAGAGAGAAATCTATCACCTGTGGGTTACATACACATGGTGCTTAAACCTTTAATGGATCGGTCCAATGTCATATCAGAGATGTTAGGTTTTTAAGATTTTACTTGTACTGTTGAAGAAATAAACATTTTTCCCCAGGTAGCCTTGAAAGCACAAAGAAATATTTCTTATTTCATTGCCTTAAAGTAATCTGCAAAAATGTCAGTTTCTCCTCTTTCCTCGCATGAATTCATATGGCACCAAAGCCTGTCATGTTATTATCTGAAAATGTCATCATCGTCATCCTTGACAGCTCTAGATATAGATCCCTCAGGAATGCATAGGAAGGGTTAATAACCTCCAGATTATGCATATCGAAAAACAGTATAAGTGTTGGTTTAAGCACCCTAGATCCTACCTTGACATTGCAACCATAAGCCTTATCCACCTTCAGAATTTCAGGACTTACCTTAGGCTTGCTGCTGTAGATGATAATAGCTAGTAGGAAAGAAATTGTGTGGATGAAATTAACAAATATTTTATTTCCTTCCCAGGAGGATTAGAAGAACATATTTAAGGAATAAAAATTTTAATGAAATATTCTAGAACTCATCTCCCCAAAATATGGGAAAAAAAACTATTTTATCCCACCAGGTGAGGTGTGTGTGTGTGTGTGTGTGTGTGTGTGTGTGTGTGTGTGGTGTGGGGATAACTGTCAAAGACAAAGGTATCATGGTGCAAAGAAATTATACTCTTCCTAAAGGATGATATTCAGCGTGACTTAGATACATGAAAGGCAATGATCATGGCTGAAATCTTCTGAGCCCCCCCATCCCCCCCGCGGGGCATGTCAGCTGACCTTTTTCACTGTGTCTACACACACGTGGTCAACTACAGTCACACCTTGTTTCTACTGTGTTCATATTTTGATTGTCAGAATCTGATATGTGGACCTCCATCAAAATTTGAACTCTAGAACCCAGATGTCCTTCTGCACCACTGTGGGTGAGGTCACAGATGTCTGCAAACTGGGAAGCTCGGAGGTTGCTCACTGCGCAGCGTCTCCTACCCCAGCCCCCCATCATTTTAGCTAAGTGCTATTTCCCCCTAGAGCTCCCTGGGTTAGCCTGCCTAAAAGGTATGTGATGAGGGGCATATGCACTTAGTGGCTCAGCAGTCAGAGGTTTCCTTGGATAGGGCTTGTGATGGTAAATATTAATGAAGACATTGCACGGTCCTGGCACCGAATCTTGACCAAATTAGATAGTCGCCAAGTGTCAAATGTCGCCCGCTGAATCTGCGTGGAAGAGCGCTGTCGCTTAACATAAAGAGGTCTTGTACACAATACAAAATATTGGTCACCTCTGGTTGCGTACTACCCAACAGGAAGCCAAAGGCAAAGGGCACGGCGGAAAAAGAAAAAAAGAGAGAGAGAGAAAGAGAAACAGACACACAGACACGTTTTGCAATGACGAACTTTATGTGGTTTCAGGAACGACAACCTGTTCTTACGTTTAGCAATCCCGAGGGACGCTGTTAAGACTGCTTGTCAGGTTACACTCAGTAAAGGAACCGGGATAAGAGGCAGCACTGGAGACTTTTCCGCAATCTTCTTCAAAATATAGTCACTTAGGTAAACTCATTAAAAGGCTCGCTGAGTGCCCTTATATACTCTCCTCTTAAACTTACGTGACCGTCAGCAGCGCTGTTCAAATTCAGCCCAGAGCTGTTAGACCCCGACCCAGGTCCGCAGTGTTCGTCGCCCCAGAGTTATCGGGGTGCACTTAGACCCTCCAAAAATTAGGATCGGGTTTCAAGGAGAACGGCATAGAGGGTCCTTCGTCCCACTCTGCTCCCACTGCCCCAAGCCCTGTGTCCCCCTCCCACTTTCCCGAGGTGGGATTTCTTACAAACGTAGCCCGTATACCCAATTCAGTTGCACCTTCCGCAGCCGGAACCTCTGCCCAGAGACACCAACGTTCACTGTCTCCTCCCGCCCTCCACTTCTTGAGACCCCCCACGCCCGCCTCCAGTTTCTCTCTGAGCAACCCGGGCGCTTGATTCTCGAGACCACCCTCCCCTCCTCCGCCCAGCGCCTCCATCTCAAGCCCCGCTTCCCAACCTCCTTTGAGGCGTCAGTGGAGCTAAGACCCCCCTCCTCTCAGAGACCCCAGTGTCTCTGTGAGCTGCGCGCTCAGTGTCCCTCCCTCCCCCGCCCCCACCTCCCGCTCGGGCCAGCGCAGTTCTGCAAGCTGCAACCATCCGGGACCTGTCCCCGCTCCCCACCCCATCCCCCCGCCGAAACCGTCAGGGTCTCGGCCAGCCACGCCGCCCGGGGCTCCAACTTACCACAAGCGTCCGGGAGGAAGACGAGGCAACGGTCGCCGCGGCGGCAGGTAGACGAGAAACGGACTCGGCTGCAATCGCCCAGCGGAGCCCGCGGCAGTCGCTGCGCTGCGCTGCGCGCCGCAATCTCGCGCCTCGGCGGAGGGAGGGACGGAGGGAGCTCGGCGCGGTAGGGAGCACCGGCGAGTCGACCTCCTTTGGGCGACCGTGCGCCCCCGGACAGGTTTGGCTGCTCTTGTTGCACTATCTTACTTTAGCTTAGTAACTGACCACCTCCAGCATCTCTGCGCTATTCGCGTCTTCTTTCTTCTTCGATGGCCCCTAACTAACTACACTACTCTAAACGGACGAAGGCCATCACGCGAGCACCACGCCGATCTCGACGACTCCGACGACAACGGTGTCCAAGAGGGAAGAAAAGTTCATAAGCAATCGCAAGGTAAGGGGCGGCAGGCCGATGGAGCAGCCAAGGTTGGCGATCTAGCTGCTCCAAAGGCGAGATCGGAAGGATCGGTGCGCCCGAGGCTGTGAGCTTCCTCGGCGAGCACCAGAGCGCCTACCCCGCGCTGGCGATGCTGCACCGCTCTCTTGGGCCAAAACCGGAGGAGGGGTGGAGCCAAGAGCGTCCAATCAGCGCTCAGCATTGTACTGCCCCCGGCCTGTTTGGACCGAGTCTTAGTGCATCTGGATCCTGCTGGCAGGGGGCGCGAGACCCTATGGTGGTGGTGGTGGCGGTGGTGATTAACTTGATTTATGAGGCCTAGAGACTGGGGGGACCCGAGGTCAGTCATGGGGTGGTGTCTCAAGAAGGCACCCTTAAAGATTCACAGAACGCCTTCCCAAACACACACACACACACACACACACACACACACACACACACACACACACGCACGCTTCAGAAGTCTCATAAGTTCCACCAAACTTTGAAACTCCCTCTGACGTTCTGGCTCCAACTCCTAACCCCTTTCCACAACACGAACAACCGAGGCATCACAAGGTCACACATATTTAGTGAGCAAAGGTCGTGGCTCTAAGGCCCTTGCCTACCGCCCTTCCCCCCCTTTCCCTAGTCCCAAATGCAGAGAAGGGAGTAAGAAAAACTCTTGGCCTTCATGCCCCAAGAGGGCACAATTTAGTTTCCTTCTTGACCCCACAGGCCCTGCTTGGTGCTTAGAAAGACATCCTGAGGGCAGCTCCTTTGGCTTTCTGCTGTGGGGCTGTGCCTATTTCTCCCGTACAGAACCTGAGGCCCAAGCCAGTTGGGTGCCCAGCCGCTGTGAGGGCTGCGTTGCCATGGTCAAGTCAGCAGGGTACGAAATGAACCCAAAAGCTCCCTTTGGGTAACTATCGGGGTGCTGAGCTGCAGAGCTCTTCCCGATGGGCGGTAGGTGCCTGTGGTGTCCTGGCCGCCCCGCAGGGACTGGTGGTCAGAGCCACCTGGGCCAAGACCCCTCGGAGGCACCAAGACCAAACTTAGTAATGGAGAAGATCCCCCCCCCCAAGGAGGCCAAAGCGGATTCCTTTTAAGAAGGAATGGGAATTGGGGGTGGGGGGGTCCTCCGATCTTGGTCGAGGCTCTGTAGCAATGAATCGAGGGCCGCGGGAGAAGTGGGGATTGACTCCTTGCCGGTCCCAGGTAGCTGCACCGAAGAAAGAGAGAGTCGGGTTCAGCTACTTGGGACCCAACCGCGGAGCGGTGATTATATGGAAAAGACTACATGGAAGGGTTAAGGCACAGCTGGGAGAATCAGACCCCACGGAGTGCAGAGGGCAAGGAGGGGGTGGCCTCTCGGGGGACTGTTTGCCTCAGTAGCACCAAATATTAGGGTTGGGGAAAGAGCTGGGAGCAATGATGAGAACTGCGCCCTTTCCTTATTTCCGGCCACGTCCCCATGTGCCTCAGTTTCCCGATTTATAAAGGGAACGTTTTGGTCTCTTCCAACAGGGGCTTGCGGGAATGCTAGGATTCCCTCTGTCTTCACTGAATTAAGACACCTTGCAGGGTTCTGACATTTCATCTGGCAGCGAACATACTGTCCACACCCAAGTTCTATTTCGCAAAGCAAAAACCCGCCGCAGTTTTCTTGAAGCATCTGTTGAATGCTACTGTCTGATGCCGCACAGGTGGCGGCGACAGCGCTGCCAAGTCCGGGGACGGCACAGCGTTCGCTTGTTTAGAAACGCTTTGTTAGCGCCTGGTAATTTATAAATATCAAAAAAGAGAAACGTATGTCTTCTTTCTAAATAATCCAGCACCCGTCTTTCAAAATCGCCCAAGTGCCCTCTTTCTCTGTCCCCCGCGAGCACGGAACGCTTGGTCCCGGCTTTTCTGGCTGGACTCCCTGATTTTGTTTGGAGGCTGAGACAGGAGTTTTACTTTTCAAAATGTAAATATAAAAGCCTGCGGTACATTCGCTCGGGCAAAATGGACCCGGCGCGCCGAGAGCCTGAGCGAACATCCGCGGAAGCCGAAGCGAAGCCGGGGACCTCTAGAAGCTCAGCGGCTCCCTGGGGAGCCAGCTTAGAGCCGCTGACCCCGGTCCGGACACTGATGAGGAGGAATGTGGTGATGGTGGTGATCATCATCATCATCATCATCATCATCATGATTACGATGATGACTATTACTACTACCATTACACATCTCGCTCTCTAGGCTCTGCTCCCCTTCTCCCCCGCGACACGCACAGGTGCCGAGAAGGACCCGGGGTGAAGCCCACTCGGGGACGGGGAAGGTTGCCGGGCAGCACAGACTTAGCAAAGCGGGCGGCCGGCTGAAGCCCGCCTTGGGCTTCCCGATTCGAGGATACACAGGCGGGCGAATTTGCCTTTGAGCGGCGCTCGCCGAGTGGCCCGGAGCCGGCAGGGCTGAGCCGGAGCCGGGGACGCAGCCGGGCTCCGGGCGCCGGGTTCAGCCAGGAGCGGCCGCCCCGCTTTCCTGGCCCAGGAGGCGCGTACCGCCTCTTCGGGTTATCTACGCGGCGGCCTGGCCCGGCGCTGGCGGGTCCGACGGGTTTCGGTGGGGTTGGGAACACCAGCCCGAAGAGTAGAGTGCAAGGAGTAATTTGGGGGCTCACTTTAAGATCAGGGGTGCGAACTCTCAACAAGTACACGCCGGCGCGCTCTGCCGTCGCCAGAGAGGTTTGCTCCCGACTCCTGCCTAAAAAACGTCCTGGGGAATCGGCCAGCCTAGGATTTTCACGGCGTCCCCTTCCCGTCCTTCGGTCTATGGAAGTTGTCTCTGCAAAGAGAAGTCATTGACTCTGAAATCCTCGGCTTTGGTGCAAATCCCCAGCAATCCCCGGAACAGCTTCCCAAAACTTGCCCCCTTTTCTGAGGATATAGAGTGGCTTTGGCAACTTTCACGCCAGGAGGATTCCCCCCACCTCAACTACGTACCTTTCCAAAACTCCAGATTTAAAAATCCAGGATAGATTTAAAGATTGTGACTAAGTAGTAAAAAGTCCTCGTCGTTTAAGACTTTGGGAATGGTCTTAAAAACAATAGTAACCGATTGGAACAATTTACTTCTTAACTCATTACTGTTTCTCCTCTTGACCAGAGAACCCTATTACAACAAACCTGAAATATTATAGATATTTAGATTATGATTGATTTAATAATGAGTGACCAGGTTCTCGAAAAATACTCCAAGGCAGATATTTTTGCAGAGCAAAAAGAAGGCACACAAAAATTCTACCTGGAGATTTTTACCACGGGACACAAATGCAAGACATTTTCATATTCCTTTCAGCCATATTTCTTTAAGATCTAAAGGAAATCTTGATAGTTAGAGGGCTTGTTGTTTTGCTAATTAAACAATTGTATCAAATAATATTTTCAGCATTTCTTATTTTTGCTTAACTGGAAAAAACCCAGGATGATATCCAGAATGTCCATCATTGAGACATGCTATACGAAGAGATAAACTTTCATAGTATTTTACACGGTAAATTTCTCTTTTACTGTTCCTTAATCAGGGTCATTGAATAAGAAAAGAAAATCTTAGATACAGATGGCTCCTTATGCACGAAATCTTTTCAAAGTGATAGGATTATGTTTAGTGAAAACCAAAGGAGTTGAACTCTATGTGCTGTGTATGAAGGCAGGGGGCAGTCTCTGATCATATCAGTCTTTCTCTGAGTGCAACTTGTTTTCGGAAAGATCCCTGTTTTAGCGAAAAACAACAATCAACTCCGGTTCTCTGATCCCCTCATTGATGGTTGGAGAAAGAGACTGAAAAACTTTGGGGTAGGATTTGGAAGGTCCCGTCTACCTATTTTTGCCACCTCTCAGAATCAAAAGGTACATCAAGATTCAGAATCTGTGCCTATTATTATTTCTTAAACAATCATCACTGCATTCATTTGTTTCTGACATTCTTGTAGTTGTGACTTCTAGTAATCAAGTATATATTTTTTAAAAAGCAATATACACTTAAGTTTGAGGAGGGAGGGTCATGGAATCTAGTAGCCTCATCAAGGAGTAGGAAGAGCAAGTTACTTAGACGTCACTTCTTTAGAGAAACATGTGTTGTCATGGAACACATTCGTGCTATGAAGAATGCATTTTATAATATGGGCATGCATTTCACTCTTCCAGCCCAGAATGAGAAAGATGGCGATCAGGACCTTTTGTTTAAGTTAAACTAAGATTGAAAGGCCAGGGCATCAGTGGGTTTTCTTTCATTCCCAGCCCTGAGCTCTCAGTCTTGTTCGCTCTACATCTTATTCTGACTCTTTCAGACCTCTCTGATCTCTACTGTCCCTTGCTGTAGTAATGAGGGCTTTTCCCATGCATCAGAATACTGGCTTGTGTGAGAGTCATCTCTGAAGTTCATGGCCCTCGTTTTCCTTTTCTGTAAGTCAACGTGATTGCATGATTTCAAATGAAGTACATCATCATGCACTCACTGCTGTCTATTTTCTTCTTCTCTTTTTGTAGGAACCATCTCTTCCACCAAATTACAAGTATCTCAGGGACGCAATTTAGTCCTATTCTTCTCTTCATCTGTTTTGTACTTATTTATCTTAATACTGGGCACCAGGAATATAACTAACAATGATAATCAATTGTTGACACAAAAGGGGTTAGGGTGAAAGGTCAAGAAGGGCAGGACTGGGAAAACCTGAAGTTTTCAAGGACCTGAATATAAATAAAGTGTTTTACTAATCTGGCCCATCACGCAAAGAGATTGTGACCGTTGGAGCTGACCATGATAGCACTTAAGAGCAATAAATGTGAGACACTGAACTTTGGGAACCAACTTTCTGTGCACAAATTTTGGTCACAGGAGAAGGAAACACTTGGTGACTCTTAGTCGGCCTCAAGATCAACAAATCCTCACTGGGATATGATTGGTAGAAACACCAATTTTCTTGGGCTTTTGCAACTTTCATAGAAAGAGTCCAGGTATCATTGGACCCTATTTGGTGTTTCCAGGCACAATATTTAAAGAATGAAATCAGTAGATTGGAGTTCACGCACAGGAAGGTTTGGGTTAGAAGGGGGCTTGAATCATGTTATATGATGGACTTTCATTTGTATCCTCTGGAAGATCACACTTAGGAGACATGATAGCTGGCTTCAGATATTGGAGGGATTTTCTTCAGGAAAAGGGGTTTGCTTTGTTTCCCAAGGCCAGCCTCAATATTTTTTTTGGTATTTTTTTCTCTCGGTACCTGAAACAAGTCTGACACCAAGTAGGCATTCAAGAAATAAGTTGCATAACTACAAGCACAAGAAAATTAAACTGGCATTAGTTGTGGACCCTATAGATTCTGGCCCTGTAGGAGAAGTTTACAGCATTCAGCACTGACCATGGGTGGAATGAGCTGTTTCTGAAGGTAGTGACCTCTCTGATATTGGGATTTCACCCCTCTAGAGGTTAATCCTTTAGTGGGAATGTAACAAAGGAGAGTCACGTGTGAGGAAAGGGGAAAAACAGACAGTGAATGAATGATATCTAAAGCCCTTTCCAATCCTAAATCTTGCAGAATCCATAAATGCTATCTCTAGCTTTAGGGGATAGAAAAGACTGTTGAATTTTTTGAAAAGCCAACTGAGGAAGGTATGCACTGCAGACTTTGCATGGATTCAGCTCTGCTGCAGGAAAGCAGCAGCTTCTTACCAAGACCACAAGACAGTTTATTTGAGCCTGGAGGACTTGCTAGCTACTGACTCTCATGGAAAATAAGCTTAAGGAAGCTTATTATTGTGAAAACAAAACTATTATGTTGGGATACCGGCATTCTTTATAATTCTAGAATACGATGAAACTGATCAAATTTAAAAAAACAAAACCAGGGTATGATGAAAGGATGTAAATTAAGTGGAATGTTACTATGGGAATTTCACGAACACAAATTGAATGTTAGCTTTAACAAAAGGAGAGTTTTCTATTAACCTGTATAATATGTGTGCATGGACTTCAGTATTCTTTAGTAGCATCTTTGCCTAAGACTCTTGAGATTTGCACAAAGAAAATTTTCACTAAGTGCTGGCATTGAGAGCAAATTGGAGCACAACTGGGAATAATGTTTCGGGCATCTTTTGGTTTGTTTGTTCCCCTACTAATTATTTTATGTGACTGTACAAATTGGCACGAATTTCAGGCTAACAAGTATACCAAAGAAGCCTTTGAACTAAATCTGATTAGACAACTATTTTATGTCAGAAGTGATATAATTCATCAAGATATGATAAATGGGAGCAAAAGATAAGTTATAGAACATGCTCAGATCAAGCTTAGAGACTAGAGTTAAGGATTTTCAAGACTACGTACCTTATCATGCAGTCTTTGTGTAACTGAGTGACCTGCTTTTGTTAATTTGACTCTATTCTTTTATTCTTGTCCCAAGAGTTATTATTCATTATTAGTTCAGTGCTGCCAGATTTTTTTAAAGATAGAATTTAAAAAATTAATGTTTTATTTATTTCTGACAGAGAGAGAGAGAGACAGCATAAGCAGGGAAGGGTCACAGAAAGAAGGAGATACAGAATCTGAAACAGGCTTCGGGCTCTGAGCTAGCTGTCAGCACAGAGTCCAACGCGGGGCTCAAACCCATGAACCGTGAGGTCATGACCTGAGCCAAAGTCAGACGCCTAACCGACTGAGCCACCCAAGCACATTTAAAGATAGAATTTAAATTAACATTTAAAAATATTTCCTGGAACTCAAGAAATCATGTATCATTACATAAAGCTGTGTTACAAGGGAGGCCATTTGTTCCCTATGATGTTAAAGGTAAGCTTAATTCAGAAAGCTATTGTTTGTTGATTTCCCTATGGCTGCAGTGAACACATTGCACATTAAATAGACATATACCATAACTCCAATATACATATAGCCAACGACACATCTCAAGGATGATAAAGAACTCTTTAAACTAGAATTTGTAATGCAAAAGGGGGAAGAATGGTTGAGTTTATAATCCCTTTTGAATGTTATCAACTATTGCTTTACAGATGAGATAACAAAGATAAAAAGGAATCCACTTATCAGTAATGTTTGAAATGTGGCACTCTTTCCTTCCCAAAGAAAAAGATAAATTTCTTCTCTTTATGTATACTTATTAAACAAGAATACGAATAATGGCCTGTATTTCACTGTATGATGCTGCCTATCAGAATAATCTTATACATAAAATTTTAAGCAATAATCAATTTCATTACGGAATTCATACAGCTGTGTTATTTTGCTTTGCCTTATATCCAAACCCTCCCTAATAAACAACGTAATTAATTAACTTTAACTTATTCATTTGGATAACATGACTTATAAACTCCATATCCACTGTAGTAATTCATCAGTGGTATCAAAAATGTCATAGAGGTTTTGGCAAACCCTTAACGTTTGCCAGTTCCTAAACATAATGTACATTGGAAGCCACCAGATTTAGCATAGCAGAACCAAGCCAAGTATCAAAAACACACCATCGCTACCATCACTACTGCCACCACCACCAGCGTCATCATCTTTCTCATCACCTTTTCTCATCACCTTTATTGGGAAGCTGGCCAACAAGAATTATTTAGTTGATTATAAAGCACCAGTCATTTGCTTTGTTAATGGGTACTTTCTTCTCTTTATTATCAGACTTTGCCTCTATTCTCATCAAGACATATTACACAGAATTAAGACCTATATCATTCCCTTATCCAAGTGGCACCCCCTTCTCTCAAAATACCTTCTCTCAAAATAGCTTCACTTCTCAGTTTATCAACTTTTGGTACGTTAATGGCAATACAGTAAACTGGAGGATATTTTCCTAGCCATTCTCCTGTGGACAACATATTAACTATCCTCATTTAATAAAATGTTTCAACTAAGCTGCATTGGTAAATATAAAGAAGTCTCTGCCACAGATTGCAACAGTATACCAAAGAAATGAGGCTTTTCCTTACTCCTCACCAACAAGTTTGCAGCGCTAAGTCTCCACACATTTTGAAGGCTAGAACAACACAAGTTCACTCAAGATGATGCATTGAAAGCAAGAAAGAGCAAAGGCTCTATCTTTCAAGACTAAATAAAAAAATCTTCAATAAAATATTTTCTTACCACCAAAAATTCTATATGTTTTAATTTATGGACAAGTGCAGAAATCTTTTATTATCTCAAAGTAGAGTTTAACTTGAAGCAAAAGCCAATACAACAATGATTAGATGCCTACCTGAGTCAACATTTATTTGTTGGCCTTTTGATTTGTGACCTGACATCATTTTACTCTTTGTGTGTCTTCTGGTCATTAGGATGAAAATAGTAGGAAAAAACCTTTACTAGATGATCTTTCAGTGGTGAGTAACGAATGCTTCCGCTGCTGATAACGCAAAAGCTAGGGTCAAGATTTGCTAGAGAATTAGACTTTGTTAGCTTTCCTTTCGGCCAGTAATATTCATCTGCTAAAATGTGAGACAAAAATAAACCTTTATCTTTTAAAGTGTTTTACCCAGTAACCAAGAATAGCAAAGTTATTCGCAAGAACCAAGTTCTTAGCACAGTTAAGAACTAGATAGTTTGGGGGCGCCTGGGCGGCTTAGTTAAGCGTCCGACTTTCTCGCTTAGGTCGTGATCTCGCGGTTCATGGGTTCGGGCCCTGCGTTGGGCTCTGTACTGACGGTCAGCTCGGAGCCTGGAGCCTTGTTTCAGTCTGTGACTCCCTCTCTCTCTGACCCTCCCCTGCTCACGCTATCTCTCTCTCGCCTAGAAATAAATAAAACATTAAAAATAAAAAAGAATTAGATAGTTTGATCTGCCATTGTTAACTTTTTGTCTATGCATTTCTGACTTCATGATGACGTCAGTCTTTTCCTCGCTCTCACTTGGCTGAAGTGACACAGTGAAAGAACCATTTCTATTGTCTGGTTTGACGACAAAGTATTGTGGCTAGATTATATCAGTGGCCCTAGCTTGTTGAGAGTGGTTTTGTTTGTTTATTTTTTAAGTTTGTGATCAAGTAATATGGCATTTAGAAAAATCCCAACAGAATTGTTTGCAATTCCATCCTTCTGAGAAAAAAACAATCCCAATAGGACATATATAACTAAGAAGGTTGTTTGCCTTTCAAACACTAGACACTTATTTCAAGGATGTTGTAATTCGTTAAAAAATGCATTAATGTCTCTTTCGATATTGCCTCAAGAATTGATGCTACATTTTTTTTTTGAATTTTGGGAAATATTACAAAGTCCTTAACAACTATGTCTGGTAATTAATGATCCTAATATTTTATCAAATCGTGTGAAAACACAAACACATTGGTAGAACAGACACAAGTGACTTATTTATGTTATGTTGTATTATGTTATACTATTTACTTATTTATTTATATGCAGAGAGAATGTGTGGGGAGAGGGGCAGAGGGGGAGAGAGTGAGAGAGAGATAAACAGAGAGAGAATCAAGCAGATTCCATGCTCAGTGTGGAGCCAGTTGAAGGGCTCGATCCCACAACCCTGGATCATGACCTGAGCCAAAATCAAGAGTCAGATACTCAACTAACTGAGCCACCCCGGTGCCCCACTTAAGTCATTTATTGAGTGATAATTTATCTCAGAGTAGGCAAGAGTTTTCTTCCATTTACTCTACCTTCCATATGTCTGCTCCTGTAGAAACACAAAGATGTTAAGTTTTCCTGGAAGCTTATAGTCAATAAAGATGACATTTAGGACAATACTTCAAAAATTGAAGGGAAATAATAATATTTCTAAGGAAGCACATATTATTAATCTGGTTATTAATGGTCCTAGTAGAATAAAACTGGAACAAGTATATCTTCTCTCACTGCCCCCCGTTTTCAGGAGAATAGATGGATTAATAATACAAATTAGACTGCTGAGCCCTACTCAGCATTCACTTACATGCTGTGTAATCTGAAATATTTATAACTTCACAGTGTAACCATGGCTAGAAATCCTTTAAATTTGAAGGTTTAAAAAATTATGTTGTTGCATATAGTTTGCAATTGTGTGGAACGACCAATAGTATGTATATAATCTCTCATGAAGCTAATTAATAAAGTTAATTAAGAAAGCTTTACTTTAGGAAAAAATGAGCACTAGGTGATTTAATGGCCAAATCTAAAATTAATACCCAAACTGACCTATAATTTTAATCTTGACCACGCTGGTTGACTATTGGTTGTGTTTAGAATGGAAAAGAGGTTTAGAGTTGAAGGACAATATTGGATTTATTAAAGAGGCCTTTGCTCTGAGAAAGTTGCCTCTGTGTTATTGAAGATAGTGTGCTATAATCCAATCATCTCTGCTCTTAAATTTTAAGAGTTTGACTTCTGACTTTGTTGCAAAGTGTGAGTTCTGACTGCTTATCTATGGAAGCTAAAATGCACACAATGTGGCGCGAACACACACACACACACACACACACACACACACACACACACACAATACGATTACAGAGAGATAGTTTGATCAGGTACCAGATTAAAATGCAAATCAAAATAGACCTAGCCTATGATAGATGAAATGCAATTGACTACTTTTTTTTTTTTTTTTTTAAGAATCGCAGGAGATCCTGGCTGGCTCCGTCGGTTAGGGGGTCCCACTTCAGCTCATATCATGATCTCATGGTTCCTGAGTTCGAGCCCCGCATTGGGCTCTGTGTTGCCAAGCTTGGAGCTTGGAGCCTGCTTTGGATTCTGTGTTTCCCTCTCTCTGCACCACCCTCCTCAAAATAAATAAACGGTAAAAGAATTATGAACTTCAAAAGTTGTTAAACTGAAAAATGCTAAATTATTGAAGAACTTTTTCTTCTTTTTGCTCTGACAGTTGTACTAATGACTGCTGGTCTAGACCTTGGCGTTACTGGCTTCATAATGTGAAGCATTTTGTAAACAAAATAATTCTTTGCCATAGAAGGTCTTGCTGGAGTCTTCTCATCATCTGAAAAGCAGAAGTTTTATGTTTTTTTTTCATTTTTGAAGATCATTTTCAAGCTAGAGCTGTTATACGTGACAGCATTCTCCTGAGCAGATTCTATTAATTGGTAGAAGTGATTTGTTTGCTCTTCATTTACAGCTAATTATATACAGTTACATGGCCCTTTGTCTCTTAAAGTCAACACTACACAAAAAACAGCAGCAAGGTCTCATTTGTGTTGTATTCCACACAACAACAAATTGTATGAAACAATTCAATACAACAAACTGTATAAAAATACAATTCATTTTGCTAATTTAATATTGGAAGTTATTAGGAAAACAGTATTTTGAGGACATTGCAGTCAGCCCATATGAGAACCTAATCGTATATTAACATTAGATTTCCATACAAAAGGGCTAATAAAGTATGATACAGGGAAAGGTTTGTATTGTACCTAAAGCCTTTCTCAGAAGAACCAGAAATTCATTGAGGATTTTTTGTTTTGCCTGAATACAAGCAAGACTTATACGATTTAATGTAAGTTCTCAGCAATAGAATATCAATAAGAAAATAGCTACAGGAAAAAAAAAAAAACATGGCAGTTTTTCCAACCAAAAGCTCTAGTATTCCTGATAATCCAAGATAAACTCTTCATCTAATAACCAGGGCAGACGTCAACGTTGACCACATTTGGTGGTGAATCAATTGGATGTCAAACATAAGAAGCTTCAGATGTATCACTCTGGTGATTTAAGGGAAGGGAAGAGAGGAGTACATTTCCATGTGGACGTAGATAGTGCCAATCACATTTAAGCACCTCTAAGGAGGGGTAGCAAAACTCCAATATCTTTGCTATATTTTCAAGGTTTTGAAAGTGGGTGACTGTTCACATAGTGTTCATTTGCGATTGATTTCAGGAAATGGAAATTCCAGCTGGAATTTGAAGTGGTTTCTGTGCACGCGGTCTTCCATTTATCATTCCATTCACTGTTCCCTTTCTGAAACTTCATGGCCTCTTTATTTCTAAGTTGTCTTTTGAGGGTGATTTATGCATTTTTTGGTCTTTTTCCCCCCCTCGCTTCAGATTTAAACTTAGAAAGAAGAAGGTAAGAAATAAGAGCTCGGGAGACCACCTGGGGCAATGTTAATTTGTTCTTAGTTAATAAAACTTTGACTCACTGTTTTCTCGTGCTTGCCCTCTCCTTTGCACCCCTCTTGCCCTCCAAATGATGACAGGGAAGGAAAATGAAGCAGCTAGCTTTTCGATTTCATATAATTTTACAGATACAGATCATTTGTAATTCATCAAGATTTTACTTAGGAAAAATGTCTACATGTAAAATGTCTTCAATGAGCTTGAAAAGTTTGTTGAAATCATCCATATCTCTAAATTTGTAAAACATAGCTGACAGCTTTCATTTCTTTTGAAACCTGTGTCCCATTTTTTTCCTTTCCGGGATATTCCACTGGCATTTTTTTCTATTATTCTCAAACATGGTTTCCAACTTTTTAATAACAGTGTTAGTGAGATTCAACTCACAAATAATAAAATTCACCTCTTTAAAGTAGTATACGATCCAGTGGCTTTAAAAAAATATATATCCTCATAGTTTTGAAACCATTGCCACTATCCAATTTTTGTTTCTAAATTTCAAAATGTCACTGATAGGTGACATGAATTTTAGAGGGTTTCGTAAAGATAGTATATTTTAGTAATCGTTTCTTCTTTGTTATACTGATAGTCACCTTAAAGCATTGCACTATAATTAACAACATCATGTCCCCTAATTACAGTCTATTAAATCTGGAGACACACTTTGGACTTCCAGGATAGTACAATCTTTAAGAATCTTCAAGGGGTCCCTGGGTGGCTCAGTTGGTTAAGCGTCCAGCTTTGGCTCAGGTCATGATCTTGGAGTTTGTGGGTTCCCACCTTGTGTCGGCCTCTGTGCTGACAGCTCAGAGCCTGGAGCCTGCTTTAGGATTCTGTGTCTCCCTCTCTCTCTGCCCCTCCCCCCATTCATGCTCTGTCTCTCTCTGTCTCAAAAATAAACATTAAGAAAAAGAATATTCAATATTGCAGGAGTTGTCCCTTTTTGTATCTCATTAAATTTAGATTTAAATTCCAGTTAGTTAACATACAGTGTAATATTAGCTTCAGGTATACAATACAGTGATTTAACACTTCCATACGACACCCAGTATTCATCACAGCAAGTGCACCTCTTGATCCCCATCACCCATCTCACCCCCAACCCCACCTCTCCTCTGGTAACTATCAGTTTGTTCTCTGCAGTTTAGAGTCAGTATTTTGGTTTGCCTCTCTTTTTTCTACACCAGAATTCACTCGTTTTGTCTTGTAAATTCCACATGTGAGTGAAATCATATGATATTTGTCTCTCTCTGACTTATTTTGCTTAGCATAATACTCTCTAGCTCCATCCATGTCGTCACAAATGGAAAGATTTCATTCTTGTTTCGTGGCTGAGTGATATGATGCCATTGCATAAATATATGTGCAGGATCTGTCCTTTTGTGCAAAGGAATGTAGCGTGTATTGGGTGCTGAACAGGAATTTGGTGCACTCAACAGCCCTAATACTTAATCAAATATAGTATATGGGTGATCTGTTGCTTTCATCAGTAATTTGCATCTAGCCCCCCATGTGATTTGTCCTCTGTTTCCTCTGGAATGACACTGAACTAATTTCATCAATAGCAGCTTATGATAGACTGAATAGAAGCAGTAGACTTAAGCTGTCAATCTTTAACAAGTATCACTGATTTATAGGGCAGTTCAGAAAAGGGGTCAAAGATGCAGCTAATCGTTATTCCTTTCATAATGGTAAATGCTATGAGCTGTGGTAGTTTGGCCACTGCTAAGTGTGAAATAGAATTCAGAAGTCTTTTTTTAGTTTACACTGGGAAACATTCTCTGAAGAGACAAATATTGGCAGATACATATGGATGTGTTACTAAAACATTATAAGATACGTATTTATGTGTGGGCTAATGTGGGAGTATATCAGATGTGTGACCAGTGTAGTCAAAGAAAATTCAGTCATAATGAAACAGTGGATAGTGTAATAAATAAGCAACAACACTAAGCTAATCTGTATAATTTATAACATAACAATGAAGTCATAATAATAACTATAGTAATTCAGCATTATGTGCTAGGCATTTTCACATGCAATGGAACATTTAGATATAACATGGCCCTACAGGGTAAGCATTAATATCCTTCTAGGGATGAGGAAACCCAAGATTAACATTTGTGACTTGGGGCATCTGGGTGGCTCAGTCGGTTAAGTGTGTGACTTTGGCTCAGGTCATTATCTCACGGCTTGTGACTTCGAGCCCCGCATCAGGCTCTGTGCTGACAGTTTGGAGCCTGGAGCCTGTTTTGGATTCTGTGTATCCATCTCTCTCTGCCCCTTCCCCGCCCAAACTCTGTCTGTTTCTCTCTCTACCCCCCCCAAATAAATAAACTTTAAGAACCTTATCAAATTTGTGACTTGACTAAGAACACCTAGGAAGTATACTGTAGAACCAGTATTACAAATGCAGGGTTCTTAGACACTGTTAAAGCAATGGACTTGATAAAGGTCATTTGGTGAGTCATAGAAATGTGGAGTCATGTAACGATTTAGGTATACTTGCTATGGTCATGTGGTTTTTGTTTTTTTTTTTTAAATGTTTTATTTATTTCTGAGAGAGAGAGAGAGAGACAGTGTGAGCAGGGGAGGGTCAGAGAGAGAGGGAGACACCTGAAACAGGCTCCAGGCTCTGAGCTGGCAGTCAGCACAGAGCCCGACGCGGGGCTCGAACCCACGAACTGTGAGATCATGACCTGAGCCGAAGTCGGATGCTGAACCGACTGAGCCACCCACGCGCCCCGGTCATGTGGTTTTTTGATAAGTTTTTCTGGGTTTGTTTATGACTCTCTTCTCTCCACAGCCTTAGGAAATATTAAGTTCATATAACAAATAAATTCATCCTACATATTTTGTTTTTTATTTTGGTTGGGGCATGTGTTTGACTTCCATGTGGCCTTTGGGCTCATGGGGCATTTTCAAGAGAAACATTTTTCCTTTATTCACCATCTGCATTATAGTCCAGCCTGTTTACATTGCTGTAAAATCAATTAACTTTGAGAACAAACAAAGCTACTACCTTTGAATAGATCATCAATAAGATGTATGTTCCCCTGTACATTTTTCTCCTTTGGAGTTTTAAATAAGTAAGAGGTTGGAAGTGGCCAATTTTAGCTAACGATGACCAAACGGTTAGGTTTTCATAAGAAACATACTGCTAGATAGGTTCAGAAGATGGGGAATGTTTTGACTCAGACTCAGTTAGTCATGGGTGGCAATGGGGAATGAATTATATTTACATCAAGATTCATTTTTCTCTTGTATTTCTATTTCCTTTTATTACCCATTCTTGAAATCGGTGGGTGTGAGGATGAGCAAGCTCATATTAATATGGCTTTTAGGATGGCAAAAAAATGATTATGTTAACTCTTTGGAATTACATGGAAATGATGACAATTTATTAATATTTCATTTAAAACACATATAAGCCTCTAGTCCAGATAAATTTCATAGATGGATACAATATTGGAGATTCTGGAGATTGTACAAATGGGGAATGCAAATAGTGATTTACTTTCATTTCTTAGTACTACTCATTTCATTCAAGATCTGTACAGATTAAAAATACTTTTAGATACTTTATCCAAAATTATTTAATCACTTTGGGATTCACAGAACATTGTTCCAAGGGCAGTGCTTTGAGCCTGTAATGTTGAGAATTCTGAACACTGTTTTATCACACCATGCCATTGGAAAAATATCGTGATGAATCTAGTTTATATTTTCATGCTTTAAATTCATAAATATTGCCAAGTTCATAATTCAGTTAAAATCTAAAATGTGTATTCAACAATTTTAAATTTTCTGATTTCTCCATTAGCATTAAACAGCTGCTCTCTATTTCCACAAAGATTAAGACCAGAAAGGACAACACTTACTGTATGAAGGATATAGACTAGCATTTACAAAATTCTCCTATCAGCTTGGCGAGATGTTAGACAATGTTATCAAGAGAGTTGTTAGCCATCTATGCCAGAGATTTTAAAGTCAATGGTGTTTCTGGGAATGCATTAGGTACAGTTTTCAATTCAAAACAAAAAGAAGAGTGTAATAAATTCTGAAGTTTTTTTCAGCCCTATAATTTTGTGCACATTTTATTATAATAAATATCTTGCTTTAATTATAGTGTGTCATCATCAGAAATTGGAAACATATTTCAGGACAGCAAATGCATTAACCTATACAGCTATTTGAATACACCAACACTGGGTAATTAAGAAGTCATTTTGAGGAAAGAATGTCCAACTCCAGATCTATAATCTCAACTTCCTACTGGACACTTTCACCAAAACACATGCATGTCTGTAAGAGGTACCTGGAGGCAACTCAAAACTCCAAAAGGCTACTCAGAACCAAAATGATTTAGAATATTCTCAAGTCAGTTGTTCATCTTGAGTTGATGTTTTTTCCCACCAACCCAATAGCCTCAGAGAGAAAGGTGAGTCATACATGACATTGTCCCACTTTCCTTTCCCTTATCCCAAACGTCAACGATTTCATTAACCCTGATATACTTCCAGAAATATAGCAAATCAGTCCCTTCTTCTTTATCTCCAGTAACATGGTATATTTCACCTAGAATATGACTGCATGAGTTTCTGAGAACCTTTCCTGCTTCCATTCTTTCCTACCCTTTCCAGATAACTCTCCACTTGGCTTCTAAAATTTGGCAGTGGGGGCGCCTGGGTGGCTTAGTCGGTTGAGCGTCCGACTTTTGCTTAGGTCATGATCTCGCGGTTCGTGGGTTCGAGCCCCGCGTCGGGCTCTGTGCTGACTGCCAGCTCAGAGCCTGGAGCCTGTTTCAGTCTGTGACTCCTCTCTCTGACCCTCCCCTGCTCACGCTGTCTCTCTCTCTCTCTCCTGGAAATAAATAAAAACATTAAAAAAAAAAAATAAAATTTGGCAGTGGCCCCCACTTGCATGTATAAGATAAAATTAAAAATCTTAACTATGGGTTAAAAATAATCCCTTCTTGGTCTAGTCCTTGACTATATCTCTGGCCTCATCTCCCAACCTTCTCCATATAAAATTCACTCACCCAGTAAGAACAACTCATTTTCTTTCAAGGGATCCGCTTGTTTATATCCTAGTCTTTCTGCTTGGATCTTCCTCTTTGCCTGCCCACCTAACCATGTTCAAATATAATCTGTAGAGTAACCAACCTGCTTCGCTCCTTTTATATGCTTACACATTAACTGCCACTATTATGGTACATACTGCATCTTATTGCCATTACCACTAATCCGTCTCTCTCACTAGACTGAACTGGGGAATAGTGACATGGGGCATAGTGACAGTCAATATATAGGTCATGTTTATATCTCCAGTACCTCGATAGATCTAGCACATAGTTGAGGTTTAATAAACTTAATATTATTGGTCAAGTAGAATTTTTCCAAGAGTTGGAAGGAGCTAAAATAACATCTACTTAGGGTTCATATAGTTTCACAGCTTTCTTTAAGTTGTATGTTAATAGTTACTCTTGGGCAAATGGTCAACTTGAAGAAAAAAATGGCCCAATGGTAACAAAACTTTTAGAGGTAAAGCTGTAAATCAGGCTAGTTTCTCCCATGCAGTGCTTGGCTCTGTTTTTAGACATGACTCACTGAAACTAGTCAAGCTCCAGCAAGCTAAGCAATGAACTTTTCTGGAAGAATTTGTCAAAAATTCTAAGTTGAAAACATTTTAGAATGTTTGCAGATAAATAGAGAATTGAAATGCCTGAATACTCTATAGATGAGAATTTTTTTCTTCAGAAGTCAATTTCAAAATATATTATATTATATTATATTATGCTTTCAGCTTTATTGAGATATGATTGACAAATACAATTGTAATATAAAGTGTACAACACGATGATCTATATATGTATGCCTATATATATATATATGTATATATATATGTATGCCTAGTGAGAGGTTCCCCACCATCGAGTTACTTAACACATCCGTAGCCTCACATATTTACCGTTTTTTGTGCTGAAAAAACTTAAGTTCTACTCTCTTGGCAAATTGCAATACACGTATTATCAACTATAGTCACAATAGTATGCATTATATTCTCAGACCTATTCATCTCTATTCATCTTTAAAACTTTTTTTTTAAATATTTTTATTTTATTTCTAGGATAGAGAGAGACAGCGTGAACAGGGGAGGGTCAGAGAGAGAGGGAGACACACAATTCCGAAACAGGCTCCAGGCTCTGAGCTGGCAGTCAGCACAGGGCCCGACGCGGGGCTCGAACCCACGAACCGCGAGATCATGACCTAAGCGAAAGTCGGACGCTTAACCGACTAAGCCACCCAGGCGCCCCCTTTAAAACATTTTTTAAATGTTTATTTTTGTGTGTGTGAGAGAGAGAGACAGAGTGTGGGGGAGGGGCAGAGAGCGAGGGAGACACAGAATCCAAAGCAGGCTCCAGGCTCTGAGCTGTCATCACAGAGCCTGATGTGGGCCTTGAACTCACGGACTGCGAGATTGTGACCTGAGCCGAAATCAGACACTGAACCAACTGAGCCACCCAGGCGCCCCAAACCTATTCATCTTAAAACTGAAAGTTTGTAGCCTTTTCCTGGCCTCTCCTTATACCCATCCCCCCTCCACTAACTCTCTGTTTCTATGAGTTTGACATTCTCTCTCTGCTGCCTGCCTTCCGTTTCCTTCCTTCCTTCCTTCCTTCCTTCCTTCCTTCCTTCCTTCCTTCCTTCCTTCCTTCTTTCCTTTCTTCCATTTCTTCCTTCTTTCTTTTCTTCTTATCCTTTTTCTCCCTTCCTCCCTTCCTTCTTTCTAAGATTCCATATATAAGTGATACCATGCAGTATTTGTTTCCCTCTGTCTCGCTTATTTCATTTACCATAATGCCTTCTACCTTGGTTCATGTTGCTGCAAATGACAGGATTTTCTTCTTTTTAAAGGCTGAATAATATTCCATCACATACACATATACATTTTCTTGATCCGTTCATGTGCTGACAAACACACTTAGGTTGTTTCCATACCTTGGCTCATGTGACTACTACTGCAATGAACACGGGGATGGATGTAGATGTATCTTTGAGATCGTGGTTTTGTTTCCTTCAGATATATACTCAAAAGTGAGACTGCTATATCACATGGTGCTTCTATTTATAACTTTTGGGTCAAGCTCCGTACTGTTTTCCATAATAGCTACCAGTTTGCATTTCCACCAGTAGTGTACAAAGCTTCCCTTTTCTTCACATCCTTACAAGCACTTGTTATTTCTTGTCTTTTTGATGATGCTGGCCATCCTCGATGGTGTAAGGTGACATCTCATTGTGGTTTTGATCCATATTTCCCTGATGATGAGTGATGTTGAGCACCTTTTCATGTACCTGTTGGCTACTTGTATGTCTTCCTGGGGAAATGTCTATTCGGGTTCTTTGACCATTTGTTAATTTTTAAAAAAAAATTTTTTTATTTTTGCTATTGCGTTATGTGAGTTCCATCTATATTTTAGATATTAACTCCTTAATGGATTTTTGGTTTACAAATATTTTCTCTTATTTCATTGGTCGTCTTTTCATTTTGTTGATGGTTTCTTTTGCCGTGTGGTAGCTTTTTAATTTGATGTAGTCCTACTCATCTGCTTTTGTTTCTGTTGCTTTTGCTTTTGGTTTCAAATCCAAAAACTCATTGTCAAGACTGATGTGAAGAACCTTACATATATGTTGTCTTATAGGAGTTTTATGGCTTCAGGTCTTACATTCCAGTGTTTAATACATTAAAAACTTTTTTTAAATCTTTTTATTTATTTTTGAGAGAGAGAGAGAGAGAGAGACAGAACACAATTGGAAGAGGGATAGAGGGAGAGGGAGACACAATCTGAAGCAGGCTCTAGGCTCTGAGCTGTCAGCACAGAGCCCGACACGAGGCTCGAACACATGAACTGTGAGATCATGACATGAGCCGAAGACAGTGCTTAATCGACTGAGCCCCCCAGGTGTCCCCATTTAAAAAATTTTTTTAACACATTTTAATTGATTTTTTTGTGAGTAGTATAAGACAGGGGTCCAGTTTCATTCTTTTGTATGTGGCTGTCCAGTTTTCCCAACACCATTTGTTGAAGAAGCTGTCTTTTCCCCACTGTATAATTTCAATCATTAATAACTCTCTTGAATTAAAACTAATATAACTAAATTATATGGCTAATTCATGACCCAATGGTCTGCGACCTAAAAAGAAATTAACCTGTAGAAAGCCAGATTTTATAAAAAATAAGAATTATAATAAAATTTGGGAAAAATGATTCATGGAGTCATTTTGCAAATTACTTATGCTCATTTTCATAAAATTCATTTGTTATTCTGATAATAGGAAGGGATTTTGAAATTTCGATAGGTTGATAAACCATATAAGATCATTTGGACTTTTTTGTTGCAATCTTATAGATAGCCCTATGAATTTTCCTTATTTGAAACAACAACCCAATAATTAATCTCACTGGAGTATTGCATCTGTGATGAACTATCTTCTAGTCTGCTAGATCACGGCCAGTGGTAAGCTGCCAGCCACCTCTGGAGTTGCCCACTCCTTGTGACTTTCCTAAGGTGTTTCCTCACACTGAGTTGTCATTTCTCTCAGATTTACCCTCAGAGCTTCACAGTGGAAGTGTGTTCATTCCCTTATATGGTGGTCAAGTTATTGGAAAGTGGACATCAAGCATCCCCCACACTTCTTTTCCTCACAGTACACATTGTGGAATTTTGGGCTCACTCACAATATTGGCTGTCTGCTTCTGGAAACACTCGTTTGTCAAATATGGTGCAAAGAATTGCATACGATACTGCAGATGAGATCTCACTTGTGGTGGGGCTTTGCAACTCATGGTCTGGATACTTCAGATATGAAACCGAAGCCTAATTTTGGATAGATAGCTGGTACTTGTGTGAATATTTCAAAATAAATATCTGAGTGCACCTTGATTTATGTATGGTAATGTTGGTCATTTTTACTCTCTTAGTTCCTATTTGAAGTGGTTCCACACTGTCTTACAGAAATTTTCCTTAAATCTGAAACTAATTAATTTCCACTGTTGCAAGTTCTGACTGTTTTAATCTGCTTTATAAGCTCGCTTTAAAACTCCATACCCTCTTTTGATAAACCTTCCCTCCCCACTTTACCAGTGCTCGAGATATTTTAGAACAGTTTTTGAGATATTCCTGCTGAGTTAGCACCTTGTAAAAACTTTCCCATTATGCTATCAACAATCTGTAAAGGAGTAAATAAGAGGCTTAAGCAAAAAATAATTTAAATGTCCAATAACAATAAGGAAATAGCTGCCCTATAAAGAAATAGTACTAGGAGAAGAGAATTTTGCTTTCTAATTAAAAAGAGGGTGTAAAGAAGCTTCCTAGGTTTAAAAAAAATTGTCTAGAGGCAGTTTAATTCTTTTTGTTGGGAGATGTATTTTTTATTGAAATACAGTTGACGTACAACGTTGTGTTAGTTGCAGGTGCACAACCAGAGTGATTCTAGAATTATATACATTATGAAATGATCATCGTGAGTGTCATTACCATCTGTGACAATACATTATTACAATATCATTGACTGTATTTCTTATGCTATGCTCTTTTTCCTTCTCATTGTTTAATTATTATTATTATGGTCCTGGGGAAGGGAAGGCAGGCAGCCCGTGCCTCTGCTTGGGGGTGACACAAGCCCTCCCTGCTTCCCATTGCCTTTGATGGGGAGGTTCATGTGCTCAGAGGAGGTCAGGGAGGCCTTGAGCTTGGGCCAGTTGCTGAGACGCACCAGGTAGGCGGAGAGCAGTCCAGGCAGCTGAGGTCTAGGACCTGGTGAATCAGCCACAAGTCCAGCAGGTTGTAGTTCTTAAAGGAGATCCTGTTGCCCATGAAAAAGATCTGCCCCTCCCCACCATCAGGTTCTGGAGGAGCAGGGTCTCAAAAGGCTTCATGTGCCCCAGTAGTGCCTTCTTGCCTGCCTCATAGTTGGTGTAGATAAGGATGAGGGATCTACAGCGAGATTCTCCAAGTTGTCATGTTCCATGTGCACCAAGGTCATCATCTCCTGCTGCCCCTTCCCATACAGCCCGGGGAGTGGCCAGGGTGTCACAAGATGGCATTGGGCTGGTACAGGGTAAGGTGTCCATCTTGGAACTTGGGAAGTTGCCCATACAGACAGCACGCCTGGAGAGAGCCTTGTAGCCAGGTCTCCTTGGTCACCACCTCCTCCTTTCAATTCTTCCCCCAGTCAGCCAGGAGCATGCCCATGGCCTTGAATAGGGAAATCGACAATGCAGTAGGACAGCATGGACACTGTGCAGTCAGAGGTGGTGGTGGTGGTGGCAGAGCTCCTATGCTATACTTTTTATCCCCATGACTTATTTATTTTATAACTGGAAGTTTGTATCTTTTAGTCCCCTTCAGCTATTTCATCTGTCACCCCCACTCTCCTTCCCTCTGGCAGCCACCCATTGAAGTAGTTTAATTCTTTTGAAAAATTTTTAATGTTTATTTATTTTTGAGAGAGAGACAGAAAGACAGAGTACGAGTTGAGGAGGGCAGAGAGAGAGGGAGACACAGAATCTGAAGCAGGGTCCAGGCTCTGAACTGTCAGCACAGAACCCGATATGGGGCTCAAACTCATGAACCAACCGAGAGATCATGACCTGAGCTGAAGTCGGACGCTTAACGAACTAAGCCTCCTGGGTGCCCCTCAAAGATTTTAAGTTATCTGTACACTCGATGTGGGGCTGGGACTCACAACCCAGACATCAAGAGTTGCATGCTATATCGCTTTGGCCATTCAGGCACCCCTGAAAAGTAATAAATCTTTTCTAAAGTGAGAAATAATGAAAAAAACCCCAAAACAACCTGTTATGCTTTAAGTTGCACATTCATTGCACCAAGCAAGGAACACCTGCATGAGATTTCTATTCAAACAGGAGAAGCTTGTTTGTATTGACCACTGTTATCTCCATTTTGACTCTGGGTAAATTTTCCCAAATTCTAAGAATATAATGGACAGAAAAAATCCCAGATTGAATGTTAATTGGAAATGTCTTTGCAAAAATTTCAGTAATGAAAATATTAACAGTAATGTCTACTTTTATTGAAGTATTCTATTAAAAATGTCTTGCCCTATTCGTAACTTACCTTGTGCTTTTTCTATTATACTTTGATATTTTTCAAGTTCATTAACATGTCAGTGGGAAATTGAATTTAAAGACCATGTTTTTCACCCAGCACTTTTTATTATTTTCCTGGCAGTTCCAAATGAAATGTGAACTTTGGTAATGCTAAAATATCAAAACATGTTATTTTTTTTCCAGCATATTACTGGAGGGCTTTTATCTTTAGTTTTCCTTAATTGACACATGACAAATCTGTTTATTGCAGGCATTTTCTACTCCATGGGAAAATTGTTAGCCTGTGGGAGTGACAGATGATTTTGAGAATGTAACTTTAATCATTATCTCTTTTGTCACCAGGTATGAAGACTGCAGTAGATAATAGTACTGCTTTTTTGACATTTCATTTATCTGTCAACTTTCCACACCAACCTCTTATGTAAAGCAATTCTAGTTTCTTAACTGCATATGTTTCCTGTAAGTTAAAGCTTCTCCTAAAAGAGATCTTTGGCAATTACACTGCAACTTTTCACTGAAGATGGGATTTCACTGTACTGATCTTTCTCCCATATGCTTATCAGGGTTACTTCGCTTATTCCCGGGATCAGAACATTTTCTGGTAAATTCCGTTAAGGCCATAAACACTGCCCTAATTTCTGTATTGTTGATCACAAACCAGTCTTATAAATTTGTGGATACTTTGCTTATAATTGGATGAAGATTGATAAATTCTGACTACATATGCAAGCCAAATAAACAATCCTTCCATATTCACAGGTTGGAAAAGAATGTTGATTATATTTTACTTTTCTTTTTTAATAACTCCATCTTTCATCTTGTGATTCCCCATTCCTCTCCAAAACAGGCTCATTGAAATATCCATGATTATGGTCATTATCTAATTTGAAAGTGTTCATACTTCCAGATTCTATTCTACTCTTTTTAGGTGTTTTTCATAGCACACAGAGAATTTACTGCTAGTCATTTAAAAGTGTTTAAAAAGACCAATTAAACTTTTAAAGGATACTGTGAAACAAAAAATTCCTAGTGCTAAATAATTTTTATGCAGTAGAGTGGTGAACTTTGGATGGGTAAAACAGTAACCCATCTTTTAATAAGACTCAAAATAACTTAATTGTAAATTAACCTGAATTTTCCGTTCTCTTTCAGAAACATGAATTTAAGTAAAAGGAAAATTTTTGCTAAGTGTTTTGGGGCCAATTAATATTCAGTTAAGCATTATCTAAACCTTCGACAACTGTAGACTCTACCATCAATTCGAAGTTCAGCTTTTACCTACAACGTGAAAATAGAGAGCTAGATCTAAGTTGAATGGTTGTCAAATGTTTTTTTAAGTTTTTAAAATTTATTTTGAGAGATAGACAGTGTGTATGTGCTTGGGCAGAGCGAGAGAGGGGCAGAGAGAGGGAGAGAGAGAATCTCAGACTCCACATTGTCAGCACAGAGCCTGCCAAGGGGCTCAAACCCATGAACTGTGAGATCATGACTCGAGCCAAAATCAAGAGTTGGATGCTTAATGTACTAAGCCACCCAGGCACTCCAGTCAAATGTTTGGTGTGGGTAGTGAGATAGTTGTTGTAGGCTGATATTCTTTATGGAGATTGGGAAAGCCTTAATATGTGACCTGAAATATGGGTATTGGTTTCCAGTAGGTAGGTAAAGAAGAGGAAGGCATTCTAATGGAGTGTAATGGTGTACCATTTGGCTGCCTGACCAAAATGCAAGGAAAGAATTCAGATAGGTTTGCCTAGACCAAAGAATTCTTACGTTAGAGGAAGAAACAGGTGTATAGACACATAAATCAGGTTGTGTCCTAAGACGATTGATCTTGTAACATTGTATATAATGAACCACAGTGAAGAGTGAAGGCAGATGGATCAGTCAATTAGAATATTCTGTGTTTATTCTGGAAACACATGAAAATGTCCAAGAATTGGTTGGTGAGAGGCAATGGAAACTTAAAAGATGGTATGGGACTGATGAGGATGTGAAAACCGGTTCTGAAAACCAAGGAAGAAATAAACAAGGATGTGTCATATTCAGCATCTAAGTGATTGGATATTGTGCTTTTGGGGCAGCATAACATAGTGGTTATAAAGGTAGACTCTATGTTTCAAGTGCCCTGGTTCGAACTCCCCCACCAGACTGTCCTCAGCTGTAGAATGTGGTTTTATGGGCAGGCCTACCTTGTGTAAAGTCTTAAGTGAATTAATTCATAGAAGAGAGTCTTAGGATAAAAGGGGTGATTGGCAAAATTATTGACTCACTGATGAGAGTCAGAAAGTCCTTCAAGACCATTCCCTGTGTGCCTGCTAGGTAGGAAAGTGAACTAGTGTATTTCAGAAACCTTGAGAGCTGTAAGGCCCCCATAACACATATTTTATTCTATTGTGTCTTAATCAGAAATTAATTCAGAGCACCCTATTTTCTTAGCCTCCCTCTAAAATTAAGTTATTTGAGTAGATCCATAAATCACGCTTCCTGTTACATCATTACGAGTCTGTGATGAGTAGCTGTCACGGTACCTGCAGCTAACCTTTATGACTGAAGGACAGCCTAGACAAAAACAATTCCAAGGCAACGTGCCATGTTCTGAAGCAGGCTTGGCATATGTGACTCTGCGAAAGCAATTTTCTTAAGTTTATATGAGGCCTGTTGATATCATTGCAGTTTATTTGCCTGTAGAGTAAATTTACGCTGCCAAAAGATACGTTTGACACTTCCATTTGTACCGACACAGCCAATGAATATACAATTTTTTTTTGCTATTGTTTTGCATCACCTAGTCTCCTTGATGCAAAGTCGCTCAGTCAAGGAGATTTTTTTAAAAAAATTTTCTATCTTCAGGCAAACATCCACCCAGCTGGTGGGATTTTTGTGGCCCTCGCCACAGATTTCTACCCACTGGGTTTTCACAATGCGGCATGCTTTGCATGGAAGTTGGACTATATTAAGGGAAAAAATGAAGGGCTGCCAAAATAGCTGTGTTTTCCAGTCTGGATACCAGAATGACTGCTGCTGAATACTGTTCTCCTTCCACAACAATAATTCATGTCATGCACAAACACAAAATGTTCATACAAGACCTTCTTGAGAAACTTGGGTTGAAAACAGTTTTTCATAGTGGTGCTCCAATTCTAAAGTTTTGCTGGGACGCCTGGGTGGCTCTATTGGTTAAGTATCCGGCTCAGGTCTTGGTCTCATGATTTGTTAGATAGAGCCCCATGTTGGGCTCCACACTGACAATGCCGAGCCTTCTTGGGATTCTCTCCCACTCTCTCTGCCTCCTCCCTCCCCCATCTCTCAAAATAAGCACAATAAACTTTAAACTTTTGCTTACTCCTCTTACGCTTCCATACATTAAATCAAGATTTGGGAAACACTAGGACCAATGCTGGATTTCAAAACCTGAATCTTTCATTTAGAAAATCACGGAGCTATGTGTGAATGTAAACTATGCAAAAGGCTATATATATCTGTCAGTCTATCTATCTATCTATCTCTCTATCTCTCTATGTATGTATGTATGTATGTATGTATCTATCTATCTATCTATCTATCTATCTATCTATCTATCTATTCTTTATATATAAGAGAAACCAACAGTACTTTCTGAACGACATAATCCTCAAGACTTCAGCCATTTTCATGGAATGGTTTGCCCTATATACATCTTCCTTTCTTATCACATTAGGTAGTCTTCCTCGGCATATCATGATGGATAAATGTTAGTCCAAAATGTCTTAGGAAACTCACACATCCATCTAGAAACATACATACATCACTTGTCAAGTTTTGAGACTTAACTAGTGACAACCATTGTAGTGAATTAAATTGCTTCTAGGAGACTGTTATTCAGGATAGGGTACTCCCTGAGAGGCTGAGATAATGTTAGTGTTTCATTTCAGACTACATCTGTCATCAACTTTGCTGTACCTATGAAAGCACTTATGTAGGCTAGTGCATTAGGTAAAAACCAATGTGTTCTTGTGAATATAGCCATTTCCCATTGGAGTTCTTTGCTGTTAACATGGGCAATATTCTAGAAAAAATTTTAATTTATAAGAATTTTAACGGAAAAGTCATTCAAATAATGGGAGGGTTGTAGCAAGGCTGTATTAGATGCTATTGCTTTGCTAAAATCCCTTAAAAGGAACTTCTAGTAGGGCATTCCCAGAACTTCCATCATGACATCCATACTTTGGTAGACATGGAATGCCTAACTGTGGAACAGAACTATGTTATTATTTAGCTGTGCATATGGAACTTTCTATCATTAAAAAAGATGCTGGTTGATCAAGCCATAAAATTAAGTATGTAGGGCCACTCTCAAGTTGGTCCTGAAGCCACAAACAATTTGCCCAAGCATGCTGCTTACACTCCAGTAGCACTTACTCCTTCTGGCTGCTGATTCCTATGGTCTCACGAGGAGATGATGATAATTTGGCTCAAAGGAGAAAATTTGATTTCTAGAAGGTTCTGCTATCAGACAGTATGCTATCACAAGGCAGAGGTGGATTACCGTCACATTACAAGCCTACTTGGGAGTATCCCTAATGGGCAATAAGATTGTTCCTTGTCCCTAATGAACAATGCTCCATGTGGACAGAGCTCCAAGCTCCAGTGTTTCTCTGGAGGCCCAGTTGGCGCGAAGAGCAATGTGGTCTAAAGAATGGATGGACACTAATTCATGGACAATAGCTATTAGAATGAACAGATGTTCAGGGGCTTGATGGGAGCAAGATTAAAGGATTGATGACAAGAGGTTTGGGAAAGAGGAACTTGTACGGACCTCTTAAGATGGTCTCCAGTGTAGATATTTGTGTCTTGTGTAAATTCTCCCTAAATACACTTACTAAATGCACTTACTGCAAAGGTGGGCTTTCAACAATCAAGTCGGCACGATGACCTATGCAGTGGATGTCTGTCAACTTCTATACTCAGCTACTCCACAGGTTCTTCAAAATAACTCATGGAGGAAAAAATGGTCTTGGTGGCAGGGATGGAGATTATGCATGCATGTGCTCAATGTTATAGATTTTCCTTTTTCTTCAAGACATTTCTGTCTAGCCTCACCGTTGTGTCCACAGTCAATCTATAGCAGTGACCAATCCTGAGCCCCCTCCATATATTGGAGGATCTGTCAGCTACCTGCCATCATAGTTGTGAGGGGCAGTGAAACAGTGTCTTCATTGGAATAGAAATTTATTTGGGATATGGGGTTTCCTTCTTTGCTTGCCATATATCTGCCAGCTCCACTGTCCGTGAATTTACTGCAAACTCTAGTCACCATCATGATTTGCCATACAGCACTGCTTCTGAATGAGGCCTGAATATATGGAGAGAGAGAGAGAGAGAGAGAGAGAGAGAGAGAGAGAGAGAGAGAATGTGTGCCAATGAGCTGACATTCCCAGGACTCCCTCCTTGTACCTTATCACTCAATACCATTCCCGAATCTTTAGCTCTAGTTTCTACTTCTGTTTTTCACACCCGCTTTTCAGTTTCCTATCTTTATGTTTGGCTCATGCTGTTCCATCTGGCTTCACTGTCTTTATTCCTTATCAAAATTTCTATATCTTTTGAGTCCCACCCCAAATGTCACACTTGCTCCCTTGATTCTTTTGGAACATTGTCCCTACCTTTCTGCTGACAAGTAATTTAATCAATATTTTTCAGATGGTCATTTGCATAATTGTCTTATGCACTTGTCTTCACAGAAATAAGACAATTATGCAAATGACTTGGAAGTATCACATGGGCAGTAGATACTCAAGAAATATTTATTGAGTTTAATTGTATCAGTAACAAATAACTTTGTAATACTGAATGCATAGATGAGTAAGAAGAGAAACAAGGCAACAAAATAGTACCTTAGTATAATAATTCTTTTAACCAGTGTTTATTATATGGATGTACACAGAAATTAACCTGGAAAAGAGATAGTCACCCTTTCTTGATTTCATCCACTGAAAGTTGTGGGGAAGCATGAAAATGTGGTAATAGAAGCCTTTCTTCATTTAAAGAGACTAAAATTCTCCATATGAAGGAGAAAATATGTGCAGAAGTCATCTGAGAGCATTTTTCCCCCCAAACTATAAAAAATTCTGTGAAGTTTAAAGAACAAATTTTATTGCAAAATTTGAATCAAAATATCTGATGTTTGAATATTCAGAAAAAGTGTGTCTTTTCTCCTGGTTGTATAAGAGGTTTGTCATTGCAATTGAATACACAATATACTGGGTCTGTATTCCACCAAAGTTAGAGCAAGGAGGATTTTTCTTTGTGTTTCTATTATCAAAAGTTGGAAATCAAATATGTGATATAGAATAAATGGACATTCTTGCTGCCATTGCTTTCTGATATCTCAGTCACTCCTTTCATGTGTGAACCACCAACGTGTATGTGAACATATATCATTTTAAATGTTTTGGTTCTTGAATTGAATGCAAGTGTAAAGAAGAGAGCTTTGAACATCAGAACTTAATCAAAAATAAAAACAATGTAAATTGTCTATAGAATATGCCATAGATTTATGAGTAGTATGAATTACTGTGACAGTTTTCTTTAAATATGTCAAAATTCACTCCAGATGCTCTCTTTGCTTTATTGAATATCTGAAAGCAAATTGATTCAGTCACATGAACTCGGCCCAAGCAATATATAGCTTCTGCTTAGTAGAAGGTACCTCCCTTACAAAAATACAGCACGAATAGTGGATATTATGTGATGAATGATGTTCAGGTACATCATGGATGCACTTCAGCTTAATGGCCTATCGAAAGAATATGCATAAAGTTAGGAATTTCAAGGTACTGATGGGGCCTTAGATGGAGTAAGTGACATCCGGTTTCCATGGGAATTAGACAAAAGAAAACCATGATCTAAGGGTAATCACTCCATATTTATGATTCATATTTTTTTCTAATGGAAGAAGTTTATTTCGGCACAAAGTCAGAAAAATAATGACATAACGTGAATTTGCTACTTAGCTACAAGGACATGCACAGTCTCAAAACAGGAATTCAACAGTGATGGCTTCTCAGTCCAACCAAAGTCGGTTGGTGGGTGATTTTCCCTGTTCTTATTATTCAGAGATTCAGTGACACAAACACACATTTAATTAACTGGGATTACTCCTTGACATCATTTGCATTAGCTGGTAAAAAAAAAAAATTGTGCTGCTTATAGTTTAGAGTAAAGGTGTTTCAGGGATAGTTTTGTTTTATTTTATTTTATTTTTTTAGGCATCAAATTAGAGAGTATAACTGAATCAAATACTCTTTTGAAAGGTATTGTTGAGCAAGCTGAGATTCAAATCACTGCCCTAAAACTTATCTTGGATTTACCCTTAATTTTTTTTTAATGAGGCTTACTTTTTTGGCTCTAATGCTTCATCTTTATCATATATACCTAGGATGAATTTTTCTTGTGCATATGGTGCAATGAGAAGTGAAATCCAGATTTAAAGCAATGATTTGGGTAATTCAATACCATAAAATAGGCTTCATAAAATAGGCTTCAAGGGTGTGCAGATATTTATGAACCATAGTGCTGTTCTAGACAACCCAAATTTCCTGAGATTGTGGCTTGGACTTTCACATGGCCATTCAGAATCTTACCTGTGACTGTTCAGTTCATTATTTAGATCATAGGACTGATGAAATATCATCTCACCATGATTTTCATTTCTACAGGGTCTCTCTCATTATCCGTCTTCACCATCATCAAATGTTGAGTAAGGCCTTGCAACTTAGATCTTGAAGATACTAGATAAAATACACGGTCTCTCCTTGAGGGGCATAGTTAGAGAGACAAGCTGTATGCATAAAAATATAACAGTCATTAGCACTATAAAACTTGCCAGTCAAGTGGTGTGACTGTAAGAGCTAACATTGCATTGGACTCCAGGTTGAATTGAAACTGGCCAGCTCCCTGAAATGGAGATAACAAGGGCGACTGAGCAAAAGATTTTAATGATATAAGTAGAAATAATTTACTGCTCTTCACAAATTGGTCAGAGGGAGTGCCCACTCTAGAACGGGTCGCTAGTGTTTCCTTTGCCTTCATAGGAGAAAGAAATCTTATTAGGTGACATTGTAGAATGCCCAACTTCTCTTTATCAGATTCTCTGACTTTAAAAACAAGCTCTGCTTTGCTTTGCCATTTATTCTTCATTCCGATCTTTAAGAAAGTATATTAACTCCTATTTATCTCTTCCCACCACCACCACTCCCCACCCCCCATTGACTTGTATGCTTTGGGTCTTTAATACAGTTTCTTTGATAAGTCTGACATGCAACCTTGAGATTTGTTCCCACTGGTTTCCCTCATTTATTGCAATTGCTAGACACTTAAAATGCTGTTGGGCTACTTGGTTATATAATTTGTCCTTTTATGTCTCAAAAACATCTCAGGTTTTTAGGAAGTAATCCACATTCTCTGGGAAGAATAAGAGGCCCCATCTTGGAGGCAGTCTGGGGAAGGAGAACCTGACTCCCTTTGTCACGGGATCCTCCATACAGGACTTAAGTCCCTATCTACTCTAAGGCTAATTCCATTCTCCCCAGCTGCCATAGTCTTTCCTCCACCTTCCAGCTTGGACCGTAAATTGGGTTCTTTTCAACACCCCCAAACTTAATTCAGTCCCTGCCTGTCTCTCCCTCTGTCAAAGAGTACCAGATCCATATTTGATATTCACTGACACCTTCGTGATTGCTTTTGTGAGCATGTAATGACTTTCCATGCCCTACCTGACTGCTAGATTATTTTTCCCCTCAGGATTTGATGTCTCTGACAAAAAAACATGCTTTTGGAACACAGCGAATTTAGACAAAATGTTATGGTAGTAAAATGAAAATAAGTTAAGATTCTGAAGTGACTTCTCACCTCCCAAATTAGTTGTCCGCGTGACACCAAACATGGCATATTTACCCCTAATAAGAGAATGGATTTGCATTTGGGGTTGTTACCGTTCAACAAATGTTTGTGTTTGTGTCAAAAAATCACTGATTTAAGAAAAAACAGCCATGCACTGTCAACTCATTAGATGCACAGAGCCAATTAAAATGACTTTTACAAGTGCCTGTAAAACGCATACCTGTTATTTTTCCCATGCACATAGAACGAGAATATGAATTTTAGTCAAATTAAAGCACAATATATGAGTGGGGAAGTAGTGGTGGTTTGGGACTAATTTGAAAAAAGAATTAAAGTAGCATATTGCTCTTGGGTACTCAGAATTAAAACGTATAATTAAATGCTACTTACATATAGTTGAAGTGTTCCATCATTGTCTCAGATAAAAAGAGTGAGGAGTTGAGTGGCTTCTAAAAACTTTTACTAGAACTAGTAAAGAATGATAGAGTGCTGGCTGGAGCAGCAGCAAATATTTTGTGACCTGAACATTCATACTGTGTCCTGAGGCTCTTGTTCTAAACATTAGCTACGATTTGAGCCTAGACTGCCTTTGATAACACTAATGACAATGTGGTTGTTTTAAAGGTAGTGAAGCTTTAGCACTTCTGAAATTATAATTCAGAACTTATAATACAATACAATAATTCTTGAGCTTAATATTCTTAAATATTATTATAACTATCTCTGCTTATTTATCGCGTACCAAATATGAAGGGATAAAGGTGATGAGGTGAGGGAAAATGAAAAGACCTAAGTAAAAATGTGGACAAATAAACAAAAGGGGTGCCTGGGTGGCTCAGGCAGTTAAGCGTCCCACTTCAGCTCAGGTCACGATCTCACAGTTTGTGAATTCAAGCTCCAGGTCGGACTCTGTGCTGACAGCTCGGAGCCTGGAGCCTGCTTCGGATTCTGTGTCTCCCTCTCTCTCTGCCCCTCCCCTGCTCGCGCTCTGTCTCTCTCTGTCTCAAAAGTAAACATTAAAAACTTTTAAAAGAAAGAACAAATCTCATAGAAACTGGAGAAGAAACACATTACCAATCATATACCTTAGAAATTATGTCTACATTTTTAGGGTATGTAACTATAGTTAAGTTCTTCCGTGGTTTGTAAATGATAGAGATCAGATAGAGTTGAATGATTTTAAGGCATCCCTCATGCTGCTCAGCACTTCTTCTTTCAATGTATTTTCTAATTTCCCTGATCATTTTTCCACTGATCTGTTGGTTATTTATTAGCTTGTTGCTTAATTTACACATATTTGTTAAATTCCAAATTGCTTTGTTATTGATTTCTAATTTCACTTCACTGTGATTGCAGAACATATTTCGTAGTATTTCTATCTGTTTAAATTTTAAATATTTGAGGCTTGTTTTATGGCCTAACATATGATCTGTCCTGGATAATGTTCCATGTACAGTTGCGAAGTGTTTATATTCTGCTGTTACTGATACGTGGCTGTTGTTTTGTGATCTCTCTTTTCTTTTTTGTAATACAAATTTTCATTTTCTAAAATTATTTTTTGGATCTCTCTTTTTTTATAGTGTCGACATCTACAGCAATAGATTAGCTTCAAAGAACTGCTTTATGTATGTGAGTGATGAATCACTAAGTCACTTAGTGTTGAATCACTAGCACCGGAAACTACTATTACACTATATATTAATTAACTAATAGGAATGTAAATAAAAACTTGAAGGAAAAAAAACTGCTTTAGCAGGATTCCATATGCTTGCTGTCAGCACAGAGCCCCACGTGGGGACCAAACCCACAAAATGTGAGATCATGACCTGAGCCGAATCGGACGCTTGACTGACTGAGCCACCCAGGCGCTCCTCTTTTCACTTTCATTCATCTTATAGTTGTTTTTGATTTTCATTTGTCTAAAAGCTTAGAAAAAGTTTGGATGTCGTAAGCATTGTGTTCCTCAATTTCCAGTTCTTCTGTTATTAGTTATTAGTTTCATTCCCTTTTGGTCAGACATGACACTTTTTATCACTGTAATTCTCTCAAATTTATGGAGGTTTGTTTTCTGGCCTAGCATGTGGTCTATCTTGGAGAATGTTCCATGTAAGTTTGAGAAGAATGTATAGTAGGTTGCTGTTGGGTGGAGTGTTCTATAGATGCCTGTTAGATCTAGTTGGGTCATAGCATTAAGTTTTCCATTTTCTTGTTGATCTGCCTCATTGTTCTACACTGTTATTGTCAGATGGTCTGTTTCTCCCTTCGCATCTATTAGTAATCTTTGCCTCGTGTGTTTTGGGGCTCTCTTTTTAGATGCATACATGTTTATAATTGCTATATATTCTGGCTGTATTAATGCTTTTTATTATTATGAGGCATCCCTTATATCCTTAATAACATTTTAAATGACTATTCTGTCTGATATTAGTATAGCTACTCTATGGGGCACCTGGGTGGCTCAGTCAGTTAAGCATCTGGCTCTTGATATAGGCTCAGATCATGATCTAATGGCCATCATCTCATGGATGTGAGATCGAACTCTGTCAGGTTCTGCCCTGGTCATGGAGCCTGCTTAAGGTTCTCTCTCCTTCTGCCCATCCATGCTCACTCTCGCTTTCGAAAAAATGAAATGAAATGAAATGAAATGAAATGAAATGAAATGAAATGAAATGAAATAAACCAGTATGGCTAGGGTAGCTTTCTTACTATCACTTTTTAAATGATATTTCTTTTTCTGTCCTCATTTTCAACCTACTGGTATTTTTGAAGAAAAGTATATCTTCTGTAGAAAGATATCTATTTAATTCAGTCTGGCTTCCTTTGTCTTTTGATTGACTTGTTTAAAATATTCACACCTAATGTTATTAATGATATAGTTGGAGTTATGGCTGCCATTTTACTTTTTGTTTTCTATGTATCCATTTCTTTCTTTCTGTTCTTCCTTTACTGATGTATTTGCATTTAGTGAGCATTTTCTAGTGTAATATTTTAATTCCTTTCATGACATTTTCACTATATTTTTTTCAATGAATTTCTTAGTGGCTTATCCAGTGCTCATGATATACATCTTAACTTTAAAGAGTCTACTTCAGGTCTATACTAACTTAACTCTAGTGAGATATAGAAACTTAGTTCCTATCTAACTTTCTTCCCTTTTTTGTACTATAATTACTATACATATTGTATCTATATATGTTCCAAACCAAATTACCTTGTGGTCATTATCTCTTAAACTGAGAAAAGAAAGGGGAAAAACTATATATTTATAGTTTGTCACATTCAACTTTATATTATAAATATATTATAGTTTTGATGCCCAGGAGCCCAAAACACACATATATCCATATGGTTTAATACAGTTGCTTTTAATATCAGTTGAGGGAAGAACAAACAATGTATTTCTGGTTGACAGGTTTTTTTTTCCTTCTAGCACTTTAAATAAATCATCCTCAATTGATTCTGATGAGAAGTCAGAATGTTAATCATATTGGGGTTTCTTTTACATGAGGAGCCATTCTTTTCTGACACTGATTTCAAGCTTTTTTCTTTGCTTTTGACTTCAGAATTTTTATTATGATGAATCTTGGTGTGGATCTCTTTTCATTTATGTTCCCAGAGTTTGTTCAGTTCATGAATGTGTAGAATAATGATTTTTTTATATATCAAACTTGAGAAGTTTTTAGCTTTTAAGTTTTGAACATTTCTGCTCTTTTTCTCAATGCTTTCTTATTTTTTATTTTTAAAGCTTATTTGTTTTTTGAGAGAGAGAGAGAGAGAAACATGGGGAAGGGACAGAGAGAGAGGGAAAGAGAGAATCCCAAGCAGGTTCTGCATCACCAGTGCAGAGCCCGATGTAGGGCTTGAACTCAGGAACCGTGAGATCACGACCTGAGCAGAAGTTGGACGCTAAACCGACTGAGGCACCCAGGTGCCTTCTCCATGCTTTCTGATACTCCTGTCATCTATATTGGTTTAATGGTATGCTACATGTCTCTGATGCTGCAATTAGATTTTTTTTCTCATTCCCGTTTCTCTCTGTTCTTTGAATTGAGTAATCTGTACCGATCAGTCTTCAAGTGTGGTAATTCTTTCTTCCATCAGTTTAAAATCCACTAGTGAATGTTTTGAGCCCTTCTAGTGAATGTTTCATTTCACCAAACATTTTAATCACCAAAATTTCCATTGTTTTTTTTTTTTTTAATAATTTGTTTTCTTCCCCAGATTAGGTAAATTGTTTTCAGCCATTATTTCTTCAAATATGTTTTCTGTCCCTTTCTCTCCCTCTTTTCCTTCTGGGATCCAATTACACTTGATGTTGTCCCCAAAGTCCCTTAAGCTACCTTAACTCTTTTTCATTCATTTTATCCTTTCTCTTTATTGATTGTCTCTAATTGATGAAACATTGCCATAGTGTCTTCCTTTATTTCCTTAAGTATTTTTTTTGTTGTTTTTAAGATATATTTATAATGGTTGCATTGAAGCATTTATCTGTTAAATCCTACATCCAGACCCTTATGCAAAAAATTTATGTTCTCTGCTTTTCTGTTTCCTCTTTGATGGTTCACACATCCTTGATCCTTTGCATATCTTGCAATTTTCATTGAAAACTAGTCATCTGAGGTAGTGTATCAAATATGGATTCTGATTCCCTTCCCTATTCTCAGGGGAATATTTTTGCTGTTGTTTGCTTTTGTTTGTTTTAGTTACTTGGAGAGACTAGTTGAGTGAAGTTTATGTCCTTTCTTATGATGCCTTTGATGTCACTTTTCAGAGGGCACAACTATGGATATACACACAGTCATGAAGAGATGAGAATGGCTTTACCCCTGTCTTTTTTTAATTTAAAATTTTTAATGTTTGTTTAATTTTGAGAGAGAGAGAGAGACAGAACAAGTAGGGGAGGGGGACAGAAGATCCGAAGCAGCCTCTGTGCTGACAGCAGAGAGCCCGATGTAGGACTTGAACTCACAAACGGTGCGATCATAACCTGAGCAGAAGTTGAACGCTTAACAGACTGAGCCATCCAGGCGCCCCAGCCTTGTCTCTTTTACCGATCTCTATTTTCAGCTGTCTGCCTCATTTCGTATCATGTGCAATTGTTAGGCTCCACTAATTCCCAGCTGATTGCTCTATTGTTGTTGACAAGGTCTGGGGCATAAACTGTTCTCTAATTGCATCCATTTAAACTTGCGCTGGAGTAGTGTTTGAGGTTTTTTCTGACTCAAGAGAGCCACTTCTTAGTTGTCTCTTTCCATAGCTCTCTCTGGTGAACTGGGAGATGTATAGTTTAGCTTGTTGCTCTTAACTAAGAAGAGCTATTGATTTTCACAGTGCCCTTAGGCCTGGACTTCCTCAGACTCTGTTCAGATAAAGTCAGTTCCTTAGGAGGTTGTTTGGAGTCCTCTTTTCTTATGGACTGCCTCCCCCCTGCACAAAATCTCTGAGCCATTAGTCTGGCTGCTGGCCAGAAGTGATGGTCTCTGGTCATTTTGAATGGTTTCATTCTGTGTGGAGCCCCTATTCTGCTAACAAGCTCTGAGGGACCAGTATTTCTTGGTCTTTGGTGCTTGGGAGCTGGGTGAAAGGAGGGAGCCACTGATCTCTTTGCTTCGCTCTCTAGGAATTTAGTCCCTGGAAATTGATTTTAGACAGTCTGAGAAATGTTGATATCCAGGTATTCTTGATGAGGTGCTCTGCTCTTTATTTTTTTAAGTTTATTTATCCAGTTTGAGACAGAGAGAGAGTGTGTGTGCGTGCAAGCAGAGGAGGGGCAGAAAAAGGAGAGAGAATCCCAGGCAGGCTCCCTGCTGTCAGTGTGGAGCCCAACGCGTGGGCCTGGCTCTCACCACCACAAGATTGTGACCTAAGCTGGTATCAAGATTTGGGCGCATTATCGACTGAGCCACCCAGGTGCCCCAGTACCCTATCCCTTAAATGGGAGATGAGGGAGAAGGTAGCTTCATTCCCTTGGCCACACAAGTTCATATTGGACTTTCTATTAAGCTGAGGGAGAGACAGGTGGAGGCAGCATATCCCCACTCAAGGGCGATAGGCTTGTTATTATTACCAAGTTTTAGTGGGTTTTCCTGAGTAAATATTCCCTTTTTTGCCGTAGGTCCATACAATTTCCAGATACCTTCATTTTTTAAAAGTAGCTTTTACCAATTCTGCTTGTTTCCCTGGGTAGTGAATCTGTAGACTCCTCATGAACAAAGTGAATCTGCTATACCTGAAGCGAAACCTCTAATTCCTTCTTTGTGTTTCCTCTTATCTTAAAAGAGTCTTGTCATCTGGTTGCTATCTATTTAAAACTGCACACAAACATATATAATATTTATCACTAGAAAAATATAAGCGGATATAGAAAGACAGCCAATTATAACTGCCTTCTTTTATGCCGTAAGCATTTTACCTTTGGTATTAGCAGCATGATCATATTTTTGTCTTCACCAAACTTATGTTGTTTAGCTTTGTTCTTTGTCTTTTAAGATTTAGTATATTATGGTGCTTTCTTTTGATTTCCTGATACCTTTCGGCGGTTAAGTAGAATTTTACGCAGAACCATGGGAAATCAATAATATGTCAAAGTTAGTTTTAGCAATTACCTCAATGGAAGAGGTTGAAATAATACATGGTTCTAAGGCATGGCATGACATAATGTTTTAAATCATTCATATGATTGAATTCATTATTTAGGCAATAAAACTGGGATAACATTTCTACATCAAAAATTTTTTAATGTTATTTTATTTTCGAGAGAGAGAGAGACAGACAGAGCGTGAGCGGGGCAGGAGCTAAGAGAGAGGGAGACACAGAATCCGAAGCAGGCTCCAGGCTCTGCGCCGTCAGCACAGAGCCCGACACGGGACTTGAACTCACCAACCATGAGATCATGACCTGAGCCAAAGTCGGATTCTCAACTATCTGAGCCACCCAGGCGCCCATGTCCCCTACATTTTTTTAAAAAACTAGTAAACCACCAACTGGACTAAGGGCATTTCCACAAAACTTTTTTTTTTTTAAATCTTTAAACACCTTCTCTAATCTACCATCCTGATTTATTTTGATTTGGGCTCAGTTCCAAGGGCTGCACATTAAATTCCAACTCTTTGGCTTATCAAATAATCTTGAGTTTCATAACCTCTCTGAGCCACACCTTTTCTCAGCTGGTAATGAGAATAAATGATAATTGTCCTTCTTTATAAGGTTGCCATGGGAACTTGATGAAGAAATTTAGGTAGAAGCGATTATAAAGTGATAGATGAATGCTAGAATCCACTGCCATACTTCTGTGTGCCTTAGAACACAGACTAATAAGTACTTCATTATATAAACCTTGCACAGGACAAAATACATTGCATTATATTTTAATAAATAATAAACTCTTACAATAGAATTCTAGCTTTGATGTTTTCAAAATTCACAGAAGATTCTGAATGTCAGTAGCCTCAAGGCACAACAAAAGGCAGGTTTCTTTAATTAATGCCGTGACTAGTTACAGACTGCCCGGGAGAGGGAAGCAAATTAAAATATTTAATATGTCGGGTCTGTGATAGATTTTTTCTTTATCTTTGGCTCTTTTTTAAAAAATGAATTCTAAAGAAAAGAGGAATATTATCTTCACTAGTCTTATTTTCTATTTCTTGCATTGAGATTCTAACTTTTGTAGCCACAGGGTATGATGTCCATTATTTAAAATCTACATTTAGTCAAAGGTTACATTAACTTCCCAGGAGCTAATTTCTCATTTTTGTTAGCGCGTGCATGCACACACACACACACACACACACACACACACACACACACACACTCACACACACAAAGGATTTGCTACAGCTAATTACAAAAAATGTAATTTTGCGTAATTATTATAAAACTCTGGGTAAATTATAATAATGGCAATGCTTTGTGTACTATTCTAGGACAATACTATTGAAAACTGAATACAGTTTGATGTGAATACACATCAAAACTGAAGACTAAACAGTATTATGTGTTAGATAAAATAAAGTAAAATAGCATATGCAGACAAGACATCTCTGTTCTCTGGCCACTTGTTAAGAGTACTTTTTAATATCATTTAAATAATCATGTAAGTAGCGTACAGAGAGGACTATACCAGAGACTTACTGCTTTTGATTTTATGAGTGTTAGAAAGACACTCTTTGTAGGGATAAGAAAGAATAAGCTTCAGTTAAGTTATATATGTATTAATAGAATTAATGCCAGTAGAACAGATAAGCCTTGGGGCGCCTGGGTGGCTTAGTCGGTTAAGCGTCCGACTTTCGCTCAGGTCATGATCTCGCGGTTCGTGGGTTCAAGCCCCGCGTCGGCTCTGTGCTGACTGCCAGCTCAGAGCCTGGAGCCTGTTTCAGTCTGTGACTCCCTCTCTCTCTGACCCTCCCCTGCTCACGCTCTCTCTCTCTCTCTCTCTCCTAGAGATAAATAAAAACCATTAAAAAAATTAAAAAAAAAAAAAAAGAACAGATAAGCCTCTCTACTTGATAAGCCCAACTTGCAGTTTGGAATAGTAGACTTAGTACTTCAGATATCAATAGAAACATAACTGAGAAATTTATTTTTCACGTATTAAGTAGTTTTGCAGGGGGAGTTGTTCTTTTATTTTCTTACTTTTTTAATATTTATTTTTGAGACAGAGAGAGACAGAGCACAAACAGGGAAGGGGCAGAGAGAGAGGGAGACACAGAATCTGAGCTATTAGCACAGAGCTTGATGTGGGGCTCGAACCCATGAACCATGAGATCATGACTCGAGCCGAAGTTGGACGCTTAACCAACCGAGCTACCCAGCTGCTCCTGTGGAGGGAGGTCCTTAAAAGACATTTAAAAATGTGTATTAAGATCTTATGAAAGAAAACCAATACATAGGTAATTCACTTGCATCCTATAAAATTTAATCTCGGAAGGATCTTGATTTAGTTAGAAAAGTAGAAAGGTAAAACTAAAGACCAGAAAGGTGAGACACTTGCTCATGGTCACACGGCTATTTTGTGCCAGATCTGGGAGTAGGACCCAGACATTTTCCTTCGGGTCCACTGCCCTTTTCATTACATTAGGGTGCCTTATTTATCTTGATGAAATAAAAGAAAAAAATGTATAAATGTATCAGTTATTGTGCCTGATATATATATATAAGCCCTTTCAAATATTTTCAAATATTTTATTAGAAAATCAAGAGATCTTTTTTAAATTTAAATTTTAGTTAGTTAACATACAGTGAAATATCAGGTTCAGGACTAGAATTCAGTGACTCGTCACTCACATACAACACCCAGTGCTCATCACAAGTGCCCTGCTTCATACCCATCACCCATCTAGCCCATCCCCCAACCACCTCCCTCCATCAACGCTCAGTTCGTTCTCTGTCATTAAGAGTCTCTTGTGGCTTGTTTCCCTGTTTCCTCTCAACCTCGCAAAAAAATGTTATATTATCCATTTGTTTCTGAAATAATGAATCCATATGCTTTATAGCTGTGTTATCCAATATGGTAGTCACTAGGTACATGTGGCTATTCAAATTAAAATAGAAATTAACTGAAATTTGTAAATTCCTCAGTGGCACTGGTTATATTTCAAGTGCTTGATAGTCACATGTGGCTAATGTTTACTGTATTGGACTGCACAGATATGGAACATTTTAATTATTGGAGAAGGTTCTATTGGACAGTGCTGCCTCTGGGTCCTTTAGCAGGGAAAAGGGAAGAGATTAGTACGGCTAGCCCTTATGCAATTGACTACTATTGTTATTGTCCTACAGTTATTAAACAACTACTAGATGTCTTTAGATCTAGTTCTTCCAAAAACCTTGTAATGCTGGTATGGCTAAATCTATCTTAAAGTTGAGAAAAGTGAGCATCAGGCAACTATTGTGAAACTGAAATCCACCAAATATAGATCTCTATCTGACCAGATGTTTCAAAACCTCAATTTCTTCATGTCTCAATGGCAATAATAATTGTATAATCTCATGCAGTTGTGGGTGAGGCTCACATAGATTAAATGTAATAAAGTATGGATTGGGCCTGTTAGCGAAATGAGTAGTTCATAATGGGGGCAATTATTAATGACATGTAAGAGTAAATAAAATGTCCCCCTTTTCCCAGAATTTCAAACCTTGGGAGTTACAATGTCTTAATCCCAAAGAGTAATAATAATGTACCCTTACATTTTTGTTGCGGTTTATACTTGGCACAAACTTATGGCATAATCTCCTCTCTTGATTCTCAGAGCAATAAGGAAATTCCATGTTTAGAGAGATTAAGTACCTTGCATGTAATTCATAAGTTGTAAATAGGAACCGATATCTAGTTTTTCTGAAGCCTAAATATATTTCCACAATACTGAATTGATACTGATGGTAAAATTTTAGGCACTATCGTAAACAAATCATGACTGTTTTTGATCAAACTATGTAAAGCCAAACCTTGAATCAACCACTGTTTGCTCACATAGGTGGTTTGGAATATACCTAGAAATATGGAAACTCTCAAATTAAGAACTCCTCATTCTTAATGGCAGTGGAAAAAGAGGATTCAAATTAGTTTCTAATAAATTCCCAATTTTCACTTTTTTCCAACAAAACAAATTCTTTCCATAAATACCTCTTATCTAAAAGAGAAATCATGTATTCACTATTATTTTCCAATGGTCGTTTTAGACATGCACAGTCTCACATTTTTTTTTCCCACCTGACACATCTTGATTCTCCATAGATTTTTCCCCCTGTCTTCATTTGCTAAATTCAAAATATTATCAAAAGAAATTAACACGCTTACTTGTAGCAACAAACAAAATCATATCAACTTAACTTTGAAGGGTAATTTCTTTTTTTAACTTTTTAAAGTTTATTTATTTATTTATTTCGAGAGAGACAGAGACAGCACAAGTAGGGGAGGGGCAGAGAGAGAGGGAGAGAGAGAATCCCAAGCAGGCTCTGAGCTGCCAGCCTAGAGCCAGATGTGGGGCTCGAAGTCATGAACCATGAGATCATGACCTGAGCTGAAGCCAAGAGTCAGACACTCAACCCAACTGAGACACCCAGGCACTCCTGCAGGGTAATTTCTGATCAAAGACTTAAAAGAGGTTATTTAACATCACAGTTCAGCCCACCAATCAAAATCCAGCAGATACAGCTTTGTTAAAAGCCTTTAAGATCTATTCTTTCACAAACTATTGAGCAGTACAGACGAAACTCTTTTTCTGTAACGTTTTCTCCTCTCCCCGACTCACACACCGCAATAGGCACAAGGGCCCAGCCCAGTATTTGTCTTGTTTTTCTGTTGTGAGTCACAGGTCCACACTATCACCTTTCACACATACACTAGGAAACAGTGATGAGAGTTACTTCCACTATTGCTGTCACATACAAGAAGATCCTGATAATTTTAACTTTATAAAAGATTAAATTTCTTTTGAACTTTCATATTCATGAGGAGCATGAACTAACTGCAGAGAGATGATGTTGAAAACCGACTGAAAGTGTTCGAAGGTTCTTGTAAGCTGGAACATACGTTAAGGCTAGTTTTTCATGGGTTCAAGCCCTGCGTCGGGCTCTATGCTGACAGCTCAGAGCCTGGAGCCTGCTTTGGATTCTCTGTCTCCCTCTCTTTCTGCTTCTCCCCCGCTCATGCTCTGTCTCTCTCAAAAATAAATAAAACATCAAAAAAATTTAGAAAGTGAAACAAATGTAGCTGACAGCATTTCACTGAAAGATAATTTGGCTTTGTGGCTGCCGACCCACACTGGAGGTAAAACAACACACACAGGCACACACAGATGGATACCTAAACCATAGACACCTCATCAGAAACAATGATAACCATGTTACTCATATGTGGAACTTGAGAAACTTAACAGAAGACCATGGGGGAAGGGAAGGAGGAAAAATAGTTACAGAGAGGGAGGGAGGGAAGCAAGCCACAAGAGAGTCTTAAGTACAGAGAACAAACTGAGGTTGGATGGGAGGGTGGGGGAGGGAAAAATGGGTGATGGGCACTGAAGAGGGACCTTGTTGGGATGAGCACTGGGTCTTATATGTAAGCGGTGAATCACGGGAATCTTCCCCCAAAACCAAGAGCACGCTTTACACACTGTATGTTAGCCAGGCTGACAATAAATTATATTGAAAAAAAAAAAAAAGAAACAGTGTTAACCATGTTAGTCTTATTAATCCAGAAACTCTTGTAAACATATGGAAATAATTCTTGGGAAAAAATAGAACCTTTATTTAGAAAACTAGATACATTATTTTTTAATGTATCAAATATTGTCCTTCTGTGAGCTAATTTTTAAAAAGAACAACAGGAATTCCTGGGTCCATATTGATTTTGTGGCCGCCTACATTAATTATTCAGAAGATAGCTAGAGATAAACAGGGAAACCTGGTGGTTGATTTCCATTTCCATTCCTCCCTCCTGTCTATACCTCTGGCTTGAGTCCCTCTGATATCTTCTTGGGATGATCATTGGGCCTTTACCTGGATAGCCAATATTCTTCTCTTTGAACCAAGCTAAACATGCCAAAAAACTAATTGCAAATTCAGAGAGAAAGCCCTGACCGATTTTCTCTCCTCATGATATATCTGATTTTTATTTGTGTTAGCCATTAGTATAATAATCCTGAATACAATTTAAAAAATCAAAATCCTCTGAGTCCAGTTGGTAATAGTTACGACAGGAATTAATCTATAGACTAAGTGTTGGAATCTGAATTTCTATGATTTAGCTTTTCTGCATGGAGTCCACATATTCTAACAGAATGGTCTGGTCTGGCTAATCTCGTTTTCTCTCCCATTATTGTTTCTTTACCTGGAGCAAACCCAAAGCACATCAGAACCTGACCTTGTACAAGGACCTTGTACAAAGTACAAGGAACATGACCTTGGCCTACTAACAACCGTACCAGGTAAAATTTTTGAGACTTTTTTCTTAACATAGCGTAAAAGTTGGGGAACAATTTCCACATTTGAATTTTGATTATCAAAATCTGTTTAAAAACTATTAATATCATCCCCAAATATTTCTTTCCCATCTTAAAGTCCTAATGATATTGAAATGATAAATAGGGCACCATGTAAACAACGATGACATACTTAAAAATTTAGATATAGAAGAATTTGGATTTTCTTTGCAGTGGGAACAGATTTAGATTATATACTTCATCCAGATAATGGAAAGCATTAGGCAATATGGTTTAGGAACACATAGCTATTCTTGTCCACTACTGGGGAAACTGGGACCTACCATAAGCACTCATTCATTCATTCATTCATCCAATGTGAGCCACCATCAATAAGTAATTCCATAGACATCACAAGATATTTAGACAATATACTTTGAAAGTGTGACATGTAGGATACCAGAGTCCTATGGGATAAAATTTACCTATATCTGGAATATTAATGCAGCATATGATTACCTTGTTGGTAAAAATCAATTAAAATTAGTTTTTCCATTTTTGTATATTGATGTGTTTTGTAGCAATATGCTCTATGTAATATGAAGAATCTAAGTTTCTAAACCAATTTTGAAAAATAACAATTTTGGCTTAGTTTTCCACAACCAAAAAATACCACAATGAAATATTAGTCTCCCGTAAATATCATAAACATAATTATAAATTATTGGTCCACTAAAGTGATTATGATGATGAGTGTGTGTGTGTGTGTGTGTGTGTGTGTGTGTGTGTGTGCATGTATAGGGGGGAGGGATGTGAGAAACAGATAGAGAAAAGAGACACAGAGACTGATGCTATTCTTTAACAGTGAATTTGTGAACTAGGGCTACTTTATGTAACCAATTTTTCCACATAGAAGAAAAAAGGAAATTTGTTCAGGTCTTGAAACCAATTTTCACCAGACACTTGATTTCCTGTTCTAACTTTTGGTTTTGTTGGTAACTATCTATGAACTGGAAAAAGCAATGAGGTGTAAGGCCTTGAAATTTAAAAAAAATCTTGAGTATACCATTCATGTAAATAAGTAACTGCTTAAACATAATAAATGATGACTTTGGCAGTATCTATACCTGTTTTCTATTGCGTTTTCCAAAATAAAGTCATGGGCAACTCAGATTCCATATTTTACAAAATGTACTTTATTTTTTTTAATGTTTATTTATTTTTGAGAGGGGAGAGAGAGAGAGAGAGAGAGAGCACAAGCAGGGGAGGGATCAAAGAGAGAGGGAGACACAGAATTCGAAGCAGCTGTCAACACAGAGCCTGATGCTGGGCTCAAACTCACAAACCGCGAGATCATGACCTGAATCAAAATCAGATGCTCAACTGACTGAGCCACCCAGCCTACCTTACAAAGACTACTTTAGATCACACGACATGTGCAAAACAATTTTCTCTTTTAAAGTAATTTCATTTGTAGCATAGGTTTCTATTTTGTGCGCCAGGCCAGGAATAAATAGACACAAAATCTATTCTTCCACCCCACAATCCTGGATACAGTTATTCTCAAAATAATCTAATCGTGTGATCCACTACATGTTGATGGCTATTTTGTTTAGCATACTAAGTAGAGGAATTAGATAAATAAATGCCTTACTAGTAAGTTCCTAAAATCAATAATCTGATTTTTCCCTTTGTAATTATTAATGCCACAGTCAGGAAAACTCTCTTTGATATTAAATTGTGGTTTGCCTGTGAAGGGGTTTGGAATGGGCCCCCCTAAAATGTGCCGCACTGGCAAGTAGACTTCTTTGAGGATTTTCAAATGCGGTTGAAGCCAACAAAGGCCAAAGGAAAAGAAAGAAAGAAAAAACAAATGAAAAGAAAACAAAAACAAAAACAAAAACAACCAAACACACACACACACACACACACACACACACACACACACACACACACACACGCACACACACACACACCTTAGAAAATCTTTTACCTCCCCCTTAACTGCTTAAAATAATTTAGACAGACAACCTGGTCCAGTTATCACCGGAGATAACTACAAAGACTATGGGCCGGTGTGGTAAGCTCGGAGGAAACTTCGCAGGGTCTATTCAGATTCCCCTCTGTCTCTGGGTGGTGTGACACATGTCTAATTACCAAACATCTGCTCTTCTTATTGTCCTGTGAATCACCCTCATCCCCTCTGAAGCCCCAGACCCCAAACCTCTTCTCCTTACTTTAGAATGACATATAAGCCTCATTTGCCTCTCTTTGGGTCTCATATTCTCATGGAGTTCCTGTATGTATGGAACTAAACGTATTTTTCTCCTGTTAACCAGTCTCATGTCAATTTAATTCATAGACCAGACCAAAAAACCTAGAAGGGTAGAGGAAAAATTCTTCTATCCCACACTTGGAATGAAGGAACATTTCTTCATTACCCAAATGGTGTCTCCAATGGCAAGGTTGCACCTGTTCAATCACACTAAGACTCTTCTGAGAACCACTGGTCCATATAGCAGTTCTGTGTACACATCCATTCAACTTTCCTCTTTGTACAATTATAGCATTCCATCGGACCTTACTATCAAAGTCTAGCACAAGACTGGTGATTAGGCGACATGTGCCCCCAGTAAGGAGATCCAGGAGAAAGCCATTTGACTGTTAACCATGAGTCATAGCCTGCCATTCCCCATCCAAGCAAAATAATACCCAATTTTAAAAGGCTGCAGTTGAGAACACCATGGGCATGTGGAATTCTCTGTACTTTTTTGCTTAGCGCTACATGGTAGCACTCTCTGCCAATTCATATAATTATTTTTTTTAAATTGGCATTACCTTTCTCTTCCGTAGCCAACGACCCTATTAAATACATTCCATTTGAATAATTTTGGCTTTCTCACAGCTAGTCAAGTTTGCTGCCTGCATTTCCTGTGAGTGGTAATTTTAATTGACTTTCTTAGCTTTCTGTGTACTCAAAATAAAATGAAGGACAGACCTGTCAACATTTCAAAACTCAGCATGGGTGGTACACAGGCTTTCCTGGGGAAGCACCTGTGGTTCTGCCAATGAATCAACATACACTCATAATCCAATCTCCCAAAGTGTTCAAAGCAGAGACAAAATGGAGCTCAACGGATTTGCCCCCATGCTCCATCATTAACTTCTATGGATTACTTTTGACTGTTTTCTGATGACTCATATTTCAACTTTATCCACTAAACTTATCAATAAATATGCCTTGACTTTTTGTAGTGAATGATATATTCGACTTCTAGAAAGAAGTGGTTATGTCTGTGGAAAATAGTGTTTCATTATTCTTCCATTGCTGAGCAATGGACAGCTATCATTGATGACAAATACTCAAGCGAATAAGCTATATTTGAAAATGTTTGACAGCAGCGTAAGAACGAAATATGTGTTACTAACAGATAAAGAGGAAACTAGGAATTAGAATGTCTAACTCATCAGTCACATGATTCTGATAAATAAATCGATGTCAATGACCTCCAGTTCCCCCAGTGTCTAACTCAGAGAGTAATCATTCCCCAATTTTACATTTACTGTTTTAAACATTTCGTCATGGATGCATAAAAGGTTACTTCACTGACTACTATGTGGGGGACATGAGTTCACGTTTCTCTATGGGGACCATTATATGTGATGATAAAGAGAAATAGAAATGAAAGAACATAAGCACTACCTAGCTGCGTGTTCATCAGTTGGCTGTGGAACTGCCTTATGATATGATCTTGTTTGTTCTATCTTTCTTTTGCCAAATCTCTTTTTGTATCTTACCTTGCCTCATTAAGACATGACTGGAATAATTCCTGAGTGGATGGAGCATAGGGTTTTAATAGATATATATGAGCTACTATTAGAGTCATTCAGGACTAGGAAATTGATTAGCTACATAAGGCATACAAATCCAAAAGTTCTGAGAATCACCCAAATGTGACTTATTCCCAATGGACCGGAAGCACTTACCTCAATCAAAACTCAACTCCATTTTCTCTTTTACTACTCTGATACAGACTCATCTTGTCTCGAACATTTCCAAATGATCATTTCCTACTGGGTAGGACAAGGCGATATATTGTCAAGAGTGGAGGATCTTGGAGATTGGAATAAATGAACAACAATAAGGTCAATGAAATACCTATTATTTCAAACCATTACAGCCAAATCAAACGAACTGAGATTTGCATGGAAAAGAGGGAGAAAATTCTTTAATCTTATATTCTCAGGAAATGCATTTATCAGAACTAACCATGTTTGGGCTTTAGCATATTAAAACCATTCTAATAAACTGGAGTTTTCAATTAAACGCAACGGAGATTCCAAGATAAAAACTCCACTTAGAGCAGCCAAGAGTATTTTAAGCATCTCTTGGGAAGTAATAATCCTCTTTTGCATGTTGCAATAACAAGATGCTTTTGCAGATTATCTGCTGCAATCTCGAAGGCATAAATTCAGAGTGACTCAGGTGAATACTTTAAATGCTCTGTGCTTAAGAAAATGATTACTTTCTGTCACGTTTCCTGTGGAAGTGCCTGGCCCAGTGTTCTTTGTTATTTCTGGTGGGGAGAAGGCTTGGAATTGTGTGCCTTCTCCCAATCCCACAAAATCAGGCTGGGCGTCAAGAGCCTCTGAGCTCCTTTTCGCAAGGTAGTGTGCTGACGTGTTGTGTGCCTTCTCCTGATGTCGCAGAGTTTAACTGATTGCTGATGTCACTGTGCTTTCTTTGGGAGTTTCAGCTCCCCCTCCGCGGGGCTCAACCTCACCATCTGTGAAGGCTTGTGCACACCATCTGCGGCAGCATGTGCACGTTGAATGCGGGGGCTCACAGGTGCTGTCTCAGGGGACTGCACAGAGTGCTGGGGGCACTTGTCAGCCCGTTATGGGGGGCTGCAGGTAAGGTGTCCTGGGAGTTCCTGGGAGAGCCGCAGGGCGGAATCTGTGAATCAGTTAGAAGGATTAGTGGTTGGGGCGCCTGGGTGGCTCAGTTGCTTAGTCGTCCAACTTCGGTCTTGATCTCCCATTTAGTGGGTTAGTGGGTTCGAGCCCACAGTGGGCTCTGTGCTGACAGCTCAGAGCCTGGAGCCTGCTTCCGATTCTGTGTCTCCCTCTCTCAGCCCACCCCACCCCCCATGCTCTGTTTTTCTCTCAAAAGTAAATAAGCATTAAGAAGGATTTGTGGTTGGTTTTTCAGAACCATGTTGCGGTTGTTGAGCCCGTCCCCTTATCCTGCTCCGAGACCCCCCTCAGGGAGATCCGGGTGGGGCAAGCCTGAAGTGGCTTCCTCAGGCAGTGCTCTGTGAGGCCAGAGAAGCCCTGTGGCACTGAGCTATGCTGACTTGGGACCTAGGTGACTTGGGTAAGGTGAATCTGTCCTTCCCTTTTCATGTTCCTTGAAGGCTTGCATCTACTCTCAGAATTTTTGCTCAAACACGGTGCTGGAATCTTTTTACTGGACTCCTGGGTTTCCACAGAGGTATTCCTGCCCATGGAAGGTTGTTAAAACTGACATTTCTGTGGGTGGTATGATGGTTGGACTCTCCTCTTCTGCCCTCTCACTCATGTCACTGCTGAACAATGGGTTTTTCACTGGCTGTATGCGTTTAGCATAATTATCAGAGGTTCTTAAAAACTTTCATCAATTATCTCCATAGATGAGAAGATATGTGGTGCTCCTTATGATACTATTACAAAAATCTTTCCCTTTTGCTTTCTTTTTATTAATATATTCACTATATATATATATATATATATATATATATATATATATGGAGATATATATATCCATTTACTTTCATGTGTTTCCGCTGGTTATGTTTTGACATGAGTGTAATGGAGACAGCAAATATTTTAATATATTTTTATTGGTGTATTTTGACCATTCACAACTCTTAATGCATTTATTGATATGTTAGGGATTAAAATTTCCATTTTATTTTCTGTTTTTTCCTTTTGTTTGTTTTGTTTGCTCCTGTTTCTTCTGGTTTCCTGAAGAGTTTTTAGAGTGCTAGTTGATTTATCTGTAGTGTTTTAAATTTGCACATTTGTATAGCTTGGTTTACAAATTGCTGTAGGTGTCCACTCTATATAATAACTTACCATAGTCTACTGGTATCACCGACACATTCAAATGAAATACAGAAACCTGGCTTCCCTTTACACCTACCTACCCTTCCTTGTTTATGTTTGTCTTAAAAATTTCCTCTACTAGGGTGCCTGGGTGGCTCATTCGGTTGAGTGCTAGACTCTTGATTTCAGCTCAGGTCATGATATGATGGTTCATGAGATGAAGCCCCCATGGGGTTCTGCACTGAGAGTGGAGAGCCTCTTGGGGATTCTCTGTCTCCCTCTCTCTCTGCCTCTCTCTATCTCTCAAAACAGACAAATAAGCATTAAGAAAATTTCCTCTACCCACATTTATAATGACATGAGATAGTGTTCTAATTTTTCCTTCAATACTTCAATATATTTTAGAAAACCAAAGTGGAGAAGGCAAGTCTATTCTATTTAACCCATATTTTTGGATACCATGTTCTTTTTTTTCCCTGTAAGTTCCACGTTCTTTTTCATTATAATTTCTTTTCTTAGAGAGTTTCCTTTGGACATTCTTTATTATAGGTCTGCTGGTGACCAATTCTCTTGGTTTTCCTTTACCTGAATATACCTTCATTTTCAATCCTGAATGCAGGATATTTTTACTTGATATAGGAGTCAGGATTGACAGTTTCCTTTCAATATTTGAAAAACTATTGTGCCATTTTTTTTCTTGTCTCCATTGTTTTCAGTGAGAAATCCATTGTCTTTCAAATTGTTCAGGCCCCTCCCCCATCCTTAGGTGTTTCCTCATTATTTTTTAAAGTTTTTGTCTTTGGTTTTTATTAAATTTACTGCGATGTGTCTTGGTGTGTCATTCTTTGGATTTTTCCTGTTTAAATTCGCTCAGCTTCTGAAACCTGTAGATTTACATCTTTTGTCAAATTCGAGAAATTCTGAGAAATTGTTTCCTGGCATCTACCCTCTATCTTATCCTTACCTGACATTGATGACATAATCTCAGATATCAGGGAGATTGTCACATAATGTAGGGCTCTTTCTTTAGCTTCTACATACCACACACTTAAGTGGAAAATAATTTAAGGGAAAAATACATATGGAGAATTCAGGGATCACTTTCACGTATTTTTCTTCTCGCTGGGATGTGAATCCTAAAGTTATATTTTTTTTTCTCTGAAGCCTTCAAAAAGCCATTTATATTTCTATCCCAGCTTCATTGTGTTTTGTGGCAAGAGACTTAGTTTGATCAAACTAGCAACTCTAATATAAGAAAACACCAAACACTTCAACTAGCATTTTTAGAAGCTTCCATAACATTAGCTTTTTTTCTTTTTCTTTTTCTTTTATAGTTTATTGTCAAGTTGCTTTCCATAACATTAGTTTTTTTTCAATGTGCTTAAAAAGCTGGTGGGAAAAAAATTGAATGAAGCAACCATTTCATTTACTATTAAAGACACATAGGGCAGGGGAATATGCCTTGCGTACTTCTGTATCAGAAACATTATCTCATAGATAGTGGTTTAATAAACATTTGTTTCATAAATGCATGAATAAATGAGAAAATTGGCAAACATTTCCATTTAATAAGTAGCCTGAGGGAAGTCAGACTGAGAGTTGTTAATGGCATAATATGTTTCCTGAAAATGTCATGAAGTCTAAATTAGTTAACTGCTAAATATTTCGTAATGGAAAATAATGTAATTAAATGAGTTGTAGTCTAGAGGCCAGAAAACTCAGTTTTCTCTCTGTAAACATAGGAGGATCACTTGGCCACTTTTATTTTTTGTAGTTTCAAGTTGTTATTTAAATTCCAGTTGGTTAATATATAGTGCAATATTTAGTTTCAGAAGTTTAGGGAGTAGAATTTAGTGATTCATCACTTACATGTAACACCCAGGGCTCATCCCACCAAGTGCCCTCCTTATAATACCCTTAAGTGGCCGATTTTTTTAATGTTTATTTTTGAGAGAGAGAGAGAGAATGAGTGGGGGAGGAGCAGAGAGAGAGGGAGTTACAGAATTTGAAACAGGCTCCAGGCTCTGAGCTGTCAGCACAGAGCCCGACACAAGGCTCAGACTAATGAACCATGAGCTCATGACCTGAGCTGAAGTCGGACAGTTAACCAACTGAGCCACTAGGCGCCCCTTACTTGGCCTCTTTTAAAGAAAGTTGTTCGACAGCATGATCTCAAAACCCTACCTTTCTATGATATTATGGTATGGTATCTTCACATTAATAACAAGAACATTACCATGATTTAATTGCCATGGTGACAACAGATGTATAAATACAAGGATGGGAACTTTTTCTCTCTTCTTGCTCATTCTCAGGGATGAGAAGTAGTGATGTAATGCACATCTACTTATAAAGATACTGACATTGTATAATGCAGTTTTAATTCAATAATCACCTGTAATATCCACAGTGGGTTCTAGTTTGCAGAAAAGATAAAGTAGCCGCAGTTAAGAATTTATAAATTAGTTTTAAAGGAAAAAACAAAGCAAAAAGGGAATATTGTGTTTTAAGAATCTCTGCTCTACCTTTAGGCTTCTTGCTGTACTTGGGGGTTGTTATAGAGAGCTAATGTTATGCTTTATTAGTTTCCAAGTTTTGGCAATAGCTGGGCCTTTAGAGAGGCAGTAGTTAGAGATAACTGAGATCAACGTGTTTTTTTTTATTTTAAAGAATTACAACTACAGAACTGGATACACTTAAAACACTTTTGTTCAAGCTTAAATAAATCAGGGTATCTCTAAACTGAGTGAAACGTGTTCTTTTGACAAGGAGGACCTTTTCTTAACACTTTTGTGTTTTCAGTAATGTTCTGCTTCTGAGGCAAACAAGGTATGTCTCCATGGCCTTCTCCAAAAGAATAGCATCAATTTTGAATATAATTTAATTTCTGTTGTGCTGTTTTGTCTGTGAAGATTGAATAGTTCAAAGCAAAAGTCAATGTGCTCTGACTTATGCTGGGAAAACATGACACCATCAGCAGGTAGTAATACACAAAGAGAGGGTTCAGTAAATCCCTGCATGTCCTGGGACTTCTCCCAAGATTAAATGGGCCTAAACTTTCTCAAATATACCAGAAATTTTAATGAGATCAGCTTTGATGAATCACTGTTTGCCAGGTGAATAGAATCTGCACTTGGGCTATGGTGTTGGCCATATACTAGAGGATTCTTTCAAAGTGGTAAGAGAATTGAATTCTTGAATGCCTGAAAGATTTCATTCAGAAAATTTACTCAGCTTAGTCAAGGCTCTTTTCCCTTCCCTTCCCTTCCCTTCCCTTCCCTTCCTTTCCCTTCTCCCACTCCCCTCCCCTCCCCTCCTTTCCCTTCCTTCCCTTCCTTCCCTTCCCTTCCTTCCTTCCTTCCCTTCCCTCCCCTCCCCCTTCCCTCCTCCCTTCCCCTCTCCTTCCCCTCCCTTCCCCTCCTCCGCTCCTTCCCTCCCCTCCCCTCCCTCTCTTCCACCTCCCCTCCCCTCCCCACCTCCTGTCCTTCCCCTCTGCCCTACCCCCTCACCTCCTACCCCCTCCCCTCTCTTCCCTTCCCTTCCCTTCCTCCTCCCTCCTCCTCCTCCTCTCTCCCCCTTACCCTTCCTCCCTCCCCCTCCCCTCCACCTCCCCTCCACTCCCCCTCTACCCCTACCCCTACCCCCCACTCCCTCCTCCGCCTCCCCTCTGCCTCCCCTCCCCTCTCCTCTCTTCCCTTCCCCTCCCTTTCCCTCCCTTTCCTTCCCTCCTTTCCTTCCCTCCTTCCCTTCCCTTCCCTTCCCCTCCCTCTCCTCTGTCTCCCTCCCCCTCCCCTCCCCTTCCTCCCCCTCCTTCCCTCCTTTTCCTTTCCTTCCCTTCCCTTCCTTTCCTTTTCTCCTCTCTCCTCTCCCCTCCCTCCCCTCCCGTCATCTCCCCACTCCTCCCCTCCCCTTCCTTCCCCTCTCCTCCGTCCCCTTCCCCTTCCCTCCCCTCCACCTCCCCTTCCCTCCCCTCCCCACTTCCCCTCCACTCCCCCTCTACCCTACCCTAGCCCGTAGCCCCTCCCTCTCTTCCCTTCCCTTCCCTTCCTTTATTAAGGTTAGGATCAGGGTTAGAGTTTGTGCCTGGTAACCAGCAGTTCAGAGACCTCTCTAGAGAATAAAACCCAGATTTCGGCTGGAGTGAGAATAGACATGGCAGCCATCTACCGAGCTGAGGAAAGTAGGAAATTAGAAACTCTAAACTTATAAAACTCAACTCCCAAAAAATGAATAATCCAATTTAATAATGGGCAGAAGACATGAATAGACATTTCTTCAAAGAAGATATACAGATGGCCAACAGACTTCAGTGATCATTAGACTTCAGTGATCATTAGGTAAATACAAATCAAAGTGACAGTGAGATACCACTTCACACCTGTCAGAATGGCTAAAATCAACAACATAAAACACAAGTGGTTTGAGCAAGGATGTGGAGAAAAGGGAACCCTCTTGTACCGTTGGTGGGAGTCACTGGTGCAGTCACTCTGTAAAACTGTATGGAGATTCCTCAAAGAGTTAAAAATAGGGGAGCCTGGATGATTCAGTCAGCTAAGCGCTTGGCTTTTGTGATCGGCTCAGGTTGTGATCTCATGGTTCGTGGGATCAAGCCCTAGGTTGGGCTCTGCACTGACATCATGGAGCCTGCTTGAGATTTTCTTTCTCCCTCTCTCTCTCTGTCCCTCTCTGGCTCATGCTCCCTTTCTCTCTCTCAAAATAAATAAATAAACCAAAAAAAGTTGAAAATAAAACTACCCCCCTATAATCCAACAACTGCACTCCTATGTATTTACCCAAAGAACACATAAATACTAATTCAAAGGGATACATGCACCCCAATGTTTATAGCAACATTATCTACAATGGCCAACTTATGGAAAAAGCGTAAGTGTCCATCGTCGACTGATGAATGGATAAGGAGGAAGTGGTCTATGTATACAATGGAATGTTACTCACCCATAAAAACAAATGAAATCTTGCCATTTGCAATGACATGGATGGAGCTAGAATGTATTATGCTAAGTAAAGAAGTCCAAGGAAGACAAATTCTGTATGATTTCACTCATATGTGGAATTTAAGATGCAAAACAAACAAGCAAAGGGGATAAAAGAGATAGAGAGAGAGAAAGACAAACCAAGAAACAGTCTTAATTGTAGTGAAGAAACAGAAGGTTACCAGAGGAGAGGTGGGTGGGGGGATGGAAGAAATAGGTGATGGGCATGAAGGTGATGAGTACTGCATGTTGTATGGGAGTGTTGGATCGCTATATTGTACACCTGAAACTAATATTACACTATATGTGAACAAACTGGAATTTGAATAAAAACTTTAAAAAGAGTAGAGTCCCAAAGAGCCATTTTACATTTTACTCTTGTCCTAGGCCCAGTTGTTGAACTCTTATAAGATAGCATTGAAGAAATTATTGAAGTATTTCACTTTCCTGCCCATTTGTGGGTGCTAGCAAAAAAGAATTACCAATATGAAGCAAAGAGTGGTTTGCCAATTTTTTTTCAGATAGGGAAGAAAATATGTTTTTTAAATTAAAATGTACCAAGCTGCTTACAAACTGTAATGATTTTCTATGCTTCATAATCATCATTTCCTCTTGGCTCTGGCATTTAGAAATTTGATGCCACTACTTAGCTAGGTACTCACAAAAGAATCTACATCTTCAAATATATAGCCTTTCAACTTCTTGAATTTGCAATCCATTTTCTTGGAGCAAATCCTTGGGACAAAGAGGTTTACTTCTGCTTTATGTTGTTCTCTTACATGTATTTACTTTCTCAGCTCTGTGAATACTATTTTTGCCTCCTCAGCGCTCCTACAGAACGTATGGTTAGTACTCACCTAAGTACTTAGCATGGATTACCCAAAATGACAGCTATCTTTTCAGATAGGTTTGCACCATCATCTCTCCCAGAATGTGAGCTCCTGGAGAGCACTCTACATCTGAGATTCATTTTGTGCCATTCTACGTCAGTGTTCAGATCAGTGTTCTCCACTAATCAGACATGCAGTAGATTCTTGTTTCTGTGCCTCAGACATTTCCAAACTGCCACAGAGACTGAGAAGGATACTGAACTGGAATTCAATAATTTCTAATCTGTCACCGACGTGACACTCTGGACCTCTTCCGATAAATCCATAGAACTGTAAGCGTTCCTCTCGATGTAACGATGAATACTATCTAAGTTAGAAGAGACAGTGACTTGAAAGACGATACACGAGGCTCTCAGAAGCTGCTTCTGTAACATCTGTCACTTTACATTTTAAGTATTTTAACAGCTTTAAGCTCTGGCAAAACAGTACAAAGGAGATGGGGAAAAAATGTATCATCTCTCAAAGAGGGGTCCTGACCTAAATGCAGACCATTCTGGCTACAGCTTGTGAGCAATCAAATGTATGGAGATATTTAACGTGTAGAACATTCATTCCTGAAGGCCTGGGCTGTCACACAAGTCGAAAATGAAAGCACCTGTAAAGTGACTTCTTCTGAAAGAGTCTGCTCTCTAAATCTCTGTGGTTTATACCATCTAATGAGTTAGGGGTTATGTTTGGACCACAAGACCAATACCCATTCTGTGTTAGTCTCCCTTTAGCCTCTCCTCTTCCCTGTTTTGCTGAATGTACTGAAATTCCATCCAAGGAAACCTGTTCAGAATTTTGGAGTTGTACTGTTTGAAAACCAGACTTAAGTTTCTGGAGTTAAATGGAAGAAAGGAGATCAAACAGAGTCATGTACCTCACCTATAAGCATACATACTTATACACACACATGCAGTGAAGGCTGTTAGTATTTGTCATATTCTCTCACAAAATTCTTTAACCTAGCAACTAGAATAAAGCAAGTCCTGTTACTTCGCCTTTCAAAAGAGTGGGACAAAAGTGTGTATGCCTCAGAATAGGTGCATGCCTACTGGATGTATTTGTAGGATGACAGTTGTCCAAAAGGAATAGCAAAAATGGATGATGAGATCTCTCTGAATTCTAAGCCAAGACAAACCACAGCTAATCATGAGCAGGATATTAATTAATTTTAATTAATTAAAATTTTAATGTTTATTTTTGAGAGAGAGAGACAGTACATGAGCGAAGGAGGGGAAGAGACAGAGAGGGAGACCCCCAGGATATTATTTAAACTGTAGTCAAGTGATTGCATCCCTCTAATATTGCGGTCGCCTGCATCACTCAAGTGGAACAAACTTTATTGTGCGCTGGGGGACACCGAGGGCTAGGGCTCCTGAGTTGCAAACTGCTTTAGAAAATCGGTGCCATCAAGTATTCATTAACCCAAGAGGGCCAACAAATTTTAAGATAGAAATGACAGGAAACGGTATTTTCCCCCATACCCTTGGCTAATTAACACTCCACCTGACTTACCACAGTACAATTTTTTTTTTAAATGTTTTATCTATTTCTAGGAGAGAGAGACAGCGTGAGCAGGGGAGGGTCAGAGAGAGAGGGAGTTACAGACTGAAACAGGCTCCAGGCTCTGAGCTGGCAGTCAGCACAGAGCCCGACGCGGGGCTCGAACCCACGAACCGCGAGATCGTGACCCAAGCGAAAGTCGGACGCCTAACCGACTAAGCCACCCAGGCGCCCCAACAATTTTTGTTATGGAAAATAGATCGTGATACTTTGTTGATACAATGCATTTCCGGAATTTGAACGGTCTTCACAGTCTCCTCCCATTTTATCAATGTAACACTTTGTTGTTGAAGGACTAAATTTAAAAAATGGGTATCTGTTCAAAACTTCATAATTATTTTCATAATAATGAATGCCAAGCAGTCAGTTTGAAATAATACAGTGAAATGCATCCAAATAAAGAAAAGACTGACATGGGAGCTCCCAGAAAAACAGTATGCTCTGTAGGGAACCTCTGAGTCAGAGTCCAAAGAAGCAAAAACGGCTGCTTCCAATAAAGCATAATGACTCTCCCTGCCCTCAGTGTCTCACTCTGATGACAATTTTAACACACTAAAATCGTCACAACATCCCAGGAAGTCTTCCTGCCTCCTGACCCTCTTCCTCTGTTTACTCAGGTCTTTTTTTTGTCTCCATTTTTGCCATATATGAAATCTTTCAAGACCCAGCTCAAAGAACAGCTTCTCCACGAAGCCCTTAATGATCGTATTCGGTGAATGGAACTTTTTTCTTTTATCGGCTTCCATAGCACCTTATTTCTCCTCGTCTCCTGATGGTCATCCTCTTTGGTCCTATGTGAGAAATACACTTAAAAACATATATACAATATTCCTCTATTGTATTCTACCAGGTAAGCTTCCCTAAGGATCTCATGCATCTTTTTGTTTTCTCTATATCATATATATATATATGATATATATATATATATATATATATATCACATAGCCAAGCATATTGTAGATTTTTATTTTTTATATATATATATATCACATAGCCAAGCATATTGTAGATTTTTATTTTTTAAGTTTATTATTTCTTTTGAGAAAGAGAGAGAGAGCAAGAAAGAGAGAGCACAAGAGGTAGAGGGGCAGAGAGGAGAGACAGAATCCTAAGCTAGCTCTGCCGTATCCATGCAGAGCCTGATGCGGGCCTCAAACTCACGACTGTGAGATCACGATGTGAGCTGAGATCAAGAGTCGAACGCTTCACCGACTGAGCCACCCAGGTGCCCTTATAGTAGATTAAAATTTTTTTAATGTTTCTTTATTTTGAGGGAGAGAGAGAGACAGAGTACAGAGCAGGGGAAGGGCAGAGAGAGAGGGAGATCCAGAATCCAGTGCAGGCTGCAGGCTCTGAGCTCACTGTCAGCACAGAGCCCAACGTGCTGCCTGAACTCAAGAACTGTGAGATCAAGACCTGAGCCAAAGTCGGATGCTTAACCGACTGACTGAGCCACCCAGGCGCCCCTGTACTGTTACTTTTTATTCAGTTATTTGACAAAGTCAGAGTTGATGCAAGAAAAGGCTCTGTAGAAAATTCATCGTATTGATATTCACTGTTACCAAAAGCAGCAGACTGAAATATCTGTTTCTGGAGAAATTAATCAAAAGGGAATGAGTAATGTCCTGAAAAGAGACTTATACTTTAATCCATGGATTACCATTTGTCACATTAATGTAGGTGACTTGAAGCAATGCTAACAGCTATAAGATCTATTTTTTTCTTTAACTATTTCGCACTGGAGGTACAATGGGATGACATAGAACCTGAAGTACAGTAAACAAATATTAATTGACGGGATCATTTTCTGCTTTGATAATTTTGCATGGGATGAATCAAATGTCACATTTGTTGCCTTAAGTAGGGGAAGGGAGTTAACCTAATAGGCAGTTTTGCTGTAGTAGGGGGATTGGCATGGGCTTCAAGAGCCCAGAGATACCTAGACTCACTTATAGCCTAATGTGTCCACATGGATATGTATCTATTCAGACTGGAACCAATATAAATTGTTGCTAAGTATCTTCTCATACTATATTCACAGCTTGACAAATCTTTTGCACCACATTACACAGTTGGGGGATAGTAGGAGTGCACTGACCAGAGACAGTAAAGTACATGAAAGAATATGGATAGAGATATTGTTAATTAACTGAGTTATCAAGATTGACCTAAAAGTTCTTTAAGTTTATTTATTCATTTTGAGGGAGACAGAGACAGTGTGAGTGGGCGAGGGGCTGAGAGAGAGAGAGAGAGAGAGAAAGAGAGACAAAAAATCCCAAGCAGGCTTCACGCTGTCAGCCTAGGACCCGATGCAGGGATCGAACTCACAAACCGTGAGATCATAAACTGAGCTGAAACCAAGAGTTGAACCCTTACCAACTGCGCCACCTAGGCGTCCTTCAAGGTTGACTTCTTGAGAGTCCTCAATGTGTTCCATTTGTATAAGCCCTGCATCCTTTAGGAGAAAGAGATGTATGTACTCTACTCCACAGAGGCTTTGCTGATTTTTCGTGATTCCTTTTCATAAACTTAGTGTCTCTTTTTAGTTTCTTTTATAAGGAATTAGTTCATTTGTGTAATTGGCAGGAGTTCTTTAGCTCACTTTCTCCAGGTTTCAATAATATGGATTCCTTGGGGCACCTGGATGGCTCAGTTGGGTTAGCATTCAAACTTCAGCTCAGGTCACGATCTTGTGGTTCATGAATTCGAACCCTGCATTGGGTTCTGTGCTGACAGCTCTGAGACTGAAGCCTGCTTCAGATCCTGTGTCTCCTTCTCTTTCTGCCCCCCACCCCACATTGTGCTCTGTGTCTCTCTCTCCTCAAAATAAACATTAAAAAAAATATGGATTCTTTTGCCATAGCAGAGGTCACTAACTATTGCCATTTCCATCTTTTACTTGGGAAACACTGAGTCCTTTTACCCCTTATAGTCTCTGTTTCCCCTTTTTGGGTTTTTCTTACTTCATAGAATCTGTTTCCAAGATTGTGACTTCCTTTGGTGCCTGATTCCTCCATCTCTGGCTGTGTTGGTGTTCTTTAGAATGTAAAATATTTGGAAAACTTCATACATCCTTATAGCACAATGCAGGGAATTGCTAGAAATAAAATTCTTTATAAAAATATGACTAGAGTGTGGAGTGGCCTAACATCTTCAAAAGCTACAACGATTCTGGAAGAATCACTAACCCAATGCGCAGATTACGTTGTCCTATTCTTTAATATCCATAGTTGAATTCTTGCTGTCTCAAACAAGACAATAAAAAAGGGTTCACATCTTCATAAATATATGCACTTCCATTATGATAAAATCATGCATTTTTCTAGTATAAGATTTGAAATATGATTCAGTTGGATTTGGCTCTGTAATGAAAATGCCAAGGTGGCAGTTTCTTGCCTTATTCCTTTTCTTGCCTTATCCCCCCATATTGTTAGTAGGCTTATCTCCTTAGACTTGCTAACTTAGTCAACTCTCTCAGCATGATAGACTGGCATGGCTTTCCTGAGTCTCTGAAAAGAATATAGTCTGGGTGGTTAGGAATGGCTTGGGTCTAGGTCGTTCCATACCCCTAACAACATGGCGACCATGCTTTGAAGTGACAGTGTTCTTTAGTAAAAATGTCCCAATATGAGTATTCGTTATTATTAATTTAATACTAAACTAATTGTGAATATTATCAATAGAGACATCATTTGCTCTTCAGTAAGATGAATGAAGAAAGATGGCTAAAATTTGGGTGACTGGAAGCTTGGTAAGTGGGGTGACATGAAAGGGAGGGAATAAGTTGTGTAACGTTGAGACTGACATGGTATATACAAGAAACTGGAAGAAGACTGTCTTTTATAAGCAACATTCCTCCAATTTTTGTTGTTGTTGTTCAGTATGTGCTTGATTTTGCACAAGACAGGGTTCACTGGAGGTAACGCAAAACCCAATCACTGGTTTACATTCAAAATCTCTCTTGATTTTAGCAATAGATGTTTTGCTTGAGGTTCATTATAACTGCATGTTTTTATTATGGAAATACTTAAACACACATACGAGTATATTTTAAGAGAAAAATATATTAACCCGATGTACCCATCAATCATTAACCCAGAATAAACCTTACACCTTGTTCCATCCATTACCTATCCATCACATTATTTATTTTGAAGCAAAATCCAGACATTGAATCTTTACATCCATAAGCATTTCAGTATGGATTTCTAAAGAAAAAAACTTTTGTAAACATAAAAGAAAGAAAACCATCACAACTAACAATTTTTAACCATAACTCCTTAATACAATCGAAAGCCCAGTCACTGTTCAAATTTCCAAATTGTCACTAATGTTCTGAACTTATTTTTGTTTGAATACCCCTGTAAATAGGGCTCTTACAATGCAAATAAATGAAAAATGCGTCTTTAGTCTCCTTTTAAAAAATTATATATTTTATTTTGAAGTAATAATAGATTCACCTACAATTGTAAGAAATAATACAGAGAGGGGCACCTGGGTGGCCCAGTTAGGCGTCTGACTTCAGCTCAGGTCATGGTCTCGAGGTTCATGGGTTCGAGCCCCACATTGGACTCTGTGCTGACAGCTCAGAGCCTAGAGCCTGCTTCAGATTCCGTGTCTCCCTCTCTTTATGCCCCTCTCCCACTCATTCTCTGTTTCACTCTGTCTCAATAATAAATAAAACATTAAAAAAAAAAGAAATAATACAGAGAGCTCCTGTGCTTCCTCCACTAGGAGTATCTTGCAAAGCTAGAGTATAATATCACAGCCACAATATTGACATTAATACAATTAAGATACAGAACGTTTCCATCACCATAGGATCCTTCTCCTCTTGCACATTTATAGTCACACCCACTTCTCTCCGGCCCCAACACCCCCTTAATCCCTGACAACCATTAATCTGTCCTACATGTCTACAGTTTTTTCATCCCAACACTGCTATAAAAATGGAATCATACAGGGAGTAAGCTTTTAGAGTTGGCTTTTGTCCACACAATACAGTTCTTTGCAGATCCAAGATGTTGATTCTATCAATAGTGTATTCATTTTTATTGCTGAGTATGATTCCATGGAATGGATGTAGAAGAGTCGTTTACTCATTTACCCATTGAAAGACATCTGGGTTATTTCCAGGTTTTGGCTACTGCGAGTAAAGCTACTATTAACATTCATGTATAGATTTTTGTGCGAACGTTAGTTTTTATTTTTCTGGGAAAAATGCCCGGGAGAGCATTTGATGGGTCAGATGGCAGTTGCATGTTTTGTTTTTACGAAACTGTCAAACTGTTTTCCAGAGAGGCTGCGCTATTTTACATTCTCCCCTGCAGAGGGATCCAGTTTCTTCACATCTTCACAGGTGTTTGGCATTGTCACTATTTTTATTTTAGCCATTTATTTATTATTTAGCCACAGGTGTGCAGTGATATTTCATGTGGTCTCAATTTGCATTTTCCAAATGGCTAGTGGTATTCATATATTTGTTAACTATCCGTATAGCCTTTTTGGCTGAATATCTCTTTGTCTTTTCACCGTTTTTCATTGGATTTTTTCAAATACTTAATTTTAAGGGACACCTGGGTGGTTCAGGCAGTTAAGTGACTGACTTCGGCTCAGTTCAAGCCCCGCGTCAGTCTCTGTGCTGACAGCTCAGAGCCTGGAGCCAGCTTCGGATTCTGTGACTCCCTTTCTCTCTGCCCCTTCGCCGCTCGTCCTCTGCCTCTCTCTGTCTCAAAAATAAACATTAAAAATTGTTTTAAATATTGAGTTTTGAGAATTTTCATAATACAAAAGTCTTTTCTTCTGTTGGGTATGTGATTTGCAAATATTTGCTACCTGTCTCTGGTTTGTTTTTTTTATCTTCACATCTTTTGATGGGCAAACATTTTAGATTTTCGTGAAGTACAGTTTATCAAATTTTCCTTTTTAACGATTTTTTATTAAGTTTATTTATTTATTATGAGATAAAGAGAAAGAGAGAGAGAAAGAGCAGGGGAGGGGCAGAGAGAAACGGAGAGTCTCAAGCAGGGTCTGCACCATCAGCGTAGAGACTGACAAGAGGCTCCAAACCACGGACTGTCATATCATGACCTGAGACAAAATCAGGAGATGGACACTTAATCAACTGAGCCACTCAGGTGCCCCGCAAATTTTCCTTTTTTTCATACATTTGATATTAAGTCTAAGAACTTTAGACACGGTACTCAATTCAAATGATTTTCTCCCATTTGGTTTTCTAAAAGTTTTATAGCTTCGGGTTTACATTTAAGCCTATGATTAACATTCAGTTAATGTTTGTGTAAGGTGTGAGTGGTAGGCCCAGATTAATATTATTTGTTCTATTTGTTATATGACTTTATTATTTTATTCCAGGACAATACATTTATTTTCATTGCACTTTCAATTTTCTAAGATCATTTTGTGAAAATATCTTCTTTCATAGTATTTTTATTGAGGTATAATTTACACATTAATAAATTCACCTTATAAAGTCACAATAAAAATTACATTATGAAGTTTAAAGTGTCCAATACAGTGGCTTTTAGTGTATTGGAAAAGTGGTTCAAATATCATCACTATTTCATTCCGAGATAAAAATTTATTATTCCAAAAAGAAACCCTGTACCCATTACCAGTCATTTCTATTCCTCCTTCCAGCCTCTGGAAAGCACTAATTTAATTTAAATCTCTATTTATTTGCCTCTTTCAGAAATTTCTTATACACGATTCACACAAATTTTGACCTTTTGTGTCTGGCTTCTTTACCGTGTTGTCAAGGTTCATCCATAGTGTAGAAAGTATAAGCACATTCTATTCCTTTTTATGACCAAATAATGTTCCACTGTATGGATATACTACATTTGTTTACCTATTCATTCGTTGATGGACATTTGGGTTGTAAATTTTGGCTATTATGAATAATGCTGCTATGAACATTTATGTACAGGTTTTTGTGTGGACGTATGTTTTTAATTCTCTTATGTATATAGGAAGGAGTTATAGCTCTGTGTTTAACTTATTAAGAATCTGCCAAAATGTTTTCCAAATTAGCTATACTATTCTCCATCCCCACTGCTAATGTAGGATGATTCCAATTTCCCCCTGCAACACTGGTTGATTTCATTATTTTTTTTTTATCATAGTCATTCTAGTATGTGTGAAGTGATGTCTCATTATGGTTTTAATTTGTATTTTCCTAATGAATTATGTGTTACCTTTTCATGTGCTTACAAACCACTTGTATATCTTCTTTGAAGAAATGTCTTTTAATCTCTTTTGTCCATTTTTAAACATGTTTATTTATTTTTGAGAGACAGAGAGAGACAGAGCATGAGCAGGGGAGGGACAGAGAGAGAGAAAGACACAGAATCTGAAGCAGGCTCCAGGCTCTGAGCTGTCACCACAGAGCCTGATGTGGGGCTTGAACCCACAAACCATGAGATCATGACCTCAGCCAAAGTCAGACCCTTAATCAATTGAGCCACCCAGGAGCCCCTGAAGCTTTGTAGTAATTTCTGAAGTCTGGATGTGAGTGTCCTCTGATATTGATCTCATCTTTCAATATTGTTTTGGTTATTTTGGGTCACTCGCATTTCCATATGAATTTTACAATTAGCTTGTCAATTTCTGAAACTATGGTAGGAGAATTTTGATAGGGATTGCGCTGGATTTGTAGCTTAATTTGGGTAGTTTTGCTATCTAACAATATTAAAGCTTCTAAGCCATAGACATGGGATATCTTTCCAATTATTTATAATATCTATAATTTCTTTCAACCATATTTTGTAAATTTTAGTGTACAAGTTCACACAGGTTTGTTACAATTATTTCCATTTATTGTTTTTGATACTTTCATTACATTTCCCTTCATCTACCATTTGGTTACTGAATAGTTTCATTTCATGCTAGAAAAATAAGACATATATTTGTGTATTTTTAATTTGCCTGTTAGTTTCCAAAATTACAAGTTGTTTCTCTAATGGTGACCAATTTTTTCATTATAGGCATGCCACAAAGACATTGCCAACTGGTTCCATCCAGATCACTGCAATAAAGCAAATATCACAAAGAAGTGAGTCAAATGATTTTTTTATTCCCCAGCCTGTATGAAAGATATGTTTACATTATACTGTAGTCTGTTAACTGTGCAATAATAGCATTACGTCTAAAAAAAACCAGTGCACACATATCTTAATTAAAAATATTTTAATGCTAAAAATGCTAACCATCATCTGAGCTTTCAGTAAGTTATAATCTTTTTGGTGGTGGGGTCTGGCCTTTATGTTGATGATTGCTGGCTGATCAGGGTGGTGGTTGCTGAAGGCTGGGGTGGCTGTAGCAATTTCTTAAAAATAAGACAGCAATGAAGTTTGCAGTATCAATGGACTCTTCCTTTTATGAATGATTTCTCTGCAGTATATGAGGCTATTTGATAGCATATTACTCCCAGCAGAACTTCTTTCAAAATTGGATTTAATACTAAATTGATGGACTATTCTAAATCCTTTGTTGTCATTTCAACAATCTTTACAGCATCTTCACCATGGGTAGATTCCATCTCAAAAAACCACTTTCTTTACTCTTCCATACGAAGTAACTCCTCATCTACTCAAATTCTACCATGAGATTGCAGCAATTCAGTCCCATCATCAGGCTCCACTTCTAATTCCAGTTCTCTTTCTATTTCCACCATATCTTCAGTTACTTCCTCCACTGATGTCTTGAACCCCTCAAGTCATTCATGAAGGTTGCAATCAACTTCTTCCAAACTGTTAATGTTAACATTTTGACTTCTTCCCATGAATCACAAGTGTTCTTAAGAGCATCTAGAATAGTAAATTTTTTCCAGAAGCTTTTCTTGTTTCTTATTGTTTTTAATTTTTTAAAAAAAGATTTAATAGTTTATTGTCAAGTTTGTTTCCATATAACACCCAGGGCTCATCCCCACAAGTGTCCTCCTCCATGCCCATCACTCCCCATCCCCTCCCCCACCCCATCTGCCCTCAGTTTGTTCTCGGCATTCAAGAGTCTCTCATGGTTTGCCTCCCTCCCTCTCCTCCACTATTTTCCCCCTTCTTCTCCCCCATGGTTCTCCGTTAAGTTCCTTCTAATCCTCCTATATGTGCAAACATATGGTAGCTGTCCTTCCTTGCCTGACTAATTCACTCAGCATAACACCCTCAAGGTCCACCCATGTTGCTACACATGGCCAGATTTCATTCTTTCTCATTGCCGTGTAGGATTCCATGGTATAGATAAACCACATCTTCTTGATCCATTCGTCCGTTGATGGACACTTAGGCTCTTTCCATGTTTTGGCTATTGTGGAGAGTGCTGCTATGAACATGGGGGTACATGTGCCCCTGTGCATCAGCACTCCTGTATCCCTTGGGTAAATTCTTAGCAGTGCTATTGCTGGGTCATAGGGGAGTTCCAGTGTTAATTTTTTGAGGAACCTCCACACTGTTTTCCAGAGGGGCTGCACCAGTTTACATTCCCACCAACAGTGTAGGAGGGTGCCCGTTTCTCCACATCCTCGCCAGCATCTAGAGTTCTCTGATTTGCTCATTTTAGCCACTCTGACCGGCGTGAGGTGGTATCTCAGTGTGGTTTTGATTTGTATTTCCCTGATGAGGAGCGATGCTGAGCATCGTTTCATGTGTCTATTGGCCATCTGGATGTCCTCTTTGGAGAAGTGTCTGTTCATATCTTCCAGAAGCTTTTCAATATACTTTTCCCAGATCCATCAGAGGAATCACTATCTATGGCAGCTATATTCTTACAAAATGAATTTTTTGAACAATACGACTTGAAAGTTGAAATTACTTCTCAATCCATGTGTTATCAGGCATGAAAACAACATTAATTTCATTGTCCATATGCATCAGAGCTCTTGGGTGACCAGATGTTTGTCTATGAGTAGTAATATTTTGAAAGAAATCTTTTTTTCTGAGCAGTGGATCTCAATGGTAGACTTAAAATATTCAGTAAAATATGTTGTAAACAAATGTGCTGACTTCCAGGCTTTGCTGTACCATTCATGGAATACAGGCAGAGTAGATTTAGCAACATCCTTTAGGGTCCTAGGATTTTTGAGATGGAAATGAACACTAGATTCAATTTAAAGTCACCTGCTGCATTAGCCCTTACAAGAGTCATCCTGTCCTTTGAAATGCTGAAGTCAGGCACTAGTTTCTCCTCTTTAGCTATGAAAGTCTTAGGTGGCATCTTTTTCCAATATAAAGATTAAAATCTGTTCTTTAGCATAACAACCATCATTGATCATCTTTGTTTTTTTTTTTAATATTTACTTATTTTTGAGAGACAGAGAGACAGGGCGTGAGCAGAGGAGGGGCAAAGAGAGGGAGACACAGAATCTGAAACAGGCTTCTGGCTCCAAGCTGTCAGCCCAGAGCCTGATGCGGGGTTCAAACTCACGAACCTTGAGATCATGACTTGAGCCACAGTCGGCTGCTTAACCGACTGAGCCACCCAGGTGCCCCCGTCATTGGTCATCTTAACTAGATCTTCTGGAGGACTTACTGTAGCTTCTACATCAGCACTTGCTGCTTCGTCTTGCATTTTTATGTGATGGGGATGGCTTCTTCCTTAAACCTCAGGAACCAGCCTCTGCTAGCTTCCAACTTTTCTTCTGCAGCTTCCTTACCTCTCTCCGCCTTCATAGAATTGAAGAGAGTTAGGGCCTTGCTCTGGACTAGGCTTTAGATTAAAGAAATGCTCAGACTGATCTGATCTTCAATCCAGACCACGAAATCTTTCTCCATATCAACAATAATGCTATTTTGCTTCCTTAACATTTGTGTGTTCACTGGAGTTGCACTTCTCATTTCTTTCAAGAAAGTTTCCTTGGCATTCACAACTTGGCTAACAGTTTTGTGCAAGCGGCCTCGCCTTTCTCCTATCTCAGCTTTCAAAATGTCTTCCTCACTAAGCTTAATAACTTCTAGCTTTTGATTTAAAGTGAGCAACATGTGACTCTTTCTTTTACTTGAATACTTACATGCCATTGTAGGGTTATTAACTGGCCTAATTTTGTTATTGTTATGTCTCAGGGACCAGGGAGGTCCAAGTAGAGGAAGAGAGAGAGGCAAATGACTGGTTGGTGGGACAATCAGAAGACATACATTAATCATTTAAGTTCACCATCGTATGGGTGCCGTTCATGGTGCCTTAAGGCAATTACAGTAGTAACATCAAAGATCACTAACTACAGATCACCATAACACATATAATACTAACAAAAAAGTCTGAAATATTGTGAGACTTACCAGAATGTGACACAGAGACATAAAGTGAGCAAATGCTGTTGGAAAAATGGCACCCACAGTCTTGCTCCATGTAGGGTTGCCACAAACCTTAAGTTTGTTAAAGGAAAAAAAAACCAATATCTGTAGAGGGCAATAAAGCAATGCACAATAAAATGAGGTATGCCTGCATTAGCAACTGAAGAGCTTGAAAATATTTCATGTTTCAATCCATTGAAATTACCATCCTTATTGATGTTCAGGTTTTTTGGTCTGTCTTTGACCAGGGGTACTTCTTCAGGTTGACTTTTTTTTTTTCAGGTTGACTCTTGATTTGTGACACTCCTTTTTACCACACCCATAGATGTCTTTGTTTCCTTTTGCCACATCCCTAGTTGTCCCTGATTGTTTTTGTTCTATTTGTTAGAACAAGTTGCTTCAGGTTTATCTGGTACATTTCCTGCCTCTGATATGGAATTACATATTATTCACCTAATCCTGGTTCCTTTGAATGGGAAAAGGCATCTCAAGACCACAGTTTGGGCACTAAATGGCTTCACTGCTATCGGTTGGTCACTTGTCTTTTTACCATCGATGAAACTGGTCTACAGAATTTTTACCTGATCTTATTATCTTACATCTTTATTTCTCCCATGCCAAAAATCTCAGTTCTCAAGGACATGGAGGGTGACAGAATTAATTAGCCCTCATTTGTTTTTACTGCAGATTCCACACACCAGTCTCAGAATAATACTGACGTTATTGCTCACAGTATGATTGCTGAATGCAATTCAAAATTTTCCTGCAGTTATATTTTTACGTGGGTTATATCTCACTAGGGATGCTCAATCATATTACTGTGTTTTAATGTCACTGTGTTTAATGTTTTGATTTAATGCACATTACTCTGTGGTGAGGGTACCAAATGGGTAAAAAATAGAGTTTCTTTTATAAAAAAGTTTATTTCTATTGATTTAAAAATTATTTTTGAGGGACACCTGGGTGGCTCAGTCGATTGAGCATCTGGTTCTTGATTTCGGCTCAGGTCATGATCTCACAGTTCATGGTATCGAGCCCCATGTTGGGCTTTGTGCCGTTAGGGCAGAGCCCTCTTGGGATTCTCTCTCTCTCCCTCTCTCTGCCCCTCCCCAGCTCTCTCTCTCACAAAACAAACAAACAAACTTAGAAAAATAAAAATAAAAATTATTTTTGGTTTATAGCTATATGAAATATTTACATAGTTCTAAAATCAAATACAGAAAACAAGATGTACTTAAAAAGAATACCTTTTATTTCCCCCCTTTATCTTATTTTCTATCACATATTATACAGAACCATTTAATAGATTGCTGTTTATCCTTCCATTGTTTGTTTCTTTTAATATGAGTAGAATATATTTTGAGTATTCAGGAATGTTTGATTTTGTTGATAATTTTTTATCAGCACATTTATATAATACTCTTAGTTCTCTTGTCTTTGGTTATAGAATATTGGTTCCCTCCTATGAACAACTTAGGAATTACCTAATCTCTTCCTTTTTCTCTTTTCACTAGAATTTAAAGTTATATCATTTTATTCACAGTCACAACTATATGGGAATCAACATGTTTATTATAATTCTCAGTTTTTCATAGGCTCAGTCCATTGTCTTCTTTTTTACTGTTGCATTTTATCAAAATTGTTAGAGCATATGGTCATTGTATATTCTATTCTTGTATAATAGTATTCAATATTGAACAATCTTTAATATTATTCTTAGTTCAATGGTAAAACTCAGTTTAAAGCTCACCACCAGTCTTTATATGAATGTCTATCTGGACGTACAGTTCCATATGATATTTCTGTATAAGTGTGTAGGTTTCATGAATTGAAAAATCAGTTCGATTAAATATGAAATCCTACATTTACTTTTTCTCTGAGTATCTGAAGCATGTTACTCCTTTCTCACTTTTGATATTTAGTACTGCTGTCAAAATGACTGATGAAAACGTGATTTGACTTAGTGATTTTTCTTGGATGAGTTTTTTTCCTCACTTCTTGGAGATAGAAGAATTTTACTAGTCAATGTCTCAAGCTGGGCTCTTTCAAGTCAATTTTCCCAGAAACATAATGTGCCCTTTCTATATGTATTTCCAAGTCTCTCTTTCTATTTTAACAGAAAGGTTTTATTGAATTATAGTTTATTATATCTGTGATGCTGTTATTTTAGTTTTTTCGAAGAATTTTCATTATAAAGATGCTAGATTACCTTTGCCTTTATTCTATATCCAAAGAGTTTATTATGCAGTGACTAAGAGGAGTAATTAGTGATATCCACTAAGAGAGATCAAGCCAAAATTAAATCCATGCTCTAAAGCAATTGTTTAGGGTTGGCTGCTCAGAAACACCTGAAAAGAGCCCAAGATTGCTTCCCTTGGCCAAGTTTTCTTGTATTTTCTAGCAAGAATCATCATTTTTGTTCAAGTTTTACCATCATAGAATTAGAGTTAGAAAGGCCGTCTCCCATTTACTTTTTCTGAAACTTTCCTCCTCACCCTTATTGTCTTTATCTTTGTTACTTTGGTTCCACTCTCAACGATTTCTTCTCAATGTGAAATTTTGTCCTTGAGGATAGCTTTAGATGGTTGTTTTCTTTTTCTTTTCTTTTTTTTTTTAATGTTTTATTTATTTCTACGGGAGAGAGAGAGAGACAGCGTGAGCAGGGGAGGGTCAGAGAGAGAGGGAGTCACAGACTGAAACAGGCTCCAGGCTCTGAGCTGGCAGTCAGCACAGAGCCCAATGCGGGGCTCGAACCCACGAACCGCGAGATCATGACCTAAGCGAAAGTCGGACGCTTAACTGACTAAGCCACCCAGGCGCCCCTAGATGGTTGTTTTCTAGAGTTCAGTTTATAAGATCTAGACTGTTGTAGCAATTTCAGATCTCACCAAGGACCCTTTGCTTTAGATGTGAATTGGGGTGTACCAAAATCGTTTCCCGTTTCTATTTTTTTTTAAAAAAGGGAGTTCTCTCTTTATTTCATTTATTATTATTTGTTAATGTTTATTTAATTTTGAGAGAGAGAGACAGAGCATGAGCAGGGGAGGGGCAGAGAGCGAGGGAGACACAGAATCCGAAGCAGGCTCCAGGATCTGAGCTGTCAGCACAGAGCCTGCCGCTGGGCTTGAACTCATGAACTGCAAGATCATTACCTGAGCCGAAGTCTGAAGCTTAACCAGCTGAGCCACCTGGGCTCCCCCGTTCCCAGTTTCATTACCTGTTCTCACATTTGCCCACCTCTCTTAGGAGAATCTATTAGTGATTGGGAGTTGTTCTCTTGTATCTGTCTTATATTCAGTTGCTTGTCTCTACGTTTTAATAATACTGACACTATGTAGGTCTTATACCTATAAGTGGTCTGTTCCTAACCACTCATTTGGGGGTATTTTTAAAAGGAGTTTTAAACCTGGTTTTGCAGATGGTATTCATGGGGTTTTAATTTTTTTCTATCCTATTTGCTCTGGCAACGTCACCAACTTCCATACCTTTTCAGGGGCTAAGATGTGGTGCTTCCTCCTCTGCTCGGGTAGTAGCCCCTAGATTTTGTTCTTTCCTCTTCTCATGCAGATTTTTTCTTGATTGACTATTATAAATAAATAGTTTTATAATTCAGCAGGAAAATCATGATTCCTTGTTTAAATCTGGCTTTAAAGAAATCTATGTTCTAAGGGCGCCTGGGTGGCTCAGTCGGGTAAGCATCCACCTCTCAATTTCGGCTCAGGTCATGGTCTCATGGTTCATCAGTTCGAGCCCCGCATCAGGCTCCGCATTGCTTGGCAAAAACCAAACCCTGTATGTGGTTCAGATCTAATGTTATTTTCTAAAGAGTGTTAATCATCCAGTCCTAAAAAATATATATATACAACCAAAAAGGATATGAATGATATAAGCTTGGGATTTTATCTCTCCCTCCCTCTCCTCTCTCTGCTCCTCCCCTGATCATGCTCTCTGTCTCTCAAAAATAAATAAAATTTTAAAAAAGTAAAAAAAAACCTATGTTCTAGAATAATGAATTTTAAAATATTTTTAATTTTTGTGAATTACATATATATTTATAAGAAAGAGACAAAAAGAGAAGGAAGGAGGGGAGGCGGGAGGGAAGGTTTTACTCTGGTCATAACACCTCAAAAACATAATGGATCAAGATTCATAATTTGAAAACTTTTTAGAAAGTATGCTAACGGGAAATTTGGAAATGCTTTTAAACTCTTGCTAAAACTTTTGGTGGAGAAACCACTTTTTCTATGTGGATTAAACAATTAATCAGCAAATATCTAGTAGCAATATCTTAGATTAGAATAAACCCAACCCCTTTATTAGGTAAAATTTTCCCTGCTTGGGGAGAAAATGATCTTTATATACTCATTGAGTCTACACCTCGCTCACCACTAGATTTTGGGAAGTTAAATGGAGCAAAAAACCAATTTCTACATTATTAATTATAAGGTACGAATCAAGCACCAGTAGGTAGAAAAAAAAAAAAAAGCCAATGGTGATCAAGAGACTTCTGTCCAGAGCAGAAGAAATGTGTAGTGCTTTGAGTATCTCAACAAGGTACAATATGGTGTCCAGGAGAAGAGTAATGTCACGGAAAAGTCAGTATAAAATCAGGATGACTTCTTCTCTAGTTTAGATATAGATCCAGTGTTACATTAAAGCAGTAGTTGCCAGCCATTAATGTTTTTGAAAATATTGCTAACTTCTACATATATGTTGGTTTTTCTTTTACATCACTACATCCTCACCTCTCACATAGACCAATGAAGAAACATGTATGTAAGCAACAGAAAAACAGTTAAAGTGGATTCTTCTGGGGAGTAAGGAACTATTGCTTTTTATTATCAACACTTTATATGTGAGCAAATACAGGAAATATTTTGCAAAACTATTTTAGAAATAAATAAATTAAATTAAATCTTAATCAAAGCTGGGTACTACTCTTTAACATATAATTACCAGGGTTTAATTTATTTTTAGGCTTGACTTAATATAGCTCTAGTTCAATAGAAAAATCATGAAGCTCTGGGGAAACATGATATAATCTCTTTGATTTAGTTATCTGAAATTCATTCGAAATTTTCTATTTAAGCCATATGATCACTGCCACCCACATGCCATCTGGTGGCCCATCTCCAGATGGCACCTAGGAAGTCATAAGCCTCTACAATTTTGCCCTATAAATCCAAACCAAGAAAGTGCTTATAAACAGGCTCACATGCTGTTTGGTGAGGTAGAATTTTCCGTCTTTTAGGAAGTATTTTAATTTTAGCTAATTAAACAACAGCAGCAACAACAACGAAAGCCTGCAGTTCCATCTACTCCGTATCATTTGATTGAAATTCTGGGTCTTCTAGAAAAATGACTAGATTCCATGTGGACGAAATTCACCCTCCCAACTTCAATCCCTGTGTCTGGTGAATCCACCAAATATAAGAGCTAGTCAGACAATATTGTTATAACATATCTTGTTCGTCATGAAAGTTGCTGTGGGAAATTGACTCTGTTTAATATAAACTCCCAGAACAGTGGTTCTGAGCATTGGTTGTACATTAGAGCCACCCGGGGTGCTGTGTATATGAAATTCTCAGAGACTGTGATCAGACTCTCTGAGAGTTTGAATGAGGCAACTAAGTTTTTAAAGCTTTCCAGATGTTGACGATGTGCAAACAAGTTTGAAAGACACTGACCTAGAAGAGTGCTTATTTGACTTAAAACTGTATACCCGTGTAAGTAAAGTACTTTGAGGAATTTTCAAAATACGAAAAAGGTGTTGGAATTAACTAGGTCATAATTTTGTGGATTGGAACAAAGACAAGAAGTAAGAGACATGCTTTGGAGGTATACTGAAATATGAAACAAGGTAAAAACCAAACCTTGTCTGTGGTTTAGATCTATTGTTATTTTCTTTTTCTTTTTTTTTTTTTTTAAATGTTTTTTTTTTAATTTATTTCTAGAAGAGAGAGAGACAGCTTGAGCAGGGGAGGGTCAGAGAGAGGGAGTCACAGACTGAAACAGGCTCAGGCTCCGAGCTGGCAGTCAGCACAGAGCCCGACGCGGGGCCCGAACCCACGAACTGCGAGATCATGACCTAAGCGAAAGTCGGACGCTTAACCGACTAAGCCACCCAGGTGCCCCTATTGTTATTTTCTAAAGAGCGTTAATCATTCGGTCCTAAAACAATATGTAATCAAAAGGATATGAATGATATAAGCTATTTAATACGCATGAGGAAGATAAACCTCTTGCATAGGAAGAATGAGTTTTCCAAACACCTAATAGAAGCTCTTCCTTAAATTGAGTGCAACAGCCTGTTTTAACACACGATAAAAGAAAATAAATATCACAAGAAAAACATATTATGCATATGTTATGTTTCCCCAAACACCACTCTAGTGTTAATTGATTCATTTAGTTTTTTGATAATGCACTGTCCATATATTTATTTGTGTGTATTGTGTGTAACCCTTGGTTTAAGACTGACATAGCTTCAAGTAACTTTATTTGACAATTTCCATTATTTTAAACTCTTATTTACTTTATGTCATTCTCTAGTCTGACCGAGAGTTTAGTATAAAAAGAACATGGCTGTTCATTACAACAACAACTAAAAAAATCCTCACAAGTTTTATTTTCTTTTTAACTTACCTCTACATATTCTCATTATCTCTTTTTAGGACCTTAAAGTCTAAGTGGAAAATAACAGCACTTACATTTCAATTTATGCTGCAAGTTTTGCACCTGTTA
>JAESUZ010001967.1:0-139855 GCA_017311185.1 Proteles cristata cristata | reverse complement strand
GGAGTGTCAGGGGGCCTGGGGGTACAGTGGGAGTGTCAGGGGGCCTGGGGGTACAGTGGGAGTGTCAGGGGGCCTGGGGGTACAGTGGGAGTGTCAGAGGGGCCTGGGGGTACAGTGGGAGTATCATGGGTGCCTGGGGGTACAGTGGGAGTGTCGGGGTGTCTGAGGGTACACTGGGGTGCTGCAGGATGCTGCCAGGTGCCACGGAGGTTGTAAGGTTCCTTGGGGGGCTTTGGGGTGCTGCAGAAGATCTGGGTGGTGCCGTGAGATGCAATGGGGTGCCAGGGGGTGCCTGTTGGGTGCTCTGGAGTGTGGGTCAGTGGAGCATCTGGATCTGGGCTGGGGTGCCCTTCCGGTTTCCTGCCCACCTCCCTCCCTCAAGTGGTCACAGCGGAGGAGGCGCGAGGCCCATAGGACGGCCTGACCAAGGGGCTGGAACACACATTTTGGGCAAGAAGTCAGGGCAGTGAAGTCAGCTGGGCCTGGCTTGGGTCCAGGGCCTTTCCCCAGAGATAAGCACCCCGCGGGACCTGAGGGGCGGGAAGGAGGCTCACGCCCCACCCAGGAAGAAGACAGGCCACCCCAAGAGCGCAGAACAGCCTCCATGGGGACCCACAACCCGTCCTACTACTGAAGCATTTCCCACAAATACTCCTATTTTAAACGAGGTGAACTCTCCCCAGTTACACGACAGCTTGGTTAAAGGTGTGCTTGTGAGCACCTCTGGCTGTAGAATTATTCCTCGTGAGGTCAAAGCATCTACGTCCACACAGGAGAAGAACCCCATCCTTTAATTCAAAGAACCCGAAAGAAAATGAGGCAAGGCATCCTCCAAACTGCCAGCCCAGCCCTGGAACTTTGAAGCAGGGGTGGGTAGCACCTCTCAGGGGGCATCCAGCGGTCCCCCAAACATACGGGGGCGCACTCTGCCTGTGTCCTGAGGGCCTCACCTGTCAGCTGCTCACCTCCTGTGTGCCAGCACCGGCGGCTTCCAGGGCAATTGGAGGAGCTTTCAGCTAGGAGGGTTCCAGACCCCACGTGAACCCTAAACCCAAAACTGCCTACCAGTCCGCGGGGCTTATTTTGAGAGGGTTTGGTTCTGGAAGGAAAGTCCCTAACGATCCCATGTGCTAACAGAGCAGGGATGCTGGACCAATCCGTACCCTCCCCCGTCCCAGGTGCGCCCTGCCGCAGGGGGGCTGGGAGCCCCCACCCCCACACCGTTGCCCCTCAGAGGGGCCTGGCCCACAGGGCACTGGGGCCGCCCGCGGGGCACTGGGGCCAACTTTCTCCACTTGTAGAGCGTCACTATTTTCCACATGCGTCTGTTGAAGAGCAGCTCTTTGACAGGCACTCGCCAGGCCCAAACTCGAGCACGGCCTCTGGGCAGGGGCGGGGGCCTCGCGCGACCCGCGCCCACCCTGGCCTCCCGCCCGCTGAGCGGGGCCCGCGGGCCGCGGGCAGGGCACCCAGCGCTGGCACCCGGCGGAGAGGCCGCGGCGGCCCGGGCTCCAAGCCTCCCCTCCCCCACAGCTGCCGCGCAGAGCAAACACCCCTGTGCGCCCCCCACCCCACCCCCTCCCCCGGCGCGGGACCGTTCGTCCTGCAGCTCGCACAACCCCGGATCCCGCGGCGAACGCTGGGTCCTGCGGTGCCCGCCCCGCGAGGCCTGGGCGGACCTCGGCCGCGTCGCACCTGCGCCCCCTCCACCCGCACCCCTTCCCCTCCCCAGCGCGGCCCTGGTCGGGGGGGGCCGCACCTGCGTCCGGCGGTTGACCTTGACGAAAACCGGGCCCGCATCCGTGTCGTAGGCCTGCCCCTCGCTGATGTAGCCGGCCCCGGGGCTCCCGAAGGCCCGCAGGCTCGCGGTGCGCAGCTCGGCGCGCAGCAGCTGCTCCATGGGGCGGGGCGGGGCGGGGCGGGGCGGGGCGGGGGCCCGGCCCGGGGAGCGACCGGGACCGCGCGGACGCCGACCGGAGCGGAGCTCACTGCGGCCGAGCCGCTCTCCGCGGCGGCGGCGCAGGCCTGCGCGGCCTGCGGGCTCCGGGTGGTCCCCCCCGCGCGCGAGGGCGGGTCCCGGGTGCGCTCCCCGCGCTCCCCGCGCGCGCACAGTGGGGGGACGGACCCAACCCCAGGGTGAGGTCGGGAGGAGAGCTTCCAGAGGGGGACAGAAGTGGGGGCGGTGCCCTCTGCATAGGTCCACACAATCGGGGTGCCCCGACGATCCGGGGTGCGGCGCACCCTATAGGCCCTGACCCCCCACCAGAGGTCCCAGGCCCCAGCGGGACTCCGGACACAGTATAGGGTAGAGCCGCCTCTCCCTGGGACCCGGGTCACAGGCCTGGCTGGGTCTCACACTGTCCAAACCAGGCTCGGGGTCCTGACCAAACCCTGCCCAGCCTCAGGCACTACCCGGTGACACAGAGCACCTCGCGGCCATCAGAGATAGACACTGCTCTGGGGGTTCGATACCAAGTGGCCAAACCCCGCCCAGAACGCCCAGAACGGGAGCCCTGGTAAGAGCCCTACAGCCCTGGAGAGGGAACCTCAAAACACCCATGCCGGTGTGCACACAGGCATGCACACACCTATGCACACACACGCACAAGGTCATTGCAGAAGAGCAGGGGGGGTGGGAGAGGTTGTGTGGCCATCCGGGGAAAAGGCATCTGCTCCTCCCTGTCTTCCTCCTTCTAGCTTTTTCCTCTCAGCCAGTGAAGCCCCCCTTCCTGTTGCATCCTGAGGCAGCATTCCTGCAGATCTGAGCTCTTGCGCATCTGCACGTCTTTATTCTCAAGTGATAGTTTGGCTGGGTATGGAATTCCAGGTGGGAAATGAAGTCCTGTTCTTTCATGACAGAGAAGTTTCTGCTCCATCGCTTTCCAGCTCATTCGGTATTGAGACGTTTGAAGCTATTTTGATTGTTTTAAAGCCATTTTGATTCTGTTTGTGTGGAAACTGTTCTCTGGCGGCTTTTAGGGTCTTCTGTGTGTCACTAGTATCTGACAATTTCCCAGGGAGGTGGCTGGGGTGAGTTTCCTGCCACCCCCAAGGCAGGACATGTGAGCTGTTTCAGGAAGACACTCTGTGAGGTTGTCTTCAGCTCTTTATGATTCCCTCCCTGTTTCCTCTGTTCTCTTTTTCAGAATTATAAATATTTGCTCTAAAGTCAGTCCCCAAACTGCCAGAGTTAGGCACCCATGAGCCTCCAGGCGCCCTGGGGGAGATGCTGGTCTCCACTGAGCCCCACCGCACACCACAGGCATGGTTCCCCAAGCAGGGTTGGAACATGGCAGGTGGCAGCCAGGCAGGGGCACACACCTTACTGGTTCCGAAATCCAAGCCCTTGGGGTCCCTCCCCAGACCACCCAGCTCCTGTCTGAGCCACTGAATCCTCGGTGTGAAGACACGTGCCAAGGAGAGCACTTTGACTTTGCAAACTGGTCCCACCCTCCCCTCAAAGCTGCATTTGAGCTTGGGTTTGATCAGAAGTCAGTTGGGAGACATGACTCGGTTACATCCAAACGGCCCCGGGAGCTGAGACCCCTTTCTCCCCACAGCCAGTCTCCTGGTTCTCCTGACTCTCCAAGAACCAGAATTACGGCTGCTCAGGTGCGGAAGACACCCGACTGGAACCCAAATACAGACAACTGTGACAGTTCTTGGGGCTCAGGCGTGTCAGTGGCATGGATCTAGGCGGAGGACAGACTGAGGCAGTGATGGGGCCGTGTGCACAGGAGGGACTCCCCGCTTGTTCAGACCCCTCACCGTGACATGGGGTACAGTGGCGCCAAGAGGGAAAACACAGCCCACACTGGGGGGGCATTCACAACGGTGCTCAGAGAAGGAGGACCAGGAAGGCAGGAGGGAGGGGTGGGCTCCCAAGGGTCTGGCTGCAGCCGGAGCCGCAGGGATGCTGCCCAGGTGTCACTGCTGGCCCCTCCGCCTGGCCTCCACGCGGGACTGTGCGGCAGCCATACCCCCAGAAAGAAGAGTGTTCACAGAGAGGAAGGGGTTCTGCCACCTCCTGAGAACTCGGATGGCTGCCATCACTCTGCTGCTTCCGAACACGCTCCGGCGCAGCCACGTACTTCTGCCCAGGAGGAAACCCAGGCAGACAGGCCAGTCTCACACAAGATGTCTTTGGAAGCAAATTCCACTGGGGGAACAGGGAGGATGGAGAAAGTGTCCCCACGAGAAGGGAGATGACCCACCACATGTGCTGCACAGCACGTACAGGCGGGCACTCCGCCGGGAAGCTTGGCTGGGCGGCCAGTGGGTGTCATTATCAGCCCCCTCTATGAAGGAGGGATCCAAAGCTCAGGTGCCACCTCGGAGCCCCCTGGGCTGGTCCTCAACTCCAAGCGCAGTGTGGTTCCCATCATGCCAGAGGTGGAGAGCCCAGAGTCTTCTAAGAGGGTGTTTCCAGTTCCTGACCCCACACTGGGACCTGTCCGGGGGTGTGAGTCTGGAGCAAAGCGCCACCCTCTGAAGTGGCTGCGTGCACTGCTCTCTGCAGCAACTGGAACTTCTTTCACACCTTGCCTCTTCCTCCCTTAATTTGGCTGTGATTCCAGTTCCCTGAGAATCCCAGAGTGAGCCAAATGCCCCCCATAACAGAGTCCCACCTGACTCCAGTCTCCAGGTGTCCCTCCACGGCCGCCTGGACCCACCGGCATGGGGCAGCCCAGGGTCAGACCCTCATCCACAGCGGTTCCCCACCCCCACCCCAACCCCGCCAGCAGTCGGAGCCTAGAATAAACCTAAAAGAGATCTCAAAGCCCAAGCCCTGGGGACAGACACTTGGTTCCGCGGGTTGTAGGATCTCGGGCACTCGGTCAGACTTGAGGGAGGACAAGTGAACAGGATGTGGGGACAAAGGCAGACGGATGCCTGAGACAAACGAAACCGTAGTGATGATAAACTCCCCCGAGGAGGGGGGTCACAGCCCTGCACTCAAGATCCTGCGAAGGGCGAACACTGGGTGGGCACAGGCAGCCTGACACCTTGTCATGGGTGGGGACAGTGCAGTGGGAACTCCGGACTTGCACTGGTGTCCTGTTTCACGTAGACACCAAGGTCTCAGCCCCGCTCTCGTCAAAAGGATGCACGTAAACTTCGGGGCAGGAGGTAAAGCTGGGCTCCCTGAGGACTGTTTGGCAGACAGGGTGCCACCCCACAGGGCAGACCATGAGGCACCCTGACACTAGCCCATCTCAGGAGGTGGGACCAGATGGGGCCCGACGGGCCGAACCTCTGGCTCTGCCCCCTCTCGCGGTGCCCACCCTGCCCTGAAGGACCAAGGGGCCCAGGAGCTGCGCCCAGAGCTCGTCCCATGGGTCCAGCCAACTCCTCCCGATAATCCAGGTGCCAGCAGGCTGCCCCGCAGGGCGGGAGGCAGGCCCCGCCAGGGCACCATCACACAGCGGCCCTCCGAAAGCGTGCCTGGCACTCAGTACTTCCTCCCCTCTGTTCTGTCAGCTCAGCCTGTCCCGAACCCACAGAACGGTGTGATTCCATAATGGGAAGTTCATCCTCAGACGACACGTGTAGACAGGAGCTTTCACAGATGGTGCTGGGGGGGTTCACAGGCCTTTGGGTCTGACGTTTATACAATTTGACAACTATTTAAAAAAAAAAAAGGCATACAAAATTATGAATACAGGGCCACCTGGGCAGCTCTTGGTTTTAGCCCAGGTCATGATCTCAAAGTTCATGAGATCCAGCCCCAAGTCAGTCTCTTCACTGACAGTGCAGAGCCTGCTTGGGATTCTCTCTCTCTGCCCCTCCCCTGCTCACGTTCTCTCTCAAAATAAATAAACATTTTAAAAAAGAAGAAAAATATGAATACAAAATGAAGTACAAAAGTAGATACTTTATTATTTTTATTTTGAGAGGGAGAGGGAGCAAGCAGGGGAGGGGCAGAGACAGGGAGAGAATCCCAAGCAGACACACCACTCAGCACAGAGACCGACGCTGGGCTCGATCCCACGACCCTGGGATCATGACTGAGCTGAAGTCAAGAGTTGGACACAACTGACTGAGCCCCCAAGCGCCCCAGAAAAGCAGATATTAGGGGCGCCTGGGCAGCTCAGTTGGTTAAGCGTCCAACTTTAGCTCAGGTCATGATCTCGTGGTTCGTGGGTTCGAACCCTGAGTCAAGCTCTGTGCTGACCGCTCAGAGCCTGGAGCTGCTTCAGATTCTGTGTCTCCCTCTCTCTCTGACCTTCCCCTACTCATGCTGTCTCTCTCTCAGAAATAAAACATTAAAAATTAAAAAAAAAAAAACAAACAGAAAGCGGATATTATAGAAGCAAACCCAGCTTCAAAAGCTGCAAGTGCTGTACCAAAACCAGGAGACCCCGAAACACTGTGTGCTAAGCACCCGCCACACCCCTGCGACCTGCATCCTGTGGGTCAGCCCTGGCCACTCGCTCCCAGGAGCAGCTTCTGGGGACGGGGCCCAGGCCACCCTCCTTGCCCGAGACTTCTGGTGACCAGCAGCCAGGGAGGCTGCCTCACCCTCTCGGGACACGCTCTTTACTGTTCACTGTCCGCCAGACCTCATGGAGTGACTGGAAAGAGCTGTCAAACCGCGTCCCCGTCAGAGGGAAGCAGACCTCCCCCTCCTCCTGCCTGTGCTATTCTGTTGAACAAAGTCAAGGAAACAAAACTGCTCTTTTAAGAAACGACAGCTGGGGGTGCCTGGGTGGCTCAGTCGGTTAACCATCCAACATCGGCTCAGGTCACGATCTTACCTGATCGTGGGTTCAAGCCCAGTGTTGGGCTCTGTGCTGACAGCTCGGAGTCTGGGGCTGCTTCAAACTCTGGATCTTCCTCTCCCTGCCCCTCCCCGCTTGCACTCTGTCTCTCTCAAAAAATAAATAAACATTAAAAAAGCAAACAGTTGTGCCTATTTATTATCACAACACATTACAAAGGTTTCTTGGCAAACAGCTAAGACAAACATTAACTTACAATGCAAATAAAGGAAACCACTAAAAGTTTATTCCAATTTTTGTGCAAAAGGATTTATTAGCATCAATGCCATTCATGAATATTTCCCATCACTGCAAGACCGAGGGAGGAAGAGCCACTGGTTTAGCACACTTTTTACGCAAAGAACAACTCTGGAAGCTTTGAAACAGACAAGATGGGGTGCTAACGGGAGCGATTCAGAGGACCCTAAATTCACCTAAGACCAGCAGCTTGCTCACTTCCAGAATCAGCTTCCAGACCTGTCAGCCTGCGCGGAGGCGGCACAGAAAGAAAGGGAACGCGCTGGCTTTGAAACTGATCATTAGAAGACGTCCTCAGTAGGGTCTCATGTCTACACTGAGTCTAACTCATCAAGAGGCATCTTCCCGAGCACCAGAGTCCCCCCTGGAGACGAGGCAGGCGGAGCCGGGGAAGGGTCCTCAGCAGCGCCGGGCATGCCGGCCACTTCCTTCCTCGGCCCTCGGGGCAGCAGTGGTTTTGATTCTGCCCACACGCCCCGTGGGTCCCTCTGGTCATACCGAATTTCCGGTGACACTTTACCCAGCAGTGAAGTCTAATGGAATGTACAACCTCTGGAGGATGAAACCTTTCTCCCTCGTACTCTACAAGGCTTGGGAAATTAGTCAAGATTCGGGGAGGAAGGCCTGACGAAGAGGACTATGGGGACAGGAGGAGCCGGCCACAGGTTAGCACCTGAATCAAATCTCATTTGATGAGATTCCTCATGATACTCAGGGAGGACCCTCTGTACCCTGATCCGAAGTGATTCCAGTGGTTCAAGTAGTGGAAGAGCTGATACAGCTGCAGGCGTGCCTCAAACCCCGGGGCCTTGGGGACTGCGCTGTGGTAGGCGGAGTAGAAGGAGCGGCTGAAGCCCCCAAACATGCCGGCTATCGCCAGCTCGTATTCCGAGTGGCCGTAGAAAGAAGCCGGATCAAAAATGATGGGCCCTGAGGAGTCCTCTGCTACATTTCCTCCCCAGAGGTCTCCATGGAGCAGGGCTGGGACGACGTCCAGGTCACGAAACAGGTCAGGGATCTTTAGCTACAGGGAGGAAACGCATCATCAGCGAAGAGACCAACACGCGTGGGAGGGATGCAGACGCACGTCTGAGTGTGGCCCAGCCGCCCAAGCAGAGCGCGGAGCAGACGCGCCTGGCCCCACACAGCTCGGGCACCGGGCACCGGCCAGCCTCACCCCACCTCCTGGCCGGTGGCCCCACCTGCCTCAGGGCCACGCCTGTCGGGCTTGCAGGGCGAGACTCCTCTCACCTGCAGAGCAGACCAGAGCTCCAGGGCCTCCCTGTCCCCAGACCCCTTCTCCACCATGTCCATCTGGGGCTGAATGCGCTGCCGGGTGTAGAAGGTAACCCAGTCCTCCTGCCAGTCATTGACCTGCGTGGACAGAGGAAAATGCCAGAACCAAAGGAGGAAGCCCGAGGTGGAGAGGCACCACTGGGAGGGCAGGCTGTGGAACACGTGGCGGCGGACTGGCAGACGGTGCCTCGCAGACAGACGGGCTGGGACCTCAGACCTCATCCCAGAGGCGCGGGACCCTCCCAGCGCAGAGCAACAGAAGCCACTCCCAGGAGCTCTAAGATGCTCTCCTGCCATCCAGACTCACGTGGGAGCACAGCCGCCCGAGCCGCCTGGCCCTCTCCAACCCATGGCTCATTTCTGACCATCCGCCTGGCCCCAAGGACCCCTCTTCCGCCCCTCCCGACGCTGACCATCAGGAGGGAAACAACAGATGCACACCAGAGCACAGAGTAGCACTCACGTGTGCGCACGTGAGCACTCACACGTGTATGTGTCTGTGCACACACAGAGTGAGCTGCAGGCAGGCAAGGGGCAGAGCCAGCTGAACAGCCCCTGGAGCCTCATGGAGCAGGCGGGGCCAGGAACCCCAGGCGCCAGCCACTCACCACCCCAAGCAGATTCCTGGACAACCTCTCATGACGTTTCAAACTGACAGTGTCTACTGTGCCCCTGTGCTTGCTGGAGAACCCCTAAAAGGCCTCCAGGTCACCCGCTATTCCTCTTTTGAGGAGCCGCAGCTTCCTCCATGAGCACAGCCACCATCCCCCCACCCAGCACATGCTGGGCATCAAGTGGAACCCCTGGATCAAAATTCCCAGGGAGTCAACCACAAAATCATAAAACTAAAAGGTACAATCCCCGTGCATTGTGCTGTCATTGAGAATTTAGTATCAGGGAAATTTCCCTTAATCCCTAATTTGTACCCACCTTGAACTCCAGCACCCTGACTTGTTGACCCTGTTTCTCTGAGCTCATCTAGCATGTGAGGGGGGACCTGTGTCAGCCTCTTAAAAATCAGCAAAGAAAAAAGGGAGCAAAGACTTTAACTAAATTTCATGAAGAAGGGAGAGCTCTCTCCCTGAACGGCTGACCTGCCTGGGGCACGGAAGGCAGAGTGCTGCCGTCGCTCACCTGAGGGAGGTACCCACAGCACGTCGCCACGTCAAACCCGAACTGGTCCACGAAGGGCCGATCCGCCTGCCCGCCTCCTCTCCCTTGCAAAAGAAAAGCAAGAAGGACACCTAGTCCCCACGCTCCTCGGGCTGCTCGTGGGGCTCAGGGCACTGAGGCCTGTCCTGGGCGTGCCTTCCCCACACCCCATCCAGAGACAGAGAAGGGCCCTGGTCTGCACGGACCCCCGGGACCGTAAACAGAGCCTGCTCCATTACATTCAACTACTGCCAGGAGAGGCGCTGGAGGACGCTGAGCACAGACACAACACTTGCCTAAAAAGGAGGAAAACCACCCGCCCCCTGACCTAGCGGGAAAGGAGGGCTCTCAGCAGCCATCCCAGCCCTTGCCGTCTGTGAAGGTTAACCGCAGGGATATGAAATGGCCTCCTTTGCATCTCCCCCGAGCTCAGAGCAAACCCCAAAGGCCCAAAGTACATGTGGCTTGGAAGGGGCAGACGAAGCCTGATGGGGTGTGTCTAGCACAGCCGATTCTCAGTCACCTGTCCCGGTTTGTCAGCCACTCCGGCAGCACAGTGACCCCAGGGGCTACCACACAGATTATCGTGCGCCAAAGGGTAAAAACACTGGAAGATACTCTCAGTGCGAATGCTAAGCTGTAGAAAGGTGATACGAGGCCCTGCTGGGCCTCACGTGTGGCTGTACTTAGAAGACGCACCGCACAGAAAGCCAGAGTGACCTTGACAGGCTTTTTTCTGAGGAATGAGGGTTACAGGAACCATAACATGATGGGGTTTCGAGTCCAGGAACTACTTCCCCTTCTGAATCCACTGTGACACAGGACAGAGCCCACTCACTGTACCCCATGCATGTAGCCTTGGGGTTGACGCTCCTGTCCTTTGCCATCAACACAGACCTGACCCTCCTACAGCTGTGGTGGGACCCCACCCCCACCCCGGCCCAATGTCCTCCAAGGGCCCCGCGGTCGCACAGCTCCGTACCCACGGTGCCGGCCTCCTTCCGGAGCGTCTCCCCAAGCCTCTTGTTGTCTAGATGCAGGTCTGCAAGCTGGGCTCCAAGCTTTGCAGCATGGCTGTGAGGCAAACAACATCAGTTTAGTGTGTGTCACACAGACACGGGGACACAGCCACCCACAGTCTCAGGCCACACGAAGGAGCTCAGGGGATACGAAGTCTGCTTTGGTGGACCAAAGGGGACAAGAAGGGCCCTGGTTGTTTGATAGTCTTTCCCAGCCCTTCCGTGGCTGCTGGCTTGTCAGTCTCTCACCTGGGGAGATCCCTGCCCGTCTGCCTTTAGCGTGCGGAGTACGTGTCACTCACTCGGCAGAACCCATGACGTGTGGGGTCACGGGCTCCTCAAAATCACACCCCCTGATGCAAGCTTTCATGTAAGGAACCACTCGGAAGAAAGCCAAAACACACAGAAGGCACCGAGACGGACCTGCTGAGAGAGCGCATGTCCAAATGCTCCATCACCAGCATGCAGCCGCCTCCCGGGGCGTCCAGGACCTTGATGGGCTTGGGCACTTTCACTGTGCCTGTTCTCAGGATGGCCGTTAAACTTGCCATCTCTCCTTCAAACATTCTTTTGGCCTTTCCAAAAAATAATGGAGATGGGGAAGAGAGGGGAGAGCAAGATTACTTCCAGAAAGGATCTACGTGGACATGTTTTCTTGAGCATTACAATTTATTTTCAACATTCTTTTAAGGTTTACTTATTTTTGAAAGCGACTGAGTGAGAGAGCACGCAGGCACGTGCGCCATGAGCAGGGGGAGGGGCAGAGAGAGAGAGAGGCACAGAACCTGAAGCAGCTCCAGGCTCCGAGCTGTCAGCACAGAGCCCGACGCGGGGCTCAAACTCAGGAACCATGAGATCATGACCTCAGTCCACGTCGGACACTTAACTGACTGAGCTCCCTAGGAGCCCCAGCCCTCCCTTTAAAGTTGCCTGTTTTTTTGGTTTTGTTTTTTTTTTAAGTCAAAATGCTACAGAAGTATGAGTAGAAAAGGGCACAAGCGGGAGCAACTGATTCCAATTCTCACCAAGTCCACACGTGGCATGACCGCTGCCCAGAGGCTCCCCGCCCCCAGCCGCCTGTGTCCTGCTCTGCACAGACCTGCCTCGTCTGCTTTGTCCTACAGGCAGACAGTCTGGCTCCTATGTCCCACTGCCTTTGTTATGCTGCTGCATCAACAGAGTTTGTTCTCACTGCTGCATGGCTCTCCACGGTGCGAACATTCCAGAATGGGCCCACCCAGCGTACTGGGGTCAGACAGCTGGGCTTCCAGAATGGGGCTACTTATTCTCAGGACTGACTCTGTGACCTCAGGCAAGTTACTTAAAGTCTCTGTGCCTGGTCCCTCATCTGTAAAAGTGGGGTTAATAACAGCACCAATCTCACAGGCTCGCTGCCATGAGTACCTGAGGCAGCGGCTAACACCTTCCTACCCCAACCCAAACGCTTCGTAACCTTGTTATTCGTAACCTTGTTATTCGTTGTTCGTAAACCTGCAGAGCTACCATCACTGAGGAGGAAGACACGGGCTGTGCCTTGAGAATTTTCAGAGCATTCTCTCTAGGAAATAAAGGGTAAACAGCTGGGCCCCGGCTGCACTTTGTACTAGAGCACTGGTCATGAAAAGGAAAGTAAGGGATAGAATAAAAGCAATAATCATCTGGGGAGAGGAGGAGTGAGAGGAGGGAGAAGCAGGCAGCAGGTGGGGGTAGGGAGGAGGATGAGGGGAACCAATCCTGCAAGTTCGCCAGACAGAGAAGAACCTTATTTAGAGCAGGGCAGTCCCAGTAGGTGAGAAGGAAGAGGAGAGCAAACTCAGTCTTCTCCCAGAGGATGGAAGACATTTTCACTTCCTACAAGGTAAAGCATTAAAAAGTCCCGTTTCCCGTACAACCAGCAAACGTGCATCCTACAGCCAGTACATGTATGTAACTCACACAGTGTTCTCAAAGCCGGCTAGAAATCTGGAACTATCTCCCAAAGGACCAGAAGGAACTTACATAAGGAAGATTAGCAATAAGAAAATGGACTTGGGGTGCTCACGGCTGCCTTGGTCAATGGAGTATGTGGCTCTTGATCTCAGGGTTGAGTTCGGGCCCCATGTTGGGTGTAGAGATTACCTAAAAATAAAATCTTAAGGAAAAAAAAAAGAAAATGGACTTTGATGACAACAGAAGAACGAACCTGAAGAAACAGCCCCAGAAGAACAAGGCTTGAAAAGCATCATAAGTGGGCCCACTGTCGTCATCAGAAAGGGTCTGCTTCCACTCTAATGCACACCCATCTTGAACTGTCACAAACACCAGTGAAGGTGCAAATACAAACATGCGACACAGATGGGAAGAACAAACACTGGAGGGCCCTGCAGGAGCTGAGGAGGGACGGCACCCCAAGCGCAGGTGCTGACAAGTCCCTGTAAGAGGCTGTGCAGCGAGGGCGGCTGATCTCCACACAACACAGGCTGGAGGCCGGGCTGGAGGGAAGAGATCACCCCGTACCATGGAAAGTGCAATGCACATGGGGAAGAGAATGAAAACACTTGCAAGAGTGATTTCTAAGGACAGAATGAAAGCACGCCAGGTGTGCGACACGCAGCCTTGGTCCTGGACTCAGTCCCTGCAGCCCTGTTTGACATGAGGATGGTCGGATCCTGCTCACTGCCTACTGGAGCCAGCCTGGGCCTTCCAGCTGGGGGTCCTGGGTGACCCGACCAGACCGGGCAGAGGTGACAGCAACAACCGGGCTTAAGCACAAGGTCAGCAGTGAGGTTCACCTATGTTCTACAGGCCCTTCTCCAAGTCCCTGCAGGAGCGGAAGGTTGCGGAGCCGGCGGCTGCGACGACGGAAGACGCCGTCCCCCCAGGCCTACGTTGACACCTAACCCACAATGTGGCAGAGATGGGAGGCGACGAGACGCCATGCGGCTGCAGCCCTCATAACAGGGCTAGGGATTTTACAAACGAGCCCCCAGAGGGCTCCCTCGCCCCTGTGACAGGTGCGGACACGGGGAGCAGTCCCCTCCCCCATCAAGTGGGCTCCCACCAGACACCTGCCAGCGCCCAGGACGGAGAACAGCCGTCAGCCCTGAAGCTGTCCAGTCGGTGCTATTCCGTTACAGCGGCGCAAACTGACGGGTGGCTAGATTATCCTCAATAATTCAGAAAGGAACCCAGGACAAGGGGCTTCTACTACCAGCCCTTGTTCAAAATTCCCCAAACAAGGGACGTTCTGAGGAGCGGCTGCATCCATCACTGGAAAACCATCCCCAGAACCCACCAGCCGCACCACAGCGGGAGCAAACCTGCGCAGGGGTCCGCAGAGGGTCCGCTAACCTCCCTGGGGCTGATAGCACGGATTCTGGGTGCGCGACCCCCGGACCGCCCAGACGCAGCCTTGTGGGCGAGGGCGTCACCAAGGGCAACCGCCCTGCGGCCCTCCTGTGCGGCCCTCACCCCCACGCCAGACCCCGAGTCGCGGGCCTCGGACCCCCTCAGACTCCGGACTAGGACCCCAGCCCCGAGTCTCGGCCCCCAGGCCCATTCCAGACCCCGATGGGCGGGCCTCGGACCCCGCCCCGGGCCTGCAGCCCCACCCAGATCCCAATCGCCGACCGCCATCCCCCCAGCCCGGCCCCGCCCACGGCGGCCCTGACCTCCGCCTTGGAGTTCACTTTCACAAACACGCGTCCTCTGTCCGTGTCGTAACTCTGGCCTTGGCTAATGCACCCGCCCCCCGAGTGACTCGTAGCCTTGACGAAGTCGCAGCCCAGCTCCCGCTTCAGCAGCGCCTCCATGTTCAACGAAGCACCGCGACGGACTGCCTTGGGGGGCGGGGAGGGGAAAAGCTAGCGGCAGGGGCTCAGAGTGATTGGGTGAGGCTTGGGGGGGCGGGACAGGGCCGCCAGAACTCCTGGAGATTGGATGAGACACTGGGGGGGCGGGACAGGGCCAGGAGAACACACGGGGATTGGGTGAGGCCCTGGAGGGCGGGACCCGGCCTCCAGAACGTTGGGGGATTGGGTGAGGAGCAGCGGGTCTCTTCCGGCGGTTGTGAACTTGGTACCTGGTGGTGGGGGACGGAGCTCCCCCTTCTGGCCTCCGTCTCCATTTTAGGAGAGATTTTCTTCCGTTCCTGTTCATGCCCGTCATCATCGGTTAGCATCCGTCTCCCCAGCTGGACGAGCGGTCGGAATCAGCTTTGCTCCCTCCAGAGGAGAGGGGAGGACAGGATACACACCCGGAGAGAGAGGTTAATTTTAAGGGTGGGCTCTGTTATCCTTAAAAATAATAAAACTTCCAGTAATTTTACAAGCAAAGATGGGGTTATTTGGGAATAGCAGGGACTTGCTCGACAGGGTAAGTAGGCCAGAACCAGAGGCAGGTCTGGAGGACGGGGAAGGAACGGCGGCCGTAAGCGAGGCTCCTGGGTGACGCCGGGTGCTGGACACCAGTCAGGCGGTGAAGTCATTAGTTGCAGCAACAATAAACTAAGAAAAAACTGCGTAAACAACAGAGGGCTCAATATATTTGCGGTAGAAGTGGCTCCAAAATCTACAGTGGCTTGTCAACATGTGATGCCTCTGCGGGAACTGCAAGGCAGGACATGTTAACTGTGTGTTTTCCCTTTTATCTTAAATACTGTTTTCTACTTGGGGCTATCAAACTAAAAATTATTCGGATTTAGTCTCCTATTTGACAACTAAATGCTAATCAACTGATGCACACAAATAATCTATTTAATCTGTATGTATTTAGGTTTTATGCCCATGTTATAGGCTTTATTACTAAAATATAAATAAATAGGGGCACCTGAGTGGCTCAGTCGGTTAAGGACTCATCTTGTCCCACAGAGACAGAGAGGTAGCACCCACATCAGTGTAAGTAACCCAGAAAATGACCTGAAGATGGCAGAAAAGACTCGCCATAGCTAAAGGTTGAGAAGAGGCCACATGGAAGAGGGTAGGGAGGGAGGGGACACAGTTAGGAGCCAAATGGAAGTAGGGCCTGTCCTCAGGAGGGAGACACACAGGTACATGGAAAGGGGAGAGGACCAGACCCTCACCAGCCACCCAGGCAAGGGGAACCCACATGAAAAACAGAGGGGCATAATTTCACAAGTTCACAAGCCAGTGGGGCGTAACACTTGGAACTTTAAGACATTATTCAGACTGAGGAGCCTGGGTGGTCAGGCAGCTGAGCATCTGACTCTTGATCTCGGATCAGGTCATGATCCCAGGATCGTGGGATAGAGCCCCACGTTGGGCTCCACGCTGAGCATGGAGCCTGCTTAGGATTCTCCTCTCACTCTCGCTCTCTCTCCCACTCTCTCTCCCCCCCTCGCTCTCTCTCCCACTCTCTCTCCCCCCCTCCACTGTCCCTCTCCTCTCCCCCCTGAAAGAAAAGAAAAGAAAAAGACATTATTCAGACTGAAGACCATTTGCTTTTATTTCTAGTGATGAAATTTTCTACCAGCAGGACCCTCTCAAAGGAAAGACAAAAGAAAAGCGATCACAGGTTGTAAAGCTGAAATGTAAGAAGGAGCAAAGAGCAAAGAAAGTGGTACATAAGTGAGAAAATCTAATTAAATATTGTACAAAATAACAGTAAGTCTTATGAAAAATGAGACAGTTTTAAAAATAATTGGATTGGGATGCCTGCGTGGCTCACTCATTTGAGCATCCGACTTCAGCTCAGGTGACGATCTCACAGTTGGTGGGTTTGAGCCCCACAGCGGGCTCTGTGCTGACAGCTCAGAGCCTGGAGCTGCTTCGGATTCTGTGTCTCCCTCTTTCTCTGACCCTTCCCTGCTCATGCTGTCTCTCTGTCTCTCTCTCTCAGAAATAAAAACATTTAAAAATTTTTTAAAAAAAAGAGTAAATTGTTCTAAGATTTTTGTATTGTTTGTTCAAGAGTAAAGGAGAGATGCCTGGCTGCCTCAGTTGGTGGAGAGTGCAACTATTGATCTCGGGGATGTGAGTCCAAGCCCCGTGTTGGGTGAAGAGATTACTTAAAAATAAAATCTTTAAAAAAAAAAAAGTAAAGATAATGATTAATTTTAGTCTTTGATAAATTAAATGTTCATATTATAATTTCTAGAGAAGAGAATTTATAACTTTCTTTTTTTTTTAAGTTTACTCATTTTAAGAGGAGAACATGAGCAGGGGAGGGACAGAGAGAGAGAGAGAGAGAGAAGGAGAGTGAATCCCAAGCAGGCTCCATACACTGTCACCACAGAGCCCATTATGTGGCTCAAACTCATGATCCGTGAGATCACGACTTGAGCTAGTCAGACTATCTGATTGAGACACAGGTGCCCCACAATCCTCCCCACACGGAAGGAAAAATTAGCACTCTGGGTACTAGTCAAGGAACTTGACTCTGGATTTAGCTCAGGTGTGAGTCTCAAGCCTGTACCGGGCTCTGTGCTGGCAGTATAGAGTGTGCTTGAGATTTTCATCTTCTCTCCGTCCTTCCCCTGCTCACTTCCAAATAAACTTAAAAAAAAAATTTTTTTAATGTTTTATATATTTCTGAGAGAGAGAGAGAGAGACAGCGTGAGCAGGGAGGGTCAGAGAGAGAGGGAGATGGTGAATCTCAAGCAGGGCTCCAGGCTCTGAGCTGGCTGTCAGCACAGAGCGCGATGCGGGGCTCGTACCTATGAACCGTGATATCATGACCAGACCTGAAGTGGACGCTAACCGACTGAGCCACCCAGGCGCTCGATAAACTTAAAAATTTTTTTAAAGAAAAAGTTTAAATTGAAAATTCTTCAAAAGAAGCAAAAAGTTAATCCCAAAGAAGGCAAGAGAGTAAAAACATGAACCCAGTAGGATAATAAAAAGTCCACATAATAAGAGGGTAGGTTTAAAGCCAAATATAGGATAATCACAATAAATGTAAATGAACAAATGCCCAGTTCAGAAACAAAGAACATGACTTGGAAAAGTAAAACACAACTTGTGTTCTTTGTAAGAGTCAAAAGTAAAGCATAAAAATAACAAAGGTTTGGGCGCCTGACTGGCTGAGTCAGAGGAGCAACTGACTCTTGATCTTGGGGGTCATGAATCAGAGCTCAACATCGAGCGTAGATCGCTAAACAAAGAAACAAAACTTTAAAAAATAAGAAAGGCTAAAAGAAGTGCCATAGAGTATTGGCCAAGAGAGAACTGACAATGTCACTACAATGATGTGAGACCAGTAGATCAAGGCACACACGCACACACCCACGCGCGCATGCATCACATGACTCCAATGGTGTTGGCCACACCGACGGGGGATGGAAACTCCCTACAGCTGTGCAGTTAGAAGGGTCAGAGACGTGTCATCAAAGATGGTCGCGTATGGATACTTATGAGAGGTTTAACACGGGAAGGAAAAATCAAGTTTAAATGGGTGTGGTAGCCTTACACAGAGAGTAAGGATGCCTCAGAGTGGGTGTGCACTAACTGCACACTCACGGGGGTGGCACCTCTGCCTACAATGAAAGAACCACAACTCCTCCCAGAAAAAGAGAAGGATATAGAAGGGTGTCTTAAGACATAAAACTTTAGCCATAAACTGCATTAAGGCCATTATAATGAAGATTTAAGGATTGCCTGGAGTGGCTCAGTTGGTTGAGTGGTCCAACTCTTGATTTCGGCTTTGGTAGTGATCCTGTGGCTCTGAGTTCGAGCTCCCATGTCGGGCTCCACGCTGAACATGGGCCCTGCTTGGGATTCTCTCTCTCTCTCTCTCTCTCTCTCTCTCTCTCTCTTTCTCTCTCTCTCTCTCTCCCCTCTCCCTCTGCTCCCTCTTCCGCTCTCTCTCTCTAAAATATGAAAATTTTAAAAATAAAATGAAGATTTTCTTACAACTGCCAAAAGATATCTTAAAGAGAATGAAAAACCAAGCCACTGGAGTGGGAAAAGATACTTTCAATCCAATATAACTCACAAAAGAACTAGAATCCCTATTTTTTTTTTCAGCAGGTTTCATACCCAGTACAGAGCATGATGCCAGGCGTAAACCCAAACCCTGAGATCAAGACCTGAGCTGAGATCCAGCCAGTGGTTTTATTAGTTTTTTAGGGATGCTATTTAAATGCCATAGACTGGAGGATAGAAACAACTGAAACTTATTTTTCTTATGGTTCTAGGGGCCAGAAGTCCTAAGACTTCAAGTTGTCCCCAAAGTATTGGTTTCTGGTAAGACTAGTCTCCTTGGCTAGCAGACCTCACTCTGTCTCAGCCTCTTTTCTATGTACCTATGGAGGAGTGAGCTCTGGTGTCTATTGGATTAGGACCTCGGCCCTGTGACCTTGTTTAACTTATTACCTACCTATCTCCAAATACAGCCACATGACAGATTAGCTTCCACACGTGGGTGGGGGAGGCTGAACAGTCCAGTCTCTAACCCCTGGTCTTTCTGGAAGTCAGTATGCTGGCCTAAGCATATGCCAAGCTGGCACCCCACTGTGTGCCCCAGCTCACAGACTCCCAGTATGCCAGCCTGAGGTCCCCAGGTGCCAGTTCCTGGGGCTCTGAGCTCTTCTCTGACCCCACACGGCACCAAGGGGGTGCACTTCAGTCACTGCCCCACCCCATGGGCTTCCTGGGGTCACCCCCCATGTAAGCTACTTGCACTTGTACTTTGTCTGTTTACAAGCCCACCCCTCAAGGCAATGGTAATGGCCACACAGGAGGAAGGTGCTAGGGATTGGGGAAGTCTAAGGCCGGGCGGAGGGCCAGGCATACTAGACATGTTCTATTTTTTTTTTTAAAGGCTTATTTATTTTTGAGAAAGAGATGGGTGACAGAGAGTGAGCAGGAGGGGCAGAGAGAGAGAGGAAGACACAGAATCTGAAGTAGACTCCAGGCTCTGAGCTGTCAGTCAGCACAAAGCCTGATGGCAGGCTCCGAACCCATGAGCGAGACTGCTGACCTGAGCCGAAGTTGGACCTCAACTGACCAAGCCACCCAGATCCCCAATTTGTTCTGTTCTTTTAAGTTTTATTTACTTAAGTAATCTCTACACTTCATGTGGGACTTTAAATTCATGGCTCTGAGATCAAGAGTCGCAGACAGTCCTCTTACATCCCCTCAGGGCATGTTGTATTTCTTGACCTGGGAGTGATTTATAACTTGAGTGCCTGAGTATTCACTCTCCAGAATTATTATGGTGTGTGTGTTCATGCACTTTTCCATGTGTGTATATTGCATTTCACAATTTTCCTTCTTAATGTTTTATTTATTTTTTGAGAGAGAGAGAGCACAAGTACGGAGGTGCACAGAGAGAGGGTGACAGATCTGGCAGGCTCTGAGCTGTCAGCACAGAGCCTGGATGTGGACTCAAACTGTGAGATCATGACCTGAGCCAAAGTTGGACACTCAACAGACTAAGCCACCAAGGTGCCCCCTATATTGCATTTCACAATTTCAAAAGCAAACGAGCACACAAAAACCTGTAAATGATAGTAAATGAAATAATTAACATTTCAGGGGACAGTGAGGAGAATTAAAAATTCATTCTTGAGGGACATTTGAAAATACATATATTTCAAAGGCCAGTGGCATGTGAATCACACCTGTCATTGTCCTGGACGACAGGCTAGTGACAGCCCGTCTCCGTGGTCCCTGAACTTGTCTCTCTGTGCCAGGAGCACAGGTTTCCATCAGAGCTTTGCCACCACTAAGTAAGATATGCTGGAACAGACTTTACCACATCAAGTTAATTCCCTGACCTCACTGAGAAGGTTTATAAATTGTTTTTCAATTTTCATTTGAATGAAGTTATTTGTGTCACACTGATGTGGTTTGATGTACTGGGCTTCAGAACTAATAGCAGTAAGAAAGAGTTCTTGAGATCTCTTTATAAAAGGTGCTTTTGTTAAAGCACAGGGACAGGACGTGTGGGCAGGAAGAGCTGCACTGGGTTTGGTGATGGGTGACTGATTTATACCTTCAAGTTGGGAGAGGTTAGGACAGCATAAGTCTCTAAGGTATTTTGAAGCAAGGTTTCAGGACCTTGAGGCTGGCTGCTGTTAGGAAAAGGTCGTTTATTACTGTTGAATTAAACCTCAGCATGAGACCCTACAGATGCATATCAGGGGGCCATATGCCGGGAGAATGACTTCACAATATATATATGGGGGTGAGATAAAGTTTACAAAGGGATGATTATATAGTGAAGGAGATTGGGGGTCTAAGATTACCTTTGCCCCCAGCAGTGTCATCATTGAGGCAGCTTCGTTCCTAGAGGAAGGTCGCCGCCTGTCTCCAAGGGACTTGTCAATGGGCTGCAAGTTGTAAGGAATTTTAATTTTTCATTTGCCTTTGTTCCCACGTCAATACTGGTTTCATCCACAAAAGATTTTGCAGACTCTGTACCCGCTGTTACAGATGCTTCCAGCTCAGGATTTTCTGCCAGGTCTAATTTTCCCTGAACCAAATAAAAAGATCTAAATTTCATTGTGCACGTTTTAGCCAATCTTATAAATCTGTGTGTTGATTACTTGAAGCAGGGATATTAATTATTAGATAAAAGACCTAATCGCAGTGTGCTTATTCATCCATGAGAAAACGCTCCTCGCTGGTTCCATAGAGGAAGCACGAGGCTCCAGGTCTGCAAACCGGATGCTTTCGTGGTTTTCTAGGATACCTGCCACCTTTGGGTGGAACTCCTGCTTTTCAGCAATCTGCCGTTGCCCTCTCTCAGGCCTGCCTTCCGTAGGGACCTCTCCCCTCTCCGCAGCAGAGCTTGTTCCCTGTGCCCTGAGGCCATCCTGGAGGGACAGCTCCAGCTCTCCTCTTCTCTTTCCTTCCGATTCTCTGCTCAAGGCCAGCCTTGCGCTTGCAGTGCACACGGGTACCTCAATCAACTATGGCCACCTCGGTGGCAAGCCCCAGGCTCACTCCTGTTGCTAGTTCATGTGCTCACCTCTGCCTGGGTGAGCAAATGCGATGCACTAATGGCACTAAAAGGAGGAAACAAATCCCAGTCGGCCCACACAGTGTGTGCAAGGGTGAAGGGCGCCAGTGGAGGCTCCCTAGGTTCTCCACAGGGACCTCAACAGACGGCATAACTGAGCACTTACTGTGTCCCAGCAGCTTCCCCAACACTGTGATGTGTGCTACTCCTGGACTTTGCACAAGGAGCCCTTCTTCCTTAAGAAACGGGAAACCGAGGCCCAGGAGGGCGGTTGCTTGCCCAGGGTCATCCAGGTGGGAAACAGTGGAGCGCAGTGACCTGCCTCAGGCAAATCTGACTTCGGTGACCCCTTGTGACCTCAAAGTCTGCAAAAGCAAGCTCACCACACTCCCAGGTGGGTCTAGGGATGCGCGCACTTAACCGTGACACAGAGGGGCACTGCCTCCGCCCTGCCAACTCCCAAGAACGGGCGGCTCATGGTGCGGGGCCTGGGGGTCCCGCCGCCCGACGCCCGCGTACCGCTGGAGCCGGGAGCGCCCGGGGAAGACCACCGCCAGCCTGGCGGGCGGCCGCCCCGCCTCGCAGCCCCTCCCAGGCCCCCGTCCCACTCCACTGCAGGGCCTCCCTTCCGCCGGGCAGCAGGGGGTCGCGCCGGGTCGTGGGCCGGGCCGGGCATCAGGGTCGCGCTGGTCGGGCCGGGTCGGGCATCGGGTCGCGCCGGCCGGGGCTGGCCGTGGCATCAGGGGGTCGCGACGGGTCGAGACGGGTCGGGCATCAGGGGTCGCGCCTCGGGTCGGGCTGGGCCGGGCATCAGGGGCCGCGCCGGGTCGGGCATCAGGGGTCGCGCTGGTCGGCATCAGGGGTCGCGTCGGGTCGAGACGGGTCGGGGCAGCAGGGGGTCGCGCCGGGTCGGCTGGCCGGGCATCAGGGGTCGCGCCTGGCCGGGCATCAGGCCGCGCCGGGTCGGGCCGGGTCGGCATCAGGAGCTTCCGCCGGGTCGGGGCTGGCCGGGCAGCAGGAGTCGCGCCGGGTCGGGCTGGTCGGGCATCAGGGGTCGCGCCGGGTCGAGACGTGGTCGGCAGCAGGGGTCGCTACCGGGTCGGGCCGGGTCGGGCAGCAGGGGTCGCGCCGGGTCGGGCATCAGGGGTCAGCGCGCTGGTCGGGCCTGGTCGGCATCAGAGTCGCGCCGGGTCGGGCCGTGGGTTGGGTCGGGTATCAGGGTCGCGCCGAGTCGGGCCGGGTCGGTACTAGGGGTCGCGCTGGGTCGGGCCGGTCGCGCATCAGGGGTCGCCGGGTCGGGCCGGGTCGGCATCAGGGTCGCGCCGGGTCGAGACGGGTCGGGCATCAGGGGTCGCGCCGGGGGTCGGGCAGCAGGGGTCGCGCCGGGTCGCGCCGGGTCGGGCAGCAGGGGTCGCGCCGGGTCGGGCAGGGTCGGGCAGCAGGGGTCGCGCCGGGTCGAGCCGGGTCGGGCAGCAGGGGTCGCGCCGGGTCGCGCCGGGTCGAGCCGGGTCGGGCCGGCGGGGGGTGAAGGGTCGCAGGACTCTGCCTTCGGCCCCAGCGCTTCCGAACGGCCCGGGGCCTTCCCACCCCAAGTCCCTCCTTGGCTTTGGGTCGCCGAGAGGTGGCCGGGCTTGGCCTGGGAGGGGGCGGAGCAGGTGGGCGTCTGGGCGGAGCGGCGGGTGGGCGGGAGCTGTGGGACCGCGGGTGGGCGGGGCGGAGCCCGACGCAGCCCCGGGTGGGCGGGGGCGGAGGGCTGGGCCTGAGAGGAGCAGTGGGCGGGGCAGCGGGGGCGGGGGCGGAGTGGGCGGGGCCACTCGGGCAGTAGGTAGGCGGGGCGAGTTCTTAGCGGAGCAACGGGTAAGGAAGTAGGTGGGCAGGGAGAAGGCGGGGCCTGGGCCGGTGGGCGCGGTCTGAGTGGGCGGGCGGCGGAGACGGACGTGGGCGGGGTGGGCGGGTCTGGGCGGAGCAGTGCAGGGAGTTGGGGGCAGGGCCTGAGCGCATCAGCGGGGGGCGGGGCAGAGGGCGGGGCCTTAGCGGAGCAACTGTCAGCCAGGAAACCTACGTTAAATGGATTTATTCTGTCTATCGAGTCTCGTACTTTCTGGGGCATCCGTGAGGTTACAGTTTTGCCTAAAATAGGCTTTCTTTCTATGTTGGAAGAACAACTGGCACCTTGGCTGTGAATCTTGGTGAGTCATCAGCAAACATGCATCCAGCGTGAAACTGCGCTCAGCTGTTCGTTGCTATTTACTTCTTGTCAGCAGGGGAGAGAAATAACGAGAGTTAATGGGTGTGCGCAAGTGCCTGGCTCTGGAGAAAATACGGTCAGCCCCTTTTTAGTTCATCCGTCTATTTTTATTTGAGCATCAGAAATGCTTTTCCACAGTCAAATGGGATAAAATTTCACATTGCGTAGAGAGATTCCTTGCATATCATCCAGAGATGGCAGATATTCCTTCTCCCCCACCTTCCGTAGTAAAGGACCCCTCCATGGTGCTCTAGGCCAGAGGCCGCTGCACAGTACCTCACACACACCAACTGCACGGCGTGAGTTCCGCGCCTCGGGGGCCAAACAGGTGACTGGGATGACTGATTAAACAGTTACTAGGGGACCCATCAATTCCAGGCCTACACCCGTACCCAAGGGACACGAGAACACACATCCACATGGACACGTGGACACAAATGTTCAAAGCAACTCTATTCTCAGACCCCAAAGATGGAAACAACCCAAATGTCCATCAACAGATTAATAAGCAAAATGCACTCGATCCATACAATAGAATATTATTCAGCTTTAAGAGGGAACGGAATTCTGACACCTGCTACAACACAGGTGAACAGTGAAGACATGTTAGTGAAATAATCCAGTCACAAAAGAGTGAATATTGTATGATTCTATTTGTATGAGGTCCCCAGAGCAGTCATATTCATAGACAGAAAGTAGAATGGTGGTTTCCAGGAGTGGGGGGGGTGGTGGATGAGGAGTTAGTGTTTAATTATTTTATTTTATTTTTCAATGTTTATGTTTGGGAGAGAGAGAGACAGAGTGTGGGTGGGGGGAGGCACAGAATCCGAAGCAGCCTCCAGGCTCTGTCAGCACAGAGCCCGACACTAGGCTTGAACCCCTGAACAGTAAGATCATGACCTGTGCCAAAGTCAGACACTTAACTAACCGAGCCGTCAGGTGCCCCTATTTTATTTTAGAGAGAGAATGAGAGAGAGCAGGGGAGAGGGGCAGAGAGAGAGGGAGAGAATCCCAAGCAGACTCTGCCCTGTCAGCACAGGGCTCAATCCCACAACCCTGGGATCATAACCTGAGCCAAAATCAATCATGAATCATATGTTCAACAGACTGAGCCATACAGGTGCCCCTCAGTAGGGAGTTAGTGTTTAATGTGGACAGAGTTTCAGCCTGAGGACAAGGAAAATGCTATGCAGATGGGTAGTAGAAATGATTGCACAACAATGTGAATGTGCTTAATGCCACTGAACTATATATTTAAACATGAGTGAAATGGTAAATTTTATGTTATATATTTTTACTACAATTTAAAAATAAAAACAAAACGAAACCAGGGCTGTGTTGCTGTATCGACCAATTCCAGCAGTGGAAGCTGCAATCAGGGCCTTTGGTCCTCATGGTTTCTCTGAGCCTTCCTTTCCTCAGTGTAGTGGGAATGACAACCCCCACCTGTCAGCGTTGTCATGAGGTCAAAGTGGGCCACCACAGGCATCCCGGGACTCTCACCATAGGCCTGGACCACTCTGGACCCTTCTTCTAGCCCCAGGTGCAGTGTGGGAAGATTCTCCTCTCCTTTCCCCTGGAGTCACACCTGACCTGCACTTACCATTTAATGTCCCAGTTGGAGGAAACTGAGATCAGTCACAACCAGTCAAGAGGTGCTCATGGGAGCTGCCGGAGAAGGCCCACCTGTTCTAGTCTCATGGCAAGGGACGGCCATGTGCAATTCTGGAGATATTTTTAGTGGTTACAACTGGGAGAGGAGTGCACTGGCATCTAACAGATAGGGGCCATCATCATCCAGCAATGCACAGAACAACCCACCACAAAGCAGTCCCTTGAGGCTGGTTCAGCTACCCTGCTCTAGACCTGAGAGCATCCAACAGCCCAGAGAAAGGCTGGCTGAGGGATGGTGGGCACAAACCTCCCAGGCCAGCTCTCCAGTGGACAGAACTCCACACTCCAGAACTCATTCTCACTCTGGGTGGGTCCAGGGCCCCTCACCACCATGGGCCCAGTTGTGGACTGAACAAGTCCCTGCCAAAAAGACATATACTGAAGCCCTAAACCCCAATGTAATAATACATGGACATGAGGCCTTTGGAAGGTAATTAGAGCTAGATAAGACCATCAGAGTGGGGTCCTTGTGATGGGATTAGTGCCCTTAGAAGAGAGACACCAGTAAGCTCACTCGCTCTCCCCCCCACTGTGTGAGGATCTAGTAGAAAGGCAGCTGTCTGCAAGTCAGGAAGAGGGTCTCACCAGGAACCAAAACAGCTGGCACCTTAGTCAGGACTTCTAACCTGTGGAACAGTTAGAAGAGAAGAGAAATGGGTCACTTGGGTGGCTCGTTCGGTTAAGCATCCAACTTCGGCTCAGGTCATGATCTCATGGTGTGTGAGTTCAAGCCCTACATCGGGCTCTGGGCTGTGCTGACAGCTCAGAGCCTGGAGCCGGCTTCAGATTCTGTGTCTCCCTGTCTCTCTGCCCCTCCCTGGCTCATGCTCTGTCTCTCTGTCTCTCTCTCGCGCGCGCTCTCAAAAATTAACATTAAAAAAATTAAAAAAAAAAAAAGAAGAGAAGGAAATGCCTGCTTGTTTAAACCCCCAGCCTGGGGTATTTTGTCATAACAGCCCAAGCTGATGAAGACAAGCCCCTTCTGCTTGCAAGTGGCCCCAATAGGGGCTTCTCCATATGTGTGTGTGTTTGTGAGATCTGACCTGCTGCTTGTGCTAACGAAGTACATTTTCCAGTTGCTGTGCCGTTCCTGGGGCTAGGGATAGTTAGCCCAGCATGTGGAGATGGTAGGTGTGCAAGCGAGCCATTTTAATTAGATGGGATGCACAGAGTGCATGCAGATCGCACTCTGCCCAGCAAAGGGTGCACCGCCAGGCCCAAAAACATCTCAAGGTAGGAGCCCTGGGGGTCCTCAGGTGGGGACCTTGATTATGTATACTCAGATACATTCTAGCTGAATGGATAAAGGGTTGCCAAACATGACAAGATCTTCCCTGTGGGTTGCTGACCAGAACCCCCTACTACAATTGACTGGTGCCTGGGCAGGCATGGATTGATTCCCACTCCTACATGGGGGTTCTGGGATTGGGTTTGAGAGCAATCCAGGCCAATCTCTCCCAGCGCCCATTACTCCCTAGATGGTGAGAGAAGTCTGGGGACCGCACGGTTCCTACCGCGTCCTCTCCCCCAGCCCCCAAACAGACGCGCTCACACAGCACCTGTAAACGCACACAGATGCACGTGCACAGACACCTGCGCGCGCGCGCACACGCACACAAGCGGAGGCACCTAGATGCACATCAACAAGCACATAGGCACGTGCACCCACGTACTTCGGGACAAAGACAAGGCTCTGGAGGAGCGGCGGGGACCACGGCGAGCCTGTGCTCACCTGGGTCAGGGACCTTTGACACATGGCGACCGGCCCTGGCCTCCTGGCCGCACGTCGGAAAACGGAACTCGCCACTCTGCCCAGCGACGTTTCCAGGTGGGTGGCAGGGCGTGGAGGCCGCGGCAGGGTGGTAACCCCCTCCTGCTGCCCCGCCCGGGCCTGGACCCAGCACCGCCCTCCCGGCTCCCCGGGAGAGCGAGACCCGGCTCCGCCCCTTGCCCCCCGCCCTGGCTCCGCCCCACCCCGCCTCGGGATCCCATTGGCTGTGGCCATAACAACCTTGTCCTCAGCCCCGCCCCTTCCCCGCCCATCAATCAGTTTGGTGGCGACGGTCTTCTCCTCCCGGGAGGGGCAGGTGGACGTCCTCCTGGAGGCGGAGACGAAAGAGAGATGGACGGGAAGCCCAGCCAATGATCGCGCGCAGTCCCCCTAGCAACTGCGTCTCGCCAATGACGGGGCGTGGTGAGCGGGGCGGGGCGGGGCTGCTCGCTGTCAGCTGCGGGGGCCGCGGGCCGGCGGCGATCCGCGGACAGCGGGGCCCGCGAGGCGCCGCGGGACCCGGCCGCCGCCTCTGCGCCGTCCCGCGGGCTGGGCATGGGCGCCGGCGGTGGCACGATGAGCACCTTGGGCAGTCCGGTCCGCGCGTACGACTTCCTGCTCAAGTTCTTGCTGGTGGGCGACAGCGACGTGGGCAAAGGCGAGATCCTGGCGAGCCTGCAGGACGGCGCGGCCGAGTCCCCCTACGGCCACCCGGCGGGTGAGCGCGGGGCCAGGACGCGGGAAGCAGAGCGGGGCAGCGAACGAGGGGCCGGGGCGACCGCGGCGAGCCCAGGGGAGCGGGGCTGGGGGCGGGGGCGGGCCCGGGACCGAGCGGCAGGCCGGGGAGCGCCGGGGGGCGTCTGGAGGGCGCGCGGCGCGCGGGGGCGGCCGGGCCCAGGCCCCGGAGCGGCGCCCAGGACCCGGGGGCGCGCAGCCGGCGACCGCGAGCGCGGCTGTCGGGGCGCAGACGAGCGGGCTGGAGCGCGCAGGGGGCCGGAGACCGGGAACCCCGGGGCTCACCTCCTGCCTCTCCGCTGAGTCGGGCGCGCGCTACTCGGGCCGCCCTGGCTACACCCCCGTTTCCGCACGTGGGGCGCACGGCGAGTCCTCCATGGCGGACCTGCATCCGGGTCCGCTTCCCCGCGGGCGCTAGCGGCTGGGCTGGCCGCTGGGGTCCGTCCGCCCCGGTTCGTCCGAGGCGGAAGGGAGCGGACCGGGCAGGTGGGGTTCGGGGAGGAGGTCGGCTGGGCTGCTGCGAGTGGGCGGATCCGCGAGGCCCCAAGCGCGCGCGACGCGTTGGGAAAGGCTGCGTGGGGCTATGGAGCAGGCAGAAGGGGGTGGGGAGTGGGATCCGAGCGCGGCGGGCGGAGGCTCCCGGTGGCGGCTCTGCGCGTGGGTGGGGTGGAAGCGGAAGGAAGCGGGAGAACTAGTCTGGGGGCTTCTCCTGCTGAGTCCGAGGGGCTCCTGACCCCCGTGAGCAGGCCTGGGAGGGCAGGAAACCCAATGCCCCTCGGGGCCGAGGAAGGGAAGCACCGATGCAATAGTGCAAAATGAAGCAGAGTAGGTTCCAGGCCAAGGGGAAGTCAGGACTCAGCTGAGGATTGTAGGCAGAGGGTTCCCAAAGTTTGAGATTTGAGGGCCGCAACCCCCAAGGTGCAGAGACATTGGGCGGGAAAGCAGGGCAGGGGACAGGAGAGGGACGTGAAGCGGGCAGTAACCTGGGAGGGCGGGCAGGGGAGTCACGGCCTTCACCCAGGCAGGCTGCTCTGATGGCGCAGGTGGGGTGACTGTCATCACCTTTCGGCTGTCATTTCAGGGGCAGAAGGCACACTTGCAACACGTACCTGGCTGCTCAGGGTCTGGCCCCTCTCTGTGTCCTGGGCTTGCAGGCTGGTTCCCCGGGAACAGAAGAGGGCAGCCCCGGGAGTGGAGTCTTGATGTTCACGCCAGCCGAGGTTTGCTTCCTGCCCTGGCCAGGCAGGGCGGAATCGAGATGACAGTGCACAGGAAGGGGTCCTGGGTCCAGAGGGCCTTACAGGAGATAAACTTGACTCGGGGCAAGAGGAGCAGGGGTGCAGGCAAAGTTGTGGTAGGGCGCAGGGCGAGCTGCGGAGGGGCCTGGGGCAGGCCTGCAGGGCTGGAGGGGTTGGGGTGGGGGGAAAGTGGGGGAGAGTTCCAGACGGTGTTGGAGAACCACGGAGTCTTCCTTATGCTGCCAGTGTGAGAGTCACCCCAGGGCCTTGTGAAAACGCACATTTGGCCTCTGATTCCAGAACTGTGTTATCCACGGTGATGCTATCAGCCACGTGTCACTTTAAATTTAGGGTAGTTAAAATGGAATACAATTAAAGGTTCATTTTAGCCACATTTCCTGTGCTCAACGCGACACTTGGCTAGTGACAGATGTGACAGAGGCCTGCGCAGCTCTGGGGCTTAAGCTTGTGGAGGGCAGAGGGTTTAGTCCTTTTCTTCCACGGTGGGTCCGCAGGGCCTGGGGCTCAGTGGATGCATGAGCAGGTGGAGGTGCACGGTTCTTTTAAATCTGCGTGTCTGGGGGGCGCCTGGGTGGCTCAGTCGGTTAAGCGTCCGACTTCAGCTCAGGCCATGATCTCACGGTTCAGTTAGTGGTTTTGGGCCCCTGTCGGGCTCTGTGCTGACGGCTAGTTCAGAGCCTGGAGCCTGCTTCAGAATCTGTGTCTCCCTCTCTCTCTGACCCTCCCCTGCTCACACTGTCTCTCTCTATTTCTCAGAAGTAAATACAACATTAAAAATAAATAAATAGATAGATAGATAGATAAATAAATAATCTGCGTGTGTGGGGGGAGCCAGCTGCGGTTCTACTTCTGTAGTGGGTGAGGGATGTGGGGTAAATAGCAGGAATGTGGACAGAACTCGCTTCTGGTTGAACAAGGGCTTGGGGCTGCTCTGCCGCATTACTTTCTGTCACGTGCCCAACTGAGGACTTGTAAAAGCTACTAGTTAATGCTTTCTTCTAAAGGTTTTTCCTCAATACGGCACGGGGGGGAGGATTCAGGACACTTTCTGCAAAATTGCAAGAAGTTGGCATCATTACATTATTATTATTAGAGATGCATGTCATTCTGCATCAGTTCTGGGCATTGGAAGGAGAGGGCATTTTCAGCAACCTGTTTCCATCCCTCCCCACCCCCACCTGCGCATGCCGCCTGCGTCGCTCTTACTTTGCGCAGGTTTCTGAACTGGGGCTGCAGTGTCCATAGCTGCTAGTTAGATGTCCAAGGTCTTGGGTGCTGACCGTGAGTCTTCACCACCACTGTGTCTGTGAGTTCTTTATTTTGAGTTTCTCTAACTACATTTCATTTTTCAGGAAGGGCTTCTATTTCCCCAGAGCTTTTATGTTTGTGGCAGTCTGTTGTCTTTATCTGTGAACATATTTCCGTCAGGTTAGGATACATTCTTGGGTTGTATTCTCTTTCCTGCCACACTTTGTAGCCATTTTCCCACTGCCCCGTGCTTGGATGTGCTGTGCTGGAGCCTGCGGTCAGCTGGCTCCCCTGCCCCGGGGGTGGGGGTGGGGGTGGGGGGGTGTCTTTTCTTCATAGTTTGAGTGTCTCAAAGTTGAATGCTTGGCGTTGAACTCCTGATACACTGTGTGCTCTTTGAATTTGCAGACTTTTTTTTTTTTTTTTAATTTTCAGGGAAATTTACTTTATGTCCCTAAAACATCTCCTGTTACACTGATGGGTGTTCTGCTTCGGGGGCACCAATCGTGTTGGTTTCCTATGGCTGCTGAGCAAATCGCGGCAAACTTAGTACAGTAAACACAGATTTCTTATCTGACAATTCTGGGGGGCCCAGTGTCCCTGTGTTAACGTTGAGGTGTCAGCAGGGGCTGCGTCCTTTCTGGAGGTGCCAGCGGTGAGTCTGTCAGCTTGCCTTTTCTAGCTTCTAGAACGCTCTACACTCCCTGGCTCCAAGCCCCTTTCTCACCTTAAGCGCTGCTGCCTCTCTTTCTGCACCACTGCAGCCTAACTCAGTCTCCCTCTTCTGCTTTTAAGACCCCTTACGATGGCACTGGGCCGATTTGATAATCCAGGATACTCTGTATTTAAGGTCACCTGATTAGCAAACCTAATTCCTTCAGCAGCCTTAACGCCCCTTTGCCATGTAACCTAACGGAGTCATGTATTCTGAGCATCAGAACAAGGGCAGCTCTGAGGGGACATCGTCCCGCCTGCCGCACCCGTCATCCTGATGTTGGGTCATGTTTACTTGCCTTCCCATCCATTCACTTCCAATTGCTTTGATCCTTCTGTCTGTCTCTTCTGGATTTCTGTGAGCATCTCAAGTCTTTCCTATTTGTTGGTAATTTTTACTTTAGTAAACCGTTTCTAGCTATTTCTTTTTTTATTATTTCAGTGACAATGCTTTGATCTGCAGTTTTTTCCCTTACTTTTACAATTTAATTTAAAATTAAAAAAAACATTTCTTGGGGCGCCTGGGTGGCTTAGTCGGTTAAGTGTCCGACTTTCGCTTAGGTCATGATCTCACGGTTCGTGGGTTCAAGCCCCCCGTCGGGCTCTGTGCTGACAGCTCAGAGCCTGGAGCCTGTTTCAGTCTGTGACTCCCTCTCTCTCTGACCCTCCCCGCTGTCTCTCTCTCTCTCTCTCCTAGAAATAAATTTAAAAAAAAAATTAAAAAAAAAAAAAACATTTCTTTAAATGGGAGCACCCGAGTGGCCCCGTGGGTTGAGCATCCAACCATTGATTTCACCTCAGGTCATGATCTCACGGCTCATGAGATCAGCCCTGTGTTGGGCTCTGCACCGACAGTGTGGAGCCTGCTTGGGATTCTCTCTTTCTCTCTCTCTCTCTCTCTCTCTCACTCTCTCCTGCTTGCGTTCTTTCTCTCTCTCAAGACAAATAAACTTTAAATAAATAAATATGCATTTTAAATTTTTTCTTTAAAGAATTTGTTTCTTTTTTTTTTAATTTTTAACGTTTTTTATTTCTGAAAGAGAGAGAGAGAGACAGCATGAACAGGGGAGGGTCAGAGAGAGAGGGAGACACAGAATCCGAAGCAGCTCCAGGCTCTGAACTGTCAGCACAGAGCCCGACACGGGGCTCGAACCCACGAACCATGAGATCATGACCTGAGCCGAAGTCAGACGCTCAACTGACTGAGCCACCCAGGCGCCCCTAAATAATTTATTTCATTAAAAATCTCATTTTACCAACTTAATGCTTTTACTATATTGTTCTTTTGCAAGAAGTAACTAGGATGAATGTCCTTCTGTTCCCTGGTGCATGTTTCCTTTTAGGTTGGGTTCTTTGTGTCTTTCTCTTTCCTTTTATAACTTTTTGCTGAAGTGTGATGCACCCGTGGGAGAGCAGAGCTAAGGGGCCCACCTCTCACTTTTGGGCCTCTTGGGCCTGGAGCCTCCCTTGGATCTGGAGGGTCGGTACCTCGTTCAGCCTCTTCTCCAGGCAGAAGCGATGAGAAAAAGGCCTGGACAGCCCGGCTCCGGGTGGGGGGTGAAGTCAGGGCCACAGCTGGGCCCTTCCTCTCCTCCCTGTTGACAGTGTTACCCCTTGGCTCCGGCACCAGCTTGTTACCTTTCCTTCTCTGATTGCCGAGTTTCTACACTGGGAGAGGGAAGTAGATTAAACTGACAGGAAATTCTACCTTGACTCCCAACTTTTTTCCCAGAGAGACTCACTATTTTCTGACCACTTTCTCCTGGCTGTTTCTCCAGCTTCCTTTTTGCCCACAGGAAAATCCCATCTTTCTGCCTCTGTTTCATTTTTGTGAATAGCTAATAATAATCAGGAGTATAGAAGAATGATCTCATGTGATAAATTGTATTATTAGGCCCAGAGAGGGTGAGTAACTCTCTTGAGATGACACAGCACGAGTGAGAGGGGCGTAGATGGGGTGGTGGCTCTGGGCCCCTCTGTGGCCCCTCTGGTTCAGAAAAGGCTCGGAGAAGTGGCTTTTCTTCCCTGTGAAGACCATCAAAACGTTTTTGCTTAGTGATCCTGTTGTGGGTTCTCCTTTCTATTTGCCTTTGACCACTGCTCCGCCGGAGGTGCGCTCACGCTCCCTGGCGCCTTCGCTGCAGGCCACGGTGGGTTCGCCGGTCTTACAGCTACTCTGTGGTTTCCCTTGGCAACCACCTCAGGATTCGAAACACAATTTCGTCACTTTCAAGTTTGAACCGAGAGTCAAATGGTGTTTTATCCCTGGTCCTTTAGGGTGTGATTCCTTGAGAAGGAGGTCATCTTTTTTTTTTAAAGAATTTTTTTTAATGTTTTATCTATTTCTGAGAGAGAGAGAGACAGGGTGAGCAGGGGAGGGTCAGAGAGAGAGGGAGACACAGAATCTGAAACAGGCTCCAGGCTCTGAGCTGTCAGCACAGAACCTGACATGGGGCTCCAACCCATGAACCATGAAATCATGACCCGACCCAAAGTCAGACGCTTAACCGACTGAGCCACCCAGCGCCCCGAGAAGGAGTTCATCTTCTACCTCCCGTGGTGCTGCCCTGAGCAGACAGTAAATTTCTCCAATGCATTTGCTTTTAAAATTATGTCATAAGTGCTTCCATGTATTTGAAAATAATAAAACTGCATTTGTATCAGATTTTCCCTTAAAAGCCAACCCTTCAGCCCCACCTCCCCATGTCCTGTGGTGCCCCCTCCCTGCAGTGGGGCTGCCCCTTTAGTCTGGCCTTGAACCCCAACCCAGGTAACCCCGACTTTGGGTGGTGGACAAGGAGCGGCTCAGATCCCGCTGGCTGGCCCAGGTTCCTCCTGTGTGGAGGGTCAGCTTCTGGACAGAGACCCACCCGCCACCCCGTGTGTCCTCCGTCACGAGCACTGGGCGCTGCAGGGTGACAGCCACATGACTCTGCCTTGGCCCTGCCGGCCGCACCTGCTCACTCCTGGGCGGGGCTCCCGGGGTGAAGGAAGCAGCAGGCGTGTCGGAAGCAGCGGACCCATCGCTCGGATTTGCAGCCTATCGGCTCACTTCCCATTAAAACTTTTTTTTTTCCAAAAGTTTACTTGGACCTTTCTTCCCAGGCTTCTTCAGCTTAATTGGATGCAAAGAAGGGATTTTGTTTAAGCAGAAACTGAAAAGAGCCTCAATGTCCAAGGGGTTGGGCTTAAAACATCACGGATGTAGACTTTATCAGACCGACCAACAGAACCACATAAAAGGCAGACACCTCAAAAGAGAGCGGCTCCCGATCATGTCATCGGGGTTTACCTTCTTCTCAAGTGCCTCTCGGGGCAGACTTTCGATTTCGGCTCAGGTCATGATCTCACGGTTCGTGGTACCAAGCCCCACATTGGGCTCTGTGCTGACAGCGCGGAGCCTGCTTGGGATTCTCTGTCCCTCCCCCCTTCCCACACACACAAGGACTCTCTCTCTCTCTCCCTCTCGCTCTCAAAATAAATAAATAAACTTAAAAAAAGAAAAGCCTCTCTTCAGCTTTCCTCCTTGGAGGCCTCCACCAGGTTCCCCACTAGACCTGGACTGCCCTCCGTCTCGGCTCCAGGCTGTGCGGGCAGTGCCCCCTGAGGCCGGTCCCATGCCTGCACCCGGGCCCAGGATGCGTGGGGGTCAGCTGCCCCCATCCCTGGGGGGCCTGCTGCCAGAGATGCCAGACTTTGGGGTTCTGGGAGTGGGTCACTGCCTCTTTGTTTGTAAACAGAGGCACCTCAGTTCCAGAGATACCACCTGCCCCAAGCTCAGGAGGTGGGGATTTTTCCCTCTGCAGACGCTGCTCTCGAACCACCTTCCTCTTCCGCCTGCCGGTGCACATGTGCCTGTGGTTTAGCACCTTTCTTCTGGTTCACGACATCTTCTTCCATCTCGTCTCCGGCCAACTGACTGAGATCAGGCACACGCACAGTTGTAGATTTATTTTATTTTTTTTAAATGCGTATTTATTATTTTGAGAGAGAGTGTGTGCACACCAACAGGGTGGGTCAGAGAGAATCCCAAGCAGGCTCCGTGCTGACAGCACAGAGCCCAACGTGGGGCTCAGTCTCCCAAACCGTGAGATCATGACCTGAGCTGAGCCACCTGGGTGCCCTGTAGCCAATAATTACTTGTCCATCCCAGGAGGTACGCAGCTGAGTTTGCTCATGGATTTGAACCATATTGTCACTTCTGAACAAATGGCATTTTTTGGTTGAAAAAGAAATTTACCAAGGCAAATAGTAAATACATGCATTAAATTCTATCAGACCCTAACACAGAAGGCTGCAAAGTATCTTAATGGGAAAATAAATTGATAAATGTATAGAACATTAACTTCTCTCTTAGACTAACAAAATCCATTTGGAAGTAAAATCTGTTTCTTCCAGTTTAGAGTGATGTGCGTGTTCCAGAAGGCAGACCACTGCCCTGGGGGTTTAAAAAGTGTCATGGCGGTTTGCCGTGGAGAGAGGGAAGGCCAGAGGTGTGAGACCCGGGGTCCACCCTGCAAGGCCTAGAGCCTGCCCTTGGCCCGAGCACCCTGTCCGGGAGCCCTAGGCAGGGCGGGCAGTCGGGGCGCAGTGCGGGAGCGCGGCGGACGGCGTGTCCATTTCCCAGGCTGCTGTATCAAAGCACCACAGACTGAGGAGCTTACAGCCATGACATTTATCTTCTCATGACTCTGAAACCGAGGTGTGTGGGCAGGCCCACTCCCCTGGAATGCTGCAGGAGAAAATCCGTCCTGCAACTTCTGCGTGCAGTTTGAATGTGGGAGGAAATGGACCTTGCACTTGACCTCTGTCTGCTAAGTGGCCAAGTGCCCTCTGGCTCTGCTCTCTCCTTGGTCGGGGGAGGGTGGGGCCCTGCCAGGAGCCAGCCCCTAGTCCCGCTGCAGGTGACACAGGGACTCTGTCTTTCCCTCTCACTCTGTCTTGGGGTCATCACACTTAGCCCAGAGGATGTGCCGCTGGGTGGGGAAGCCTGGGAGAGACGCAGGCCCTGCCGTGGTGTCTGGGGCAGCCACGGACTCTGAAAACACCACCCGGCCCTGGAGCTCAGGGCCCAGGTCGTGGTGTTGACTGTGCCCGGGCTGAGCCCACGCGGTGCCTCCTGTCTGAGCAGGACAGCAGCATCAGGCCTGGTCCGGATGAAGAGGGCCCGCCCTCTTCCCTCAGACAGGAAACTGTGGTCACAAAGGTGTCCAACTTGGCGACCCACCTCGGGGCGCCCGCCACGCGCATGGGCCGTGAGGACCTGGCGGTGCACGAGCCTAGGAGGCAGCTCAGGGCTCTGGGCACTCTGTCCCACGCAGAGCCACCCGGCCGCCCTCCCTCCCCCAGCCTCCTTCGCAGAGATGAGGCCCCCACCGCCGTCTGCCTGGGTACCTGCCGCTTCTGTGGGCTTTTCAGGGAAGCCAGCGTGCGTGCTTCCCGGTTGTGTTGTGATGATAGCTGCTCAGCAGAGGGGCCCCCATGTGCCCAGCACATCCCCGGCTGGCCCCCCACTTACTCTCCCTCTGTCCATGGTGACATACAGGTGACCATGGAGCTGCCAGCAGGGTCCAGCCTCTCGCCTCTCTGACACTGAATTCCTGAGACCACAGTTATTGAAAGGCCCCTGGCGTCTTTCAGGTGGGTGGAGATGACTCCCTGTTCAGGGTGGTTCATCCCAAACTGCCTTCTGGAGCACAGACAGGTGCCCGGGTTTACTCTCCGGCTTTGGGACGGTCACTCAGCCAGGGATGGACATGACCAGCGATGGGGGCACACCCTTCCCCCAAGACACTGCGCCGTCCCAGCTCCTGCAACTCCAGAAGTAGGAGGCTGACCCGGAAGGTTTGGGACTCCTGAAGACACATGCAGCCTCAGTGGGTGGGTTCAGCTGACACAGGAACATGCTAGAATACAACACTGCTGGCGGATGAACTGACCATCTAAGTGAGCAGAGTGTCCCAGCCCGCCGGGAGGTATTGGGTGGTCTGGAGTCCACAGCACCCCAGGGGCCGGGTGGGCAGCTCCTGGCTGAAGTGGGCTTTGCAGACAGGGTGCCGATATAATCAAGAACCGTGCACTTTAGGGGTACCTGGGTGGGTCAGTCTATTGGGCGTCCGACTAGGCTCAGGTCATGATCTCACGGTTTGTAGGTTCAAGCCCCGTGTCGGGTTCTGTACTGACAGCTCGGAGCCTGGAGCCTGTTTCAGATTCTGTGTCTCCTTCTCTCTCTGATCCTCCCCTGCTCATGCCCTGTCTCTCTCTCTCTCTTTTTCTCAAAATAAATAAATAAACATTAAAATACATATGTATATGTAGAAAAGTATGCAGGGCTTGAGCCCATGAGCCCTGAGATCATGACCTGAGCTGATGGAGCCACCCAGGTGCTCCAGGAACATACTTTTCAGAAAGGTCACTGATGTTAATTTTAGTCGCTGACCTCTGTGTAAACGTGATGAGCACACATCAAATCCCTGTCTCGAATGTGACTTGCTTTTAGAACCACTTGGAAACTCGAGGGGGCCCACTGAGGGGCCAGCACTGGCCTTGGCTGTGGGTCGAACTTGTCACCACCTGGGGCCCTCCCTCCCACCACTGGTTCTGCGAGGCGTCTTCCAGCAGGAGCCCCTGGTCCAAAGAGCTGCGCGTGCCAGCTCTGGGAAGGGCGCGTGTGCAGATGATTTCTGTGAGGTGAAAGTCACGTAATATAAAACAAACCATTTTTATTTCATTTTACTTTTAAATGTTTATTTTTGAGAGAGAGAGCGCACAAACGGGAGGGTCAGAGAAAGGCGGACAGAAGATTTGAAGCAGGCTCTGCACTGATAGCAGCAAACCTCATGTGGGGCTTGAACTCACAAACCACGAGATCATGACCCAAGCTGAAGCCAAGAGTCAGACACTTAACCAACTAAGGCACTCAGGTGCTCCTAAAACAAACCATTTTATTTTTTATTTTTATTTATTTATTTATTTTTTAATTTTTTTAAATGTTTTATTTATTTCTAGGAGAGAGAGAGAGAGAGAGACAGCATGAACAGGGGAGGGTCAGAGAGAGAGGGAGTCACAGGCTGAAACAGGCTCCAGGCTCCGAGCTGGCAGTCAGCACAGAGCCCGACGCGAGGCCCAAACCCACGAACCGCGAGATCATGACCGAAGCGAAAGTCCGACGCTTAACCGACTAAGCCACCCAGGCGCCCCTAAAACAAACCATTTTAAAGTGAACAATTAAGAGGTGTTTACTATCCAGTTTTGTGCACACCAGCACTTTCCAGGTTCAGAATGTTTTCCTCTCCCCCCAAAAGGAAGCCCCTCCTCCCAGCCTCTGGCGGTCACAGGCCTGCTTTCTGATATTTTCCCTCAACATTAGACAAACTTCTCAAAAGTCATCTACTCAAAGATGAATGTTTGTAAGTGATATTTAACCAATATTTACGCCAGAAGAGAATTCTCCTACGTGACGGCACACATTTATGCCCGCTTGCTCACTAGAATAGAAAGAAGCAGGTGGTGCATGAACTGAAATAGATCGCTAAATTATTTATTCATCGTGTAGAGCTAAAAGTGGAGTGAATGGCTTGGCATTTGACGCTTCCTTTTTTTTTTAAGAAGGCTAAAATTATCTCTTCTCTCTGTTATTCTGACTCACTCAATGAGCATTCCAACAAGCTTTGTTCTAGAAGTTTTTGTGTGTTTTTATTTCAGTTTGATGAACAGAGTTTTCGAAGAATCAGTGAAGTGCAGCCAACATGAATTAAACCTGTCGGTCGTCACCTTGACGCCACTCATATCAAAACATTGGCGTCTCATGGACCAACGTGTAAGGTGGCATGCCGCAGAATCAGGGAAGAGGAAACAGAGTAAATAAGAAAAGGGCAAACACAAAAATAGAAGATAAAAGAAAACATGGCACGGGGCACCTGGGTGGCGTAGTCGGTTAAGCGTCCGACTTTCGCTTGGGTCATGATCTCGCGGTTCGTGGGTTCGAGCCCCGCGTCGGGCTCTGTGCTGACTGCCAGCTCAGAGCCTGGAGCCTGTTTCAGAGTCTGTGACTCCCTCTCTCTCTGACCCTCCCCTGCTCACGCTGTCTCTCTCTCTCTCCTAGAAATAAAACACTAAAAAAAAAAATTTTTTTTTAATTAAAAAAAAAAAAAAGAAAGCACGGCAGGAATGAGGGGGGTTGTGAGGAGAGGAGGGCCAGGCCGTGAAGGGAGATGACGTGCGGCTCGTCTGCGACTGGCGCAGCGTGTTAGACGGTTACCCTCGGGGCCCGGGTCAGAGGGAAAAGCTTTTGCTGACGTCAGTACTAGCGGTAGGCACGCGGCTGGGCAAGTGTGTTCCAGCAAGTGGGAAGGGAGACTGGGGCACCAGGGAGCGCGAGCAAATCGTGTGTCAGGACGGGATTTGATCCCAGGCCGCATAGACCCCCCCACCCTGGCGCCCCGGTGGGTTTGGCGCGTCTCCGCTCCCACCTTCCCCTCCTGGGGAAATCGAGGCACCTATCACGTGGGGAAGCAGCGCTTTTTCCAGCTCTCTCTCCAGCCCCGCCCCAGCCGGCTCCGCCCTGTCCCCAAGTCCCCGCCGCGGGGCGAGGGAGCGGGCACCCAGCAGAGCAGATGGGCTGGAGGCGCTGGGGAGTCCGCGCCCTGAAGGGGCAGGCGCCGGTGACCGCGGGCTGTGCGGTCCCGGGGGTCAGGGGTCAGCTTATCAGCGGGGCTGCTCTGCCGTGAACCACCACCTACAGTCACTGAGTGCAGTCTGGGGCCGACCGCTGCTGGTTAAACCCTCGCGGTTGACAGAGGCCCTTGTAAGTGCTATTTACTGTTAGTGAAATTCTGAGACTCAGGTCATTGTACTGTGCTTTTGGGAAGATGTTACAATGTATCTTTTGCAGCTTTTTCCAGGATCTATAGGTCAGACATTCTCTGTTCCTTTCTCCAGTCACTGTGCTTTGTGGGTTTCCCAACAGACTGGACATTTAAAAAAAGATGTTTATTTATTTACCTTGAGAAAGAGAGAGAACAAACAGGACAGGGGCAGAGAGAGAAGGAGAGAGAGAGAGAGAGAGGGAGAGGGAACCCCAAGCAGGCTGTCGGCACGGAGCCTGATGTGGGGCTTGAACCCACAAACTGTGAGATCATGACCTGAGCCGAAACCAAGAGTCATATGCTTAACCGCCTGAGCCACCCAGGTGCCCCCGGAATGGACATTCTTGACGGAAATAAAAAAAGTCACCTCCAAGCAGCTCAAGCAGAGAGGGGTTTACAGGCCCACGTGACTGACACCTGAAGGGACAGGCCTCCTTTGAGGCCTGGCTGGGTCCTGACGCCTGAGCCTCTCAGGATTCTCTACTGCTTTCTCCCCGTCTGCGCTTCCGTCTGCGCTTCCGTCTGCGCTGGCTTACTTCCCAGCTCCTCTCCCACGCGGTGAGGAAGCTGGCCGCAGGCAGCCCCGTGTGAGTGTGACGCCAAAGTGGAAGAAGTGGTGGAGAGCCCCTCCCTCGTGTAGCTGGTCTCTCTCCAGTGTTTTGGGGTCACTGGTTTTTATATCCTGTTCATCACTGATGGCTGTTGTCTGCAGGAGTTCTGTCCCAGGAGGAGCCGTGCAGCCACGGCCAGAAGCAGGAACTCAAAAGGGAGCAATCCAAGAACAACAAAGATCTTGGAAATTTCAAGTGTGACGGCAGGGACGCCTGGCTGGCTCGGTCAGTTAAGCGTCCGACTTCGGCTCAGGTCATGATCTTGTGGTTTGTGAGTTCGAGCCCCGCATCAGGCTCTGTGCTGACAGCTCAGAGGCTGCAGCCTGCTTTGGATTCTGTGTCTCCCTTTCTCTCTGCCCCTCCCCTGCTCATGCTCTGTCTCTCTCTGTCTCTCAAAAATAAATAAAAGTTATTTATTATTAAATAATTTTTTAATGTGATGTGAGAAATAAACATTTCAAAAAAAGAATAATAGATAACATTGAGATCATTTTCCATAATGTTGAGAAAAAGAGAGAGATACAAAATAAGACACAATAAGAAAATCAGGGAATAGGTTCAGGAGGCCCAATGTCTTAGTAACAATACCCCAGCAGGAGGAAACAAGTGAATAATTCAAGAACATTTCTCAGAATCTAAAGATTGCATCTCCAGACTGAAAGAGCAGGTCACATGGTGAGCATAACAGTGAAGATGCCCCATAACAAGGCATGAAATTGCAGAGTGCTGGGGCCAGGCCTTACCACCAGAGAGACCAAAATACATTTCAAAGAGCCAACAACCAGTTTGACATCTGACTTCTCTAAAGGAACTCTGGAAGAAAGACCTGCACACTTCTGAAAGAAAATTATTTCCTACCTCAATTGTGTGCCCATCCAATCTCAAGGAAAAGTAAGTGCAGGCTACAGACGTTACAAACATGCAAAGTCTCAAAAACTATCTTCCACAACGTTTCTCAGGAGGAAAAAGGGAGGAAATAAACCAACAGAGGGAAATGTAGGATTTCACAGTAGGAGAAAGGAAAGCCCAGGAAGATGGCCATGCTCTCAGTTCACATGGGAGCCGGACAGAAGCTCTGGGAAGATGCCCCCAAGAAGGTGAAACACCTGAAAGTTTGGAAGTACTAAGAGGAGGTCTAGATAACTGGAGGAGATTTTAGGGATGTGTTAGTGATAAATGCAAGGAAAACTAAACAAACAAAAAGGCAATTTTTAACTCTAGTAAAAACCAAAAGTTGTACAGGAAGAACAAACACAGTATACCACACGATCCAGCTACAGATAGTGTTTACTTGGTCACACTGATGTAAAATTGGATATTGATCTAGCTGACATGGCAAATAACTATACTGTGTGTGTGTGTATGTGTGTGTGTGTGTGAGAGAGAGGTATGTGGAGTATGTCAATGAAAAAGAACTACACTTTCGCTTTCTACAGTGGGAAGTTTATTAATGCCTAAACCTGAAAAGTCAGAGAGTAAGAATACACATATATTTATACATTTGGAAATACATAGCAAAAGAAATAAAAAGATAGGTAATAGGACACTGTGTTGGGATGTGAATCAGGGCCTGTCATTTTCCATACTAAGTCTCTGACGCTTGAAACCATATACATTTATGACTGATGAAAACAAAACCAAATACAGTTTTAAAAACTCACAGTGTGATTAAAAAGATCATCAGGTATAAATTCTTTTAAATGTATGAAGACTTTTTGTTTTTTATTGTGAGCCTGAAAAATAACTACATGTGGACACTTTGTAAATCATACTTGTTCTTAGCCAAAAGGCCCAGAAGCCTTTTGACACTTTGTAAATCAAAGGAGCCAACCCAACTCAAGCAGTTGGTTAATCTCCTAAAGGTTAACGATGGAATACCTTTCCGGGCTGTGAATGGTGAGAGCTCTCTCTTGCTGTCTGGAAACAGACATCCAAAGCCAAGGTTCTCTCTAAACTCAAAAGTAGGTCCCCAAGTGTAGTTATTTGTTGCTTCATGTGAATGGTACAAAACCTTTAGCATTTCAAGGGAAAAATTAAATATTTTCAAAATTACTTTTGAAGTTGCTTTCTATATGTTTGTGTTTTATGTTTAATTATATATGTATATGTTCTTATTTATTATGTGATTATACATTCTATTTGTTATATATGTATATGTTCTATTTAAAATGTGTGTATGTATATTCTATTATATAGGATATATATGTATATTCTATTATATATATGTATTTTATTTATTGTGTGTGTGTGTGTCTCACTCCATACATGCCCATTGCTGACCGCTGCAAAAGGAAGAATGTAGGCATTTGAAGTTGCCTTCCAGAGAGTTTAGTGGGATTTTAAAGGGTTGTGAAGAGGCCCTTGGGGGGTCACTCCAAAGAATAATTTCACAGACCCTGAAGGTACTGACCTATGCAGTTTCTGGAATATCTATACTCTGCCCTAAAACCTTGGGCAATGTGTCCACAGAATGTGAAGCAAATCTGTTGCCTTCTACCATGCATACTGTATTGCCCTCAGCCTGCCGTAAAGACAGGAGGGTTTATGAATATGATGTTCTTTCTCTTGGGGCCTATTTTTTTGGGGGGTGGGTAGCATTGTAGATCTGTCAAGGGAGCACAGCTAAGCTACTGGGAAATGATACCTTCTCTAGCACTGCATTTGAGGAGCTTGCTTTCTGAGCTTTGGGTGCTGGGATTTTTCTTTTGGTGGAGAGCTGTTAAGATTTCACACCCGTTCCAGGATGTTCTCAGGGTGAGGCCTGATGAAGTTTTGGGATGATGGTGGGGTTCAGAGCTGGTGGCCAAGAAAGAGTTTTTGAAGATGTTTTTGGTGCAAAAAGGTGATTTTATTAAAGCACAGGGACAGGGCCCCTGGGCAGAAAGAGCTGGACTGGAGATGTGAAGTGACTACTTATATTCTATGGGTCTCAGGGAGGTAAAGTCAACAAGTTTTTTAAAGGGATTTTCATATGCTAAAGACTCATAGATTCCTGGAGACCTAGGTAAGGTTGATTTTCCCTCTGGCAAGTAGGGAATTCCTGGACTTTAGGCTCCTGATGGGATTGCCTTTTTCTTGTAAACTGATCTGAGACTTTTACCAGTTTAACCATTTTTTTTCTGTCCCTTCCTGTTTTTGGGCAGCCAGGAGTGTCCCAGGAGTGTCATACATACCCCACCTTGGGGGGAGGGGCTATGCCAGCTGTGCTTTGCCCTCAGCCTGCCTTATGCCCCCTCATCCAGGCCATCACGCAGGGTCTCTCTCTCTTCCCCTGCCTGCGCCCCACCCTCCACCCCAGCACGCTTGCCTGTAGAGTTACAGCCCTTAACCCTGCTTTCCTTGTCAAGGCATCCGAAGTCTGGCCACATCCCGGGACATTTCCAAGGCTGGCCTTCTCTAGGTTTGTGTGCTTTGAGAGAGATCCCTGAGGAAGCAGGAAAAATCAGTAAAGAGAGAAGCACAAAGCCTAGTGTGGCGGGTTACTGAGCAGTCTGGATTCTTGTGACCATAAATTGTGCTGCATCTGTGTGTGTGGTTTTTTTAAATGTCAAAGTCAGGGCCAGCGAGCCGGGGGTGAGGGGCGGCGCTGAAGTCCAAGCCCAGGCCCGCCTTCCCCTCCTGTGCTGGGCCGGCCTTGGGCTGGAGGCAGCTGTGCCGGTGAGGAGGGGAGCTGGAGGCCCCGTGGGGTGGGCAGGGCCCGAAGGAATCCGGCAAAACCCAAAGCAGGGTCCGGTCCACCCGCCTGGAAACCTGTGACTCCGCCCTGGTGAGAAGCCCTTCCTCTCCCCTGGGAGAGCTCTCTTCGCCGGCGCCCTTTCGCTGCGGAGTGACCGTGAGGAGGGACTTCAAGGCCAGCAGCACTTAAGCTGCCCCCCACCCCTTCCACAGGCATCGACTACAAGACCACCACCATCCTGCTGGACGGCCGGCGGGTGAAGCTGCAGCTCTGGTGAGTGGGTACCCTCCCCCCACCCCCGCTCTGGGAGGGGGGTGTACCAGTGAGCAGACCCAGGGGCTGCCCCGGAGGAGGTGGGGATCCGCTTCCACCTAGGCTTTGTCCATGCGAGGGAACCCCAGGGCCTTTGTGGGCCCCTGGAAGTCTGTCCAGGACGTGGCCTTGCTGAAACCGGCCTCTGCCTCTGCCTCCCCAGCGCCCGGAGGGGCCGTGAACACGATGGAGACAGACCCGTGGCAGGTGTGGGGAGGCTGGCGGGCAAGGGCCCCCCGCCCCGGCCAGGCCTGGACCGGATCCCTTTCTCGTGACCGCCCCCACCCCCACCCCCGCAGCCTGGTCTCTGAGGTTCGGATCATAAACACCTGCCTCTGCCCCATCAGTTCAGGTGGGGTGGGGGTGGGGAAACCGGGGTTCCCTGGGGTGCCCGCCTCCCCGTGTGACTTGCCGGACTCCTGTCCGGGCCCTGTGTCATCCCTTCTGGGCCACCTGGTGGCGGCTCTCTTCCCCTCTCCCTGCCCCCCAACATGCCCTTGAGCTTCCGGGAGCTGGAAGGGAGCCCTTAGCCCCGAAGTCCAGTGGGGGCCTCTCCACAGTGTCCCCTCAGCCCCGTCCCTTCCCACCGCCACCCAGGACGGCGGGGGTGTGGATGAGGCCCCGCCAGCAGCCTGCGTGTCTGAGCTGAGCCACCGGGGGTCAGTGAGGCTCAGGTGCCCTGCCCTCCCCTGCTCTGCTCTGATGCCTGCCCCTCACCACGCTCCGGACAGGCCGGAGCAGCTGCAGGGCCCGGGGCCTGTCCCGCCCCGTCCTTCTCCCCAGAGGCCGTCCAGGGCCCTCTCAGGTGCCTAAGGCTGCTCCCCGTCTCCTCCTAAGCACCCGCCTGACAACTCTCCTGACCCGGTTTCTCATCAGAGGGGCCCATCTTAGGGGCCTTCATGTCCCCACACTGGCCAGACCCCGGGGTCCTCTGCGGCACCCCCACATCCAGGGAGCAGTCTCATTTCCGATAGCCACCCGTCTCCCATGTGACTTGCCTCCCGAGACTGCTCTCCTTCTGTGTCTTCTCCCTGCACCCTGTAGGGGCTGATCCGGGAGTTCGCCATTTGCTCTCAGCACGTGAGGTCCTCTTCCCACGTCTTTGGCCACAGTCAGCACCTCTGGCCCTTCTGAACCCCAGGCCCTGCTCTCCTTAGCGGCACCTCATTTAGGACTCAGGAGGCAGGGGTGGCAGGTGCCGGTGACAGAGAAACAGAGAAAAGTCCAGTCGTGCTGGGTCTCACTGTTTGTATATGAGTTCGCGTCTGGCAGGGAGGCCTGCCCTCCCACCCTCGTCCAGGGGGCCGTGTGTTGATGTGGGCGATGTGGGTGTGCTGACTGCACACGCAGATGAGTGTTGCCCTCGTATAAGATGCGGGGAATCCGTGCCCGCTGGTCCCCAGGGCCTCTGCCAGGAGAACAGGCTGCCGGAATCCATCCCAGGGAACCATACTGTTTTTTATCCTGAGTCATGGCACCTGGAGCTCCGTCCCAGGTGAGCACCCCCCACCCCACACATCAGTTCCTCGTGTCGACAAACCTAGGGGTGTATCTGCAGTGAGATGGCCACTGCCTGACCGTTGTAAAATATGTTTGCTATGGCTCCCAAGTTCAAAACCCTATTGTCAGGAAGAAACAGTGATTTCTTCTCACTGGCCTCCAACATCTTTTCCAGGGATACATCCGGGCAGGGAAGATTTTGTACCATATTCCGCTCCTACTCTCGGGGCGCACAGGTAACATCCCCTGAGTCAGGAAGTCAGATTGACTGAATAATGACATTGGAATGCTCTTTAATGGACCTGGAGGATAAGGCAATTAAGCTCATAGAAGAATTGATGCAAGAATCTGAAAGTGTTAAAAAAAAAAAAAAAAAGAGAGAGAGAGTCTGAAAGTGTGCCAAGGCATGTTGGGTGGCTTGCAAACCGTCAGCATCAGGGGTGTGTGTGTGCATGTGTTATGTGTGCACGTGTGTGTGCACGCACGCTCTGTGTGGCCACGGGTGTCTCTCTATGTGCGTGTGCGTGGGCTTTGCGTGTGCACGTCTGTATGTGTGCACCTGTGTTCGTGTGGTTGTGTGTATGTGCCCGTGCATGTGTAGGAGGCTCTGTGTCCAGGCGGGTGGGCTCTGCCCCTAGGCGGGTGCTGATCCCCACAGTGCCTCCCCAGTCCGTGTCCCTAGAGCAGCGTGTGGATGTGAGGGCCTGAGTGCTAGTCCCAACTCACCTTCGCGTTTGCCAATGTATTAATGAGCTCGTGAAGTATCGTTAGAAATAAATATTTAACTGCTGCACTTGCTAGATAAATAAAAATAATGTGTTTTCTGTTAAAATTAGTAAAACGGTCATTTTGCTGGTTGTGTCTGTGGTTGAGTAGCCTGCACACTGGCCAGCATGGCCCAGAGCTGCGCCCCCGTCTGTCCCATGAAGTAAGCCTGGCGCCTCTCCCCGCAGGGTGTGATCCTGGTCTATGACATCGCAAACCGCTGGTCCTTTGATGGCATCGACCGGTGGATTAAGGAGATAGATGAGGTACGAAGGTTGTGCCTGAGCGCCATCTGAGTGGGCTTGAGGGCCCGGGCGCGAGGCTCCGGCATCAAGGACGCCGAGTCCCCTCCCAGAGCGGGACCAGGCCCTGGCCGGGGAGCCGGGCCACAAGCTGCCTGCTGGTGCGTTGACCCGGCCGACTGCCGATGTGGGCACAGGGTGGCCAGTCCCGCTCATGGTGTTGGTTTCCCATAGCTGCTGAAACACGTCGTCATAAACAACAGAAGTGTGTTTTCCCACATTTTGGAGGCCGGGAGTCCAAACTCCAGAGTCACTGGGGCCAGGCTCCCCGCCTCCGGAGGACCTTCCTGCCTCTTCCAGCTGCGGGTGGCCGCCGACGGCCTTGGCCTGTGGCCCCGTGACCCTGCCACCACGTGGCTTTTCCCCTGTGTGTCCCGGGTCCTCTCCTCTTCTTCCAAGGACACCATGCCCGGATTGACAGCCCATCCCAGCGTCTTAACTAATTACATCTGCAAACATCCTTTTCCAATAAAGGCACATTCTGAGGTTCTGGGTGGGCGTGAATTTGGGGAGGAGGCCGTTTACCCTGCTCGCTAGCGGTGCCAGCAGCAGAGGCTCGCACGAGTGGCCCCCGTTCTTGCCTGTCTCTCCGCTGCAGCATGCCCCTGGTGTTCCTAAAATCCTGGTGGGAAACCGCCTGCATTTGGCCTTCAAGCGGCAAGTCCCCACGGAGCAGGCCCAGGCCTACGCGGAGCGCCTGGGCGTCACCTTCTTCGAGGTCAGCCCTCTGTGTAACTTCAACATCACCGAGTCCTTCACGGAGCTGGCCAGGACCGTGCTGCTGCGACATGGGATGGACCGGCTCTGGAGGCCGAGCAAGGGTAGGCCCCCACTAGGCCGTGGGACCCCCAGGCCCCAGCGCCGGGCCCACCCCCCAGGACCCACCTCAGGCCGCCGTGTCCATTCCCAGGGAGGGTATACAGTGAATTTGAGAGACCTCAGTATGAACAGTTTTGTCAGAATGTTCACGAGAGGCATTTCTGAAGTGTGGGGGGCAGAGGTGAAGGCTTTTCGTAGCCACAGGCGCGCGTGGCGAGGAGGTGCAGCACGTCCCCACGCAGGGCAGGCCCCTGAGCCTGGAGGGACGCAGCACCCGAGGCCGCCGTTGCCAGGTGCTCAGACGCCAGACTTTGCACGGACCCTCCCCCCCGGCCCCCACCCCTGGTGGCTTTGGGAAGAGCATCTCACGTTAGGAATGAATTGCTTCCAAGTCATTCTGTGTGCATAGAGGGGAGCTTGAGACAGAGAAGTGCACAGTGTTGTCAACAACCACATGACTGAAATTGGAATACTGTTCAGATTCTTCAGTGTTAGTATGTCCAAAGACCTGTGCTCTTTTTTAAGAACATTTTTTAGTTTATTTGGGAGCGAGAGAGACAGAGAGTGTGCACAAGCACACGCAGGGGAGGGGCAGAGAGGAGAGAGCAAATCCCAAGCAGGCTCCAAGCCATCAGTGCAGAGCCCAATGAAGGGCTCGATCCCACGATCCGTGAGATCATGACCTAAGCGAGATCAAGAGTCTAACGCTTGACTGACCGTGCCCTCCGGCCGCCCCAAGGCCTGTGCTCTTATTTCATCTACTTTGTGGTGACGTTTCACCATCACAGCTTTCTGCTGAGTAACCTGTCCCCATATTATTGTTAAAGACAGAAACACAAAGTCTGTATTTTTTGTGAATTTTGAATTGGGTGGCATAGGGTTGACTGAGCAAAATACGATTCTTCTGAATCAGGGGTTCTCCCCCTCAGCACTGCTACCCGTCGGGTGGAGCTGTTTGATCTGGGGGGGCATCCAGTGCCCCGTGCCCCCTGCCCCCCGGCTGCGGAAACCACAAGCATGCCACGGAGTCAAAGCCACCCCCAGTTAAGAACCACTGAGCAGAAAGAGCTCTTTGCTGGCACCCTGGGCCTCACCTGTTTGGGGGCTGTGGTGGGAGAGGGGCACCCTGGGAATGCCCCCCTCAGCAGGTCCCCAAGAGCCCCGTCCCACCAGGCAGGGAGCCCGACTCACATAAGGGTTGGTGTAGATGACATTGAAGCACAGCTTTGGCTCCTCAGGTATTCTCTTGAACATACCCTTCCTTAGACAGCTGGTCACATGTGCTGCCAAGGTCAGCCGTGCGGCCGGGAAGGAGGTCATCCCTGACGCCCTTGGTCTCTTACCCCAAACTGTGGCGGTGTGAGTGCCGTCGTCTCCCTCCAGGTCTGCCCACCTCTTGGACCTGGATGGAAAGACGGCAGGGGGTTCCAGTCCCCGGCCCTGCCCAGTGCCGCAGGTGGGCACAGCCAGTGGGCGTTCAGCCCCAACAGCCCGGGGAGGAAGGTGGTCAGGCTGTGTCATAAACTGAACCCGGTCTCCCTTCGTCTCCTCTCCCAAGTGCTGACCCTCCAGGACCTCTGCTGCCGAGCCGTGGTGTCCTGCACGCCCGTGCACCTGGTCGACAGGCTCCCGCTGCCCATGGCCTTGAGGAGCCACCTCAAATCCTTCTCCATGGCCAGTGGCCTGAATGCCAGGATGATGCACGGCCGCTCCTACTCGCTCACCGCCAGCTCCACCCACAAGAGGAGCAGCCTCCGAAAGGTGAAGGCCGCCCGCCCCCCCCAGAGCCCACCCAAGCGCTGCCCCCGGAACAGCTGTAAAGTCTCCTGAAGGGGCGAGGACTCGACGCCAGCCCCTCCAGGGGAGCCTCTGAGCCGCCACACGTGGGGCGCGGGAGCCCCGTGCAGGCCCAGGAAAGCGCCTGCCAGCCTTCCATGGCGACCAGGCCGCCCCGTGCGTTGAAAGACCCTCCACAGCTTGACTTTGATGTTTCCACGTGGATGTGCATGTGTTTTAGACGTGTATTTATAAAGGGGGGTCAGCTCTCTGCTCAGCTCTTGGTAACGTGAGATTCCGGGTGTCACTTACGTCGTGGCTGCAGCACAGCCTTTCCTTAACATAACTGCTTTTATAAGAACGGTGACATGTGTGTCACGACTGCAAACTCCAGGGACTCTGGAAAGCAACGGGAGAGAGAAATTAGTCTTCGACCTCACGAGAGGGCCTTTTTGCAAACCTCCTCTTCACCCCGGAGCGCGAGTTTATGAAGCGCTGTGGAGAATCAAGTGCATGGCCGCGTTGTCCAGCTCGAGTCTGACACGGATTTGATAAAGTTTTTGCTATGTTATTTACCATGTTTTGGGATTAATAAGTGATTTATATGCATATTTTTCTGTAAATCTACATTTTTTTGTACAAGATGTTCCACAGGTTATGAAGCTAAGGGAAGAAGATGCCAAAGATCTCTCTAGCTGTGCCGAGCGGCCGCGGCATAGTTACAACAGATCCAGATCAGCAAGGAAAGTGTCACTCAAAGTCGTTTCGGCGAGGAATGAAGTGGACACTATTGTTTAAGGAAATGTTTCTTGACAATAAAATGTATACTTGTTTCTTGGTAGGACTGTCAGCTGGTTCCTTCCGATTCTGTGTCTGGGTAGCGCGTTATGTCATTTGCTTTGCCACCTGTTTCAGGCCCCAGAAGGTGGCGCCTCCACTGGCAGCAAAGCTTCCCTGCTGAACCCTGGCATCTGTTGGAAAAGCGTCCTTTCCCTGGAGGGACATGTAGAGGCAGGAAGTGGGAAGTCTCGGGGACACCTGGGTGGCTCAGTGGGTTAAGCGTCTGACTCTCGATTTTGGCTCAGGCCACCATCCCAGGGTCATGGCCTCTGCGCTGAGCGTGGAGCCTGCTTGGGACTCTCTCCCTCTCTCTGCACCCGCGCCCGGTTGTGCTCTCTCTCTCAAAGAAAGTGGGAAGTAGTAAGGAGAGGCCCTCAAGTGCATGCCAGTCAGGTGAGAGCAGGGAGGTGCCCCTGAATCCCTCTGGGATGTGCCCCCCCACCTGACAGACGAGGTCCTAATCACAGATCACAAGTGACACACACAGGACATGGGGACATGGGGGCCCTGGGCAGGGTCTTGCTTTCCCGGCTGTACCTGCTTCACCTCTGTCTGCAACAGCTGGAGGTTACAATGAGAAATTTTTATATTTTATTTTTTAAATTTATTTATTTTAAGAGACACAGAGTACAAGCGGGGGAGGAGCAGAGAGAGAGGGAAATAGAGAATCCCTGGCAGGCTCTGCACAGTCAGCACGGAGCCTACTGTGGGGCTTGAACTTATGAAACTATGAGATGATGACCTGACATGAAACCAAGAGTCAGACACTTAACTGACTGAGCCAACCAGGCGCCCCTATTTTATTTTATTTCATTTCATTTCATTTTATTAGATAAAGATCTTCTAAAACATTTTTTATTTTATTTATTTATTTATTTAGAGAGAGCGGTGCACTCAAGCAGGGGAGGGGCAGAGAGAAGGAAAGACCCCACCCTAAGCAGGCTCCGCACCGTCAGCCCACAGACCCATGTGGGGCTCGAACTCACGAACCGGTGAGATCATGACCTGAACCAAGATCAAGCATTGGACACTTAACCAACTCCACCACCCAGGCAGAGTTATTTTTTTATTGTAAAAATAATTCTTTAGTCGATATATTTATTTTGAGAGAGGCAGAGTGTGAGTGGGGGAGGAGCAGAGAGGGAGGGGGAAAGAGAAAAATCCCAAAGAGGCGCCACACCGTTCAGCCCGACGCGGGGCCTGAACTCTCAAACCATGAGATCATGACCTGAGCCGAGACCAAGAGTCAGATGCTTAACCGACTGAGCCACCCAGGTGCTCCAGAGTGAGGAATTAAAAAAAAAATAACTAGAAATGAGAAAACACCCAGGTGTGCTCAGTTTCTGTTAGTGGTTTACAGATTTTTAGAAACTTAACGGAGCCTGGAATCGGAAGCAACATCTTTTTTTTTTAAATATTTTTATTTATTTCTAGGAGAGAGAGACACAGCGTGAGCAGGGGAGGGTCAGAGAGAGAGGGAGTCACAGACTGAAGCAGGCTCCAGGCTCCGAGCTGGCAGTCAGCACAGAGCCCGACGCGGCTCGAACCCACGAACCGCGAGATCATGACCTAAGCGAAAGTCGGACGCTTAACCGACTAAGCCACCCAGGCGCCCCCAGAAGCAACATCTCTATTCGAAAATGCAGCTGAGGCCCAGAGAGGAGAAATGAGCCTGGCCAGTTACTGAAGGCCAAGAGCCAGGCCGGGGTCGTGCAGCCCGCAGGGCAGGACAGGGACACGTGTCCATGGGCCGCAGGCCAGTAGGCGGCAGGTGAGCCGCAGGGGCTGCCTGGGAGGTCGTGCGCACCTTCTCTCCGCCAGACAGTGGATGGAGACAGAAGGGCTGACCCACTGTCCGGGGCCCCAGGCGTCATCGACCTGCGGTGGCTGAGGCAGGCCTGGCTGCGGTGGGGCGTCTCCTCCCCCCGCTGGCGGCCAAAGGGATGTGAGGAGAGGTCCAAGCTCAATAAAGCCCCTTCCCCTTTGAAGAGCACGCTTCTTGAGAACCGAAGGTGTGTGTGCCCGAGGCAGTGGAAGGTGGTGGAACGCTGGAATGGGTCCCCTGGTGGCAGGGTCACACCGGGCCAAACAGGGCTCTTTTCCCTTCCATTCAATCGAAGCACTCCTTAGGATTACCACCGATGTTCTAGAAGGAATATAACCAAGGTCCTGAAGCCTCTGTGACCCCGAGCTCTTCCAAGGGGTTTCCAGAGCACACAGGCCGCCCAGCGGGATTGGCAGAGGTGGGAAGGGGCCCCCAGGGCCCCTGCAGGAATGCCCACACCTGGGTCTCAGACTCACCCCAGACCTGAGACAGGGCAAATCTTTGCTGTGTGAAGCGCCCCCCCACCCCGCCCCCGGCGGGGCACTTCGTTACAGTGGCCCCAGGACACTCAAACAAGTTATACTTCACAGCAGAAAGTACTATATCAAATCAAAGTGGCATTTCTATGAAAGAGAAACAAATTGAAATACGGAATGTATCATTAAGTAAAGCATGAATGTTTTGGTGGGAATATGCCAAAAATATAATCAAATGTAAACTGAACCCTAGAAAAACTGCTCCCAAACATTGTCATTTTCTCCCAGGGTCCCATCGCGGGCAAAACCCACCCAAAGTGTAAAACAGGAATGCCAGATGATGCCCCAGATGTTTGTAATTCTCTTTTTAAGTATCTAGATTCAAAATATATTATGTACAATTATGTCTTCAATTGCCCTGTGAAAATTATTGCAATGCAGACTAACTTCCTAGACAGAGACTCACGACTTTGGTGAGGAACTAGCCAGGAAAATAGTGAATGTGGACAAAATGTCAGTTACAGGCCTGTAACATTGGCCGAGGAGACAGAGACGGAGATGTCGCCCTTTGCTGGAGAACCTCTTCAAGAAGCAGCATTGAAGCTGCCTGTGCTAGGGGGGCCGGGGAGGCGGTCCGGCCGCCATGGGGTCAGGTGTGCTGCGTCCCAGCTGGGAGGGCTGGGGGCCGGCGGGCTGGGCCCCTGGCTCACTCTGTCCCCTCCCAGCAGTGCACATGTCCTTGGGGTCTTACTTTCGCCCCGGGTCCCAGCCTCTTCTGGAAGTGTTCTCACTGTGCCGAGCTATTGAAGACAGTCGGCCAGAGTAACCGGACAAGCTGAGCAGAGTCTCAGGCCACGGTGGCTGCGGGGCATGTCTGCCAGACAGCGGCGGACGGGTCAGTGGTCGGTAGTGGAGCAGCTTCACGCAAGCAGGCTGGCTGCTGCCTGGCGTGGTTCCCTACCCGGGCGTGAGAGTCTGCAGCGCCCTGTGCAGAGACTGAGCTGTATCCTGGGCTGGCCCTGCCTCCCCTCTCCTCTGACCCTCCTTCCCCAATATGCCTAAACCTGGCATTGGGGTCTGGCCCCCATGCTCTTGCTTTCATGGGATATTTGTGTCTGCGCCCACTTTCTTTAAATTTTTTGGTTCTCACACGCCTTTCTTCTCAAAAAAGGCTGGCTCCTGACGATCAAGTTCAGGCTTTTCATACTACTGTCCCTTCCCTGCACTGGTCTGGAACTCAAGTAGAATATTGCTTCTTTCCCTGTTTTCCCATGATAACAATTGAGGGAGGCCTCTGTGGAGAGGAAAGCAAAGGCAAAAAGCAAGAGTCCCAAAGGCCGCCTGGCCCCAAAGCAGCAGCTGTTGCTCCAGCCCTCACCCCTCCTACGTGAGCCATTCTGGAGGTGCCGGCAGTGCCAGGAGCCAAAGATCACCAGGAATGTGCTGGACTCTGCAAGGATGGAGACCTCGAACCATGGAGACGGGGCATCTTCACTGCAGGGTGCTGGAGGGGACTTAGCATCTTAGCATAGGGCTTGTGCTAGGTGCCTGGCGGGCATCAGGGGAAACTCACTTTGTTCTGTGTTGGGTGCTCCCAGGGAGCAGGGGTGATTCTGAGAAGGCTATTCTAGTAATTTTCATCTAGAAGCTGGGAAAACAGGGCAAGGTTAGCATGGTCATCGGCAAGCAGGATGGGCCGTCTGGTCTCTGGCTGCCTCGGACACTGCCCCTTTCCAGGCGGTTCTGTGGCCCCTACGCCCATCAGACCTTACGTCCACCCTGCCCCCATCAGCCAGAGCAGTGTCGCGTCCCACGGAACCTGCTGCCCCAGGCTGTGCGTGCTAGTTCTCTGGCACTCTCCCCTGTGCCCTCTGAAGTGACGGGAAGACAGGTACGGTCTCTGCCTGCTAGACGCTCACTTCCTACTTCCGTGTGGGGGCGGGGGCTGGGGGGTGGGCAGGGCCTTGGAGCTCAGATCCCATCAGTGTGGTCTGCTGGCTTTGAGTCCTTGCTCTGGAATTTCATCATTGCTTCATATTCCACTTGAGAAATGGGGTGATGGGTGGCGGCTTTTTTTTGAAGGCGCTCTAATCATTTTATTAGTGAAATATATCATGAAATAACCTTTTAAAAAAGTTTAATGTTTATCTTTTTTTAATGTTTATCCATTTTTGAGAGAGAGAGAGAGAGACAAAGCGTGAGTAGGGAAGGGGCAGAGAGAGAGGGGGAGACACAGAATCTGAAGCAGTTCCAGGCTCTGAGCAAGACTGTGACCTGAGCCGAAGTTGGCCGCTCAACTACTAAGCCACCCAGGTGCCCCAAATGTTATTTATCTTTGAGAGAGAGAGAGAACAAGTGAGGGAAGGGCAGAGAGAGAGAGAGAGAGAGAGAGAGAGAGAGAGAGAGAGAGAATCGTAAGCAGGTTCCAGGCTCTGATCTGTCCCAATGCGGAGCTCAAACTCACAAACCGTGAGATCATGACCTGAGCTGAAGTAGGACGCTTAACTGACTGAGCCCCCCAGGTGCCTCCATTTACTTTTAAAGTAAGCTCTAGCCCCAACCCAGGGCCTGAACTCACGACTCCAAGATCAAGGGCGTACATTCTACCGAATGAGCCACCCAGGTGTCCCTATCATGAAATGACCTTACCTTGAAAGCCCTCTGCATGTTTAATAGTTTCCTATTGCTGTTGTGTTTGGGTGTCTTGTGCCTGCCAACCAGCCAGGACGGTTCCTTCCGGAAGCTCCATGAGAGAATCAGTTCCACGGCTCTTCCAGCTTCTAGAAGCTGCCCACAGTCCCCGGCTCCTGGCCGCACCACTCCAATGTCTGTCTCCACAGGGACATCGACACCCCTGCATCCCTCTTAAAATGTGATTACATTTAGGGCCCACCTGGACAATCCACAATGATCTCCTCATCTGACGGTCCTGCAAAATCTCTTCTGTGGCATAAGGTGACACATTCACAGGTTGCAGGGATCAGGGTGTGGACATGGACTCAGCCAACCACACATGCCCTGGACCCGTAGCAAATTGCTCTCTTGGCCACCGCCATCTGCAGCTCTGCGTAAGCCATGCCCTTGGTTTTCTTCATTCTCAAGCATCCGTGTACATAATTGCCCCTAATTCACAGGCTGCTCAGTTTGCTATTTTAAGCTCCGTGTAAATGGGTTTACAGCACAGGTGTGCTTCTGCAACTTGTGTTTCACGTTCAACATAAAGGGCTCTGTGCGCTCATGTTCACGCCTCTGTGCCAGTGTGCCGCTGCACGGTGCCCACGCTATCGTCTGTCTCTTGTGTGTGGATGGCATGTGCTTGTTTCCCCACAGGTGGCTAACCCCTAGCTTCGCACAGTATTTGCACCTTTTTTTTTTAAATTCTTTAATAACCCATAATAGATGCAGACCCCTCAGAGAGTACCCCCTCCCCAGTGCAGACCCTCCTTGGCTCACAGGGACATGCAGAGTATTCTGAGGTTCTGTGAAGCATCTCTCTGTGGCCTGTGTTGTTAGATGTAATTTCCCCCTTAACACATGGAATGCCTAGGCCCTAATCCTGGCCCAAACCCCAGTCTGTGCCCCAGAGGTGAGAACGTGCCCCTCCCCACTTCGAGGGGGGTCAGTCAGTGAGGGTCCCAGCACTCATTTGGGTCTGTGTCTGTCTCCCATCTTCCGCCTGAAGACTTGTGTGCTACCATGGCACGCCCTCGCTGGGGAGAACCCTTTCCAGGTCTCTTCCAGCTCCTGGGGGCGGGTGGCAGTTCTCATTACGGGCTGGCTTGCGGCTGCACGGCTCTGACTTCAGCCTTCTCACCAAGCGGCCAGCCCTCTGTCTTCTCTTCCTTCCTTCTCTGGAAGGACACTTGTCATGGATTTAAGGCCCACCTTAGATCCTGGGTGATCTCAGCTTGGGACTGTTAATCACATCTGCATAGAGTCTTTCTCCAAATAGGATACTCACAGGGTCTGAGTGGATACGCCTTTGGGGGCCACCATCCAATGCATTCGGGAGGGTGGGGCAGCTTTGAGATTCTGGGGCACCCACACCAGCCCCCTCAGCCTACTGCTATCTTCACAGGACTTGGAGTAAAATATGAACTGAGGGGGGCCCCTCAGTTCCCACAGACCAAGGGAAGCACTGAGCCTCTCGCTTCCCCGAGTGCCCACTTTAGTGACCACAGGTACCGGTGTGCAGAGGTAACAACCAGACAGGATGGGGCGAGAGCCTCAGGGAGCAGTGTTCTTTCTGAGTCTGTGGGCTGCAGTGAGGAGTCCTAGATTTGTGATTAGATCCTGAGCCCTGTCCTAAACCATGGCCACCAGCCTGAGTGGCCCCCACATATGGATGGCATGCGTGGCAAATTCAGACCCCAAGGCCACAAGGAGGAAAGGTTGCTGCCCTGTAGGGTGGGTCAACAGCCCCATGGGAGATGGACAGCGGCAGGGCCAGGCCAGGAAGGGGTGCTCCCTGACCCCTGCTGTCCAGCTGCAAGGGGAGAATAGGACGGGGGGATAGTGACAGAAGACGGGAGAGCTCTCTGAGTAGGGGTCCTGGGACCACCACTCTTGCCTCCACAGCCACTCATGTTGGGGTAGGACCACAGCCCGGCTGCCCCGTGCCAGGAACCCCGGACGTTGTCCCCTGAGGGGTTGGACTGTGCTTCCCCGGGGTCTGGGTACCCTGTGTGTCCCAGGAGGGCTGTGTGTCCAGGGGGTGACAGACAGACAGCTCTGTGTCCTGCGCAAGTTTGTATGGGGGGGGGGTGTCTATACTTCCATATACTTCCACTTCTCACTTCGATCCATTTTGCAGTTTTTGTGTACATTTTACTTCTATACACCGTAAAAAACGTATAATGCAGTTACTATTTTTACCTACCCATCTTTTCAATCAATCAAAAATAAGCAAAAGTCTCTTACACTTAGTTTCTATGATTCCTGGGGGGTGGGGCTCTGGTCACATCTGGGGCTGTGGGCCCTGACTTCTCTGAATCCCCGCCCGATGGGCGGCCCTCGGACCTCCTCTGAGCAGGTAGATTCTCCGCCGCCGCCGCCGAACCCGCCCCGCGCCCAGCCGCCCAGGCCCCGCCCCAGCCGCCCAGGCCCCGCCCCAGCCGCCCAGGCCCCGCCCCAGCCCGAGGCCCGCCTCCCTCCGCTCAGGCCCCGCCCCCGACGCGGCCTCCGCCCCCTCGCACGTGACGCTCTCGGTGCTCCCTCTCCGCCCTGGCCGGGCCCAGGTGGATGAGCTCGGCGCTCCTCGGCTCCCTGGCTGCGCGCGCACTCACGTCCGCCCCTCGCTTCCGGCGCGGTGGCCTCCGCCAGGCAGACGGGACCCCGGCGCCCGGCCTCCCTCAGAACATGCGGCGCTGAGGAGCGGCGGACCCTTCGCGGCGGCGCCATGAACCTCCTGCCGTGTAACCCCCACGGCAACGGGCTGCTCTACGCCGGCTTCAACCAAGATCACGGTAAGGGAACCCCTGCGCGCGCCCGGGCCCCGACCCGGCCTCTTCTGGAGTCCCCCGGCCGGGCCGGCTCCCCGCAGACGCCCCCGACCGGTCCCCTCTCCCGAACCCCCCCACAGGCCCAGCTCGCCCTCCCCGAACACCTGCCAGCGCGGCCGGGTCCCGCCCCCGACGCTCCTCGCGGGGACTGATCCCTCCCCCGACTCCCTCCTGCCCGGCCCCTCCCCCAACGCTGCTGGCGCGGCCGAGCCCCTTCCCCGACGCCCCCCGACCCTCCCCGGCCCCCTCCCCAAGGCCGTCCTCCCGCCGCCGCTCCCGCTCCGGGCGGGCCCCTCGCTCCGGACTTTGTGGAGCCCCGGGGCGGCGGCCGCACCCACTCGCGGCCCCCCCCCTCCCCCGGCTGGGCGCCAACCCGGCTTCGCTCCGAAACCCCGCTTCTCCGCGTCCTCGCGCGGGGTCCCGGCACGGAAGCTGTGGAGGCTTCTCCGCCGCGTTCTTGGACTTTCCCTGACGGTTTGCGCGGGCCTAGCGACCTCGTGGGGTGGGGGTCTCCCGTCGCCCTGCCGGGGGCTCTCCCCAGGGAGTCCGCGAACTACGCCGGCGAAGCGCCGCGTGAAGCCCGAGCGCGTGGAAGGACTTGATGGTTGGTTATGCCCGTGGGGGGAACGCGCCTCGACTCCCCGCACACTCGACTCCAGCTGAGGCCCCGGAGCGGGTTTAAGCCCCTCCCGCAGCCGCGTCCGGGAAGGCCCGCAGGGGGCGGGCGGGGCGGGATCGGATCTGCCGAGCTGCCTCCGCTGCGGGTTTCCTGGTTTTGCTCCCGGCAAGAGCCGGGTGACAGCTGCTGCCCTGGGGCCGACTTCTGACGGCTTTTGCGTGTAGCTTTGGAAGTTTTATCTCTGAGGGGAATCCGGGAATTGCTGCAGGGTCCCGTTTTTTGGGGACTCGCTGGAGGACGGCGAGTTTACTTCTTGCCATCGAGGTCGTGGAGGGCTTCTTGGAGGAGGTGGATGACCGACGGGGCGGGGGGAGGGTTGGGAAGGGTGTGCGTGCTGCGGGCTGAGCGCTGGCTTTGGCCGGGCAGGACTGCACGGATTGTGGAAGAACGTGTTCGTGACGAGCGAGGTAGGAGTTTGCGGCCAGATGTTGGGAGTTGGGCAGTTAACGTGGCCCAGCGTTTAGGGGGTTGATAACCGGACGAGGCCAGAAGGGTTTTTAATGGGGCTTGATAATCCCTGGGAGCTCTTTACGGAATTAACGGTGATACAACAACTCTTCAAAAAATGTTTTCAGTGGAAAGAGTTGGGTGTCTGGTAGGGAGGAGGGTACCTGTTGCGTTTACAGAAGCAGAACAGCTGGGCTACTTGAGTGTTTAGTGCAAGAGGGTCGTCCTCCGTACCTGCCTTGTTGCTGGACAAGGCGTCTGTGTCAAGTTTCAGTACAGTGATTGAGACTCATGATGATGCTGATTTTTTAAGAAGCCAGTGAAGTTTATAGTATTTTTATAAAGACTTCATCAAACTTTTTTCTTAACATTTATTTTTGAGAGAGAGAGATTGCGCACGGGGGGCGGGGGAACGGAGACCGAGGACCCTAAGCGGGCTCTGCCCTGAGAGAGCAGAGCCTGGTGGGGGCTGGAACTCCCCCAACCATGAGGTCATAAACGGAGCCACCCAGGTGCCCCAAAGATTGTTTTTAAAATATGATTGTGGCTCTTAAAAGGGTCTATTTCAGTTGTCTGAAAAATTCCCTTTTGGAAACCCAGCTCATTTCATTGTAACAATTTATAAGTAAAGTTAATGTTTTTGAAGAAAAATAAATGCCTTTATACTTAAGCTTCTGGTTACCTTTGGGTTAATTCTTTATAATATAAATTTATGCAAGATGGTTAAGTTTGTTACATTTTGTTTTTACTTATACTGATTTTTAGTTTTTGCATAGCTTAAATTTGTTTTTAAATGTTTATTTTTGAGAGACAATGTGAGCAGGGGAGGGAGAGAGAGAGGGAGACACAGAATCCAAAGCAGGCTCCAGGAACAGGGCCTGACGCGGGGCTCCAGCTCACTTACCGTGAGATCATGACTTCAGCTGGTAGGACACTTAACCGACTGGGCCACTCAGGCACCCCAAGCATTTTTTATTTTAATTTTTTTTTTTAATGTTTTATTTATTTTTAGGAGAGAGAGAGACAGCGTGAGCAGGGGAGGGTCAGAGAGAGAGGGAGTCACAGACTGAAACAGGCTGCAGGCTCTGAGCTGGCAGTCAGCACAGAGCCCGACGCGGGCTCGAACCCACGAACCGTGAGATCATGACCTAAGCGAAAGTCGGACGCTTAACCGACTAAGCCACCCAGGCGCCCCAAGCATTTTTAAAATACATTTTTAAAAAAAAATTTTTTAATGTTTTATTTATTTCTAGGAGAGAGAGAGAGACAGCGTGAGCAGGGGGAGGGTCAGAGAGAGAGGGAGTCACAGACTGAAACAGGCTCCAGGCTCTGAGCTGGCAGTCAGCACAGAGCCCGACGCGGCCTCGAACCCACAAACCGCGAGATCATGACCTGAGCGAAAGTCGGACGCTTATCCGACTAAGCCACCCAGGCGCCCCTTAAAATACATTTTTAATGTTTATTTTGAGAGAGACAGCCCGGGTGTGCACAAGTGGGGGAGGGGCGGGGAGAGAGGGACGGTGAGAATACCAAGCAGGCTCTGTACTGCCAGCCAGTTCAGAGCTTGATGTGCGGCTGGATCTCAGAAATGGTGAGATCTTGACCTGAACCAAGATCAGGAGTCAGTTATCCAACCAGTTGAGCCACCTAGGCGCCCCCAACTTTTTTTTTTTTTTTTTTAAGTTTATTTTGAGACAGAGAGTGAATACAAGTAGGGGAGGGGCAGAAGGAGACAGAGTCCCAAGCAGGCTCTGAGATATCAGCACAGAGCCCTACTTGGGCTTGAATCCAGGATGATGACCTGAGCCCAAACCAAGAGTCTGACACTTAACCGACTGATCCAATCAGGCACCCCTAATTTTTATTTATCATTTTAACCTCTCATTGCAACTTTTGGCCTAGAAATCATTGGTGATTTGTTTTTTTAATTTTCTTACATGAAATATAGTTTACACACAACATTACGTTTGTTTCAGGTGTACAAGAAATCATTTTTAAAAGGGCTTTCATAATTTTAAATGTTCAGACTTTATCTTCTAAAGATAATTTGCACTATGGTCTTCAAGACTCTTAAATGTTGAGATGTACATTTCTTTAACTTGGCTGCCTAGTTTTCTCTTTATCCTTTGGGAAACACAAATTTTTGAGTATATGCCCTTCTCTATGTACAGTACTTGCTTATCCTGCCTGGAGCAGGATCCAAGGCCACAGATTCCTTGACCTACTTCACTGTAGTTACAGGAAATAGGGGTGTATTTGCTCGTGGGCTGTACATAAGCAGTCCGTGCAGGCACCTCAGGGACACTGCAGGTTCGGTTCCAGACCACCGCAGTCGATGGACTGTTACAGTACAGTGAGTCAAATGAGTGTTTTGACTTCCCAGTGCTTCTAAAAGTTATGTTTACACCACATTGTAGTCTGTTACGCGTGCAGTACCATTCTGTCTAAAAGAACCCACTGTGTGTGCCTTATTAAAAAATACTTCATTGCTAAAAAATGCTAGCCGTCATCTGAGTTTTAGTGATTTATAATCACTGGCCACAGTGGATCACCATAACAAATATAACAATGGAAAAGTCCAAAATACTGCTAGAATTAGCAGAATGTGAGACCGAGACCTGAGCGAGCAGATGCTGTGGAAAAATGGTGCCGATAGACTTGCTCGAGGCAGGGTTGCCACAGGTCTTCCATTTGTAAGAAACATGTCTGTGAAGTGAAAGGAAACCAGGCATGCCTGTGCGTGGGAGAGTGCCCTTCAGAGATTCCGATGCCCGTGTCCGCACCACCAGCTGACCCAAGGGTGTGTGGGGTCACCCGCTGTCAGTTCCTCTGTGGGAAAAGGGACTATTAAGACAGCAAGGATAATGCCTAGCCTCCTGAGAGAGTGTTTTCCAGCTTTTGGCGTTTTTAATAGTTTTCTAACTTTTTATTAACGTACGCAGAACTTACAGAAAAGTGCACATATCCTAAGTCTTCGGCCTGATGAGTTTTCCAAACTGAACCCAGCACCCAGGTTAAGAAACTGAACCTATGGGCGCCTGGGGGCTCAGTCAGTTGAGTGTCTGACTTCGGCTCAGGTCATGATCTCACGGTTCGTGGGTTTGAGCCCCATGTCGGGCTCTGTGCTGACAGCTCGGAGCCGGGAGCCTGTTTTGGATTCTGTGTCTCCCTCTTTCTCTAACCCTCTCCTGCTCATGCTCTCTCTCTCTCAGAAATCAATCAATCAATAGAAACTGAACCTACCTGGCCATCTGTCTGTGTTCCTTCCAAGCTACTGCCGATTAGTTTTGCTTGTCTTTGTACATAATTCTTGTTCCTGATTTTTTTTTAATATATTTTTTTTTATTTATTTCTAGGAGAGAGAGAGAGACAGCGTGAGCAGGGGAGGGTCAGAGAGAGAGGGAGACACAGACTCCGAAATAGGCTCCAGGCTCTGAGCTGGCAGTCAGCACAGAGCCCGACGCGGGTCTCGAACCCACGAACCGCGAGATCATGACCCAAGCGAAAGTCGGACGCTCAACCGACTAAGCCACCCAGGCGCCCCTCTTGTTCCTGATTTTTTAAAAGAACTTTTTAAAAGACCTTTTTTTATGTTTGTTTTTGAGAGAGACAGAGAGTGCAAGTGGGACTTGTGTGGGACTGTGGGACTGTGACCTGAGAAGTCGGATGCTTAAGTGACCAAGCCTCCCAGACACCCCTTATTTCTGATTTTTTTTAATTCAACATGGTGTTTGTGAGATATTTTCCACATTGCCGAGTATCATTATAAATCATTCTCATTGATGCATAGTGTTTTTTGTGTGAATATGTCATAATTTATTCACTCTACCATTGGCGGGGCATTTAGGTAGGTTCCCAGGTTTTGGAGTGAGAGCGCTGCTTAATGCTGTATGAAAGCGCTGCTGTGAACATTCCAGTGCGTGCCTTTTGCGAACAGATGTCGTCGTTTCTGCCAGGCATGCACGCTGAGGAGTAGAAGTGACAGCTGTAGTACGCGGTGCGGGGTGGTCTGCGGGTGCCGTCCACCAGGCTGGGAGCGCCCCTGCCTCTCCATCCGCTCGATACTTGGTGTTTTCTACCAAAGTGGCTGTTTTGCTTGGTGTTAATTGGACTGTTAACAACCTGCTGCGTGACTTGGAGGCAGTGGCCCTGGTCATTCACAGTGACCTTGACAGGGTTTTAAGAGTTCGGCTTGTTTACAGGTGGGAGGAGGTCATGGGAGACCTAAGCCACCTTCCGGAAGGCCACACCGTAGCGGCCCGTTCCTCCCCTGCTCCGGTCTGGAGTGCTGTGCGTGCTGGGATTCCTGCTTGCAGCTCTGCACCAGGAGCCGTGGACTTGCCAGGACTCTGGAAAGGCTGCTTTCTCTGGACCCTCTGCTTTTGCCCGTTCAGTCCCAGGGCCCTTAGCGGAGTCCCCACTGAGATGACTAACCGGTCTTTCTCACACTTCAGGATGCTTTGCATGTGGGATGGAAAATGGATTCCGAGTCTATAACACTGATCCACTGAAAGAAAAAGAGAAACAAGGTAAGGAGTAACTGACATTTCATGCTTTCTCCTTTTTTCTAACCTTCAAAGAATCTACATTTTCTCTTACAGATGGGGAGGGGCTGGTTTTGAGAAGTAAATAGGAGGTCCTTGGCCCTCCTTCAGCCTGGACGGGGCCTTCCTCTTTTTTCTTTGAGCTGGTGCTGGTGCCCAGCTCTGCAGGGCCCTGATCCAGTGCTGATCCAGTGGGTGTGGCCCGACTCTGATTTCTTGGGTGAACGTGAACTTTGAAACGTCATGTGTCTTTGCCCTGTCTTCAGTTCTGGCTGTCCTGGGCGGGCACGGTGTGGTTGGCACAGGCCATTTTACTCATCCTGTTCAATGTGAAATTGTAGAGAGCTCAAGCGATGGTTTAATTCAGCACATGGGATGCCCAACTCTTGATAAATGACCACTTAGAAAATATTATCTGTAGCCATAAATTATAGTTGCTTCTGTTTACTTATTTCAGTGTCTTCAATTATGTTTTTGTGGAATACAAGTTTCAGAAGCTTCTTAAGTGGACTTAGCGAGAATCAGGACTTCTGTTGGCAATATTAAATAATGGTGGTCTTTTTGCTTTTTGACAGGAAAAAGTGTTATGTTTTACAGGTGGAATTTTTTCAGTCTACACCCCCGTCCCCCCAGTGTATTTTTCTTAATCTTTTGGTGTCTCCTGGTCTTTACTTGCTGGGAGCATGAAGCACTGCCAACAGATGAACAAATCTCAGACAAAGTCTTAAAAATGAGAAACATCCTTTTTTTTCCCTTGGATATGTGGTTTTGATTTTTATTCAGTGCAAAAGCTAGATTTTTTTTTTTTTTTTTAAATGCTAGAGCTGTTTCTTATTTGTAAGAGGAAGTTCCTGTATCCTGGTGCCCCACTAAATAGCCCCCTTCCGTTTTACAACTGATAACCTAACCTCAAGGATTTTCAGAAATCTTTAAAAAAAAATTTTTTTTTTAATGTTTATTATTTTTGAGAGAGAGACAGAGAGCAAGCAGGGGAAGGGCAGAGAGAGGGAGACACAGAATCCGAAGCAGGCTCCAGGCTCTGAGCTGTCAGCACAGAGCCTGGCTTGGGACTCAGATTCACAGACTGCGAGATCATGACCTGAGCTGAAGTCAGCTGCTTAACCAACTCAGCCACCCCGGCGCCCCAGAGATTTTCAGAAATCTTTCTGGCAGTGGAATCGCTTTGTCAAGTGCAGTCTTTGTACAACAACCCTGACGTGTAAAACAGTAAGTGGTGCTTTGTATCTAGGAGTTTATTTTATAAGTGGAGGTCTCTGACTTTCATATATTAGAGAACGACAGTGTAGCTGGTAGGTAAGGACTTAGATTTTTTTTTTTTCCTAGGAGAGAGAGAGAGAGAGACAGCGTGAGCAGGGGAGGGTCAGAGAGAGAGGGATATACAGACTCTGAAATAGGCTCCAGGCTCTGAGCTGGCAGTCAGCATGGAGCCCGACGCGGGGCTTGAACCCACGAACCGTGAGATCATGACCTAAGCGAAAGTAAGATGCTTAACCGACTAAGCCACCCAGGCGCCCCTGGTAGGTAAGGACTTAGATGCTGGGTCCTCACTGTTTAGGTGGAATCTGGCTCTGCCCCTTACTAGGTGGCTGTGTGACCTTGGGCAAGTGCCTCACCTTCTCCTGGCTTCACTTTCTTTGTATGAAATGAAGGTGGTAACGGTCTGCTTTCTAAGGTTATTGTGGAGATCACTGATTTAGAATATTTAAGACACGTAGATTAGTGCCTCGCACAGATAGGTAGTGCTCCACAAGCTTGTGCTGATAATTTCTCAGTCTAGCAGTAGTGTGCTCTTAGAGAATGAGTCTGTGAGCGGTGCAGGCCGTGGTGGGAGTCTCCTGTCAGTCTTCTAAGTCTCTGACTTTTAGTTGCTTAGTGAATCAAGACAACTCTCCTTTATATGGATATTTGTTACAAAGTACTTTGAAACAGTTTCATTTGCAGATTTCAGGATACTTTTTACTTAAAGTGACCCAGAAAGGCAGATTCCAGACTTAGCTTCAAAGTTGAATCAGTAGTAGTATATTCGCAACTGTTGTAATTGGTGAGATGTTGGTACCGAATTCAGGACGAGAAGCACCTAAAAGTCTGAGTTCCATGCCGAGGGCAGTGGCTTCCTGCTCTGCTGAGCTGCCTGGGACGGTGCTATGCTGTGCTTTTTGACGGTGCATCTTATTTATTTTTAACGTTCATTTATTTTGAGAGAGAGTGCAGGCATGAGGGAGGGGCAGAGAGAGAGGAAGAGAGAGAAGCCCAAGCAGGCTCCACACAGCCTGACGCCGGCTTCGGACTCATGAACTGTGAGACCACGACCTGAGCCGAAATCAAGAGTCTGATGCTTCACCGACTAAGCCACTAGGTGCCCCTTGAAGGTGTGTTTTAATAAAGCCACCTCTGTAACTTGTAGGTTGGTCTGCTGTTACAGTTCTGGCATTTTACAACTCCACAAAAACAGGCTGGACCTCGTTCCTGTTTTATCTTGGTGGTTTCCTTTCCTCAGTGAGGAGGAAGGAAGCGTGCCTGCGTTTTAGCCGTCACCCCAGACTGGGGCTGTCAGCCTTGTCATCTCCAGTCTGCCTGTGGCACCGAGTAGGTGACATTGGCCCAGAGCCCCTGGGAGGGTTGCCTGGTGTGGTCCAAGCGTAGGACTCGGATTCACATCTGAGCATATGCTATAAGGTTCAAGAATGATGAATTTGGATAAAATATGATACCCAGTGATTATAGAGACATAGAAAGTACTAGTAAAAAGTTACACCTGCACTGTTCATTTGGAAACACAACTCTCCCGCAGTGCAGAGGTGATTGGAGCTTGTACAGCTCATGCTCATGGAGCTTACACCACCTGGGAGGGGGGCGAGGGTTCAGAGGTTTCCTGTCTGCAGTGCTCCCCGCTGTGCCCTCCTTGTGACCCTGCTCACACACGTCATGTTGGCAGCCATCTGTGGGGAACGAGAGAGGAGACAGAGACCTAGAAAGAGCACCATGTGACTGAGGTGGAGTGCAGGTGAGGACTGCTTTTCTTTGAGCCAGCTGGGTGGTGGTCAGGGTGTCTTCTAGTGTCTAGTGCCCCACTGGCGCTGGGGGTACAGTCGTGCATAAGAGGGGCAGGGTCCTTGGTGTGACACACCAATTATCCTATACTGTATTCATACAATAAAGCTAAAGAAAAGAAAATGTTATTAAGAAAATCGTAAGAAGGGTGTCTGGCTGGCTCAGTTGGTAGAGCATCCAACTCTTGATCTCATGATCATGGGTTTGAGTCCCACATTGGGTGTAGAAATCACTTAAATAAATAAAACTTAAAGACAAAGTAAGAAAATACATTTATAGTATCAGACCATATTTATCAAAAAAAATCTGCATATAAGTGGACCCATGCCATTCAGTCCCATGTTGCTCAAGCATCAAGTAGATAGTCCCTCCTTTCTAGGGTTTCTACATGGCCTTGGACTGTACGAGAATGAGCTGATGAACTTTGGGATCATCTTGAGTAGCCATGACTGGAGGTAGAAGTTGGTCTTCTGTGAACTTCTAACTTTAAGAGGCTCTGATTCCTCACCTGCCCTTTACTATGCCCTCATGGTGCCAGGAGCCCCAGTCCTTGCTGACCAGAGTGGAGAGCCGGAGAGAGCTGGACGGGCTGTTCTGTTCTGTAATGGAAACAGTCCAGAGTAGGGTTTGCTTCTGGGAGCCCCCGACTTCTCATCAGGTCCCCATCACCTTCCCTGAGCAAGTGCTATTGGTCTTCTTGTGTCATGGAGGCGTTCTGAAAATCTGCTGACATTTTCCTCTTAATGTAATTCACAAAAATTTTTGAGCATTTCAAACTTCAATGGAAGAGGTGTTTAAAGCGGTAAACTGCTTTTGTATGAAAGCATTTAGCATGTTTTCTTAGAGCTTAGACATTTTACTACCCCTTAAAATATGAGTTTGTATATTTCATACATTTTGGAGCGTTGGCTTCTAAGGGTTCTGTGTGCTCAGCACTTAGACTGGAAGCATGGTTGATGAGGATGGGCTACGGAGAGGAGTCCAAAGTCCCCGGCTCACTCCGTCCCTGCCAGCAACCCGTCTTGTCTCTGATGGCAGAGAGCTCTATACAGACTCGTACAGTCAGATACATAAATGCCGAGTGCTACTTTTTCACTGTTTTCTTGTCTTTTTTAAAATTGTAAGATCCACATAGTAACTTGTTTTTACTATCGTTTCAGAATTTCTAGAAGGAGGAGTTGGCCATGTTGAAATGTTGTTTCGCTGCAACTATTTAGCGTTAGTCGGTGGCGGGAAAAAGCCAAAATACCCTCCTAACAAAGGTAAACTGGTTGTGTGCCTCCTAACCATGTGTTGTAATTTCTGGAAGTTTCTAGAATGTCTTTGTGTTTGTGGCTACATTTGCTCCTCCCTGGTAGCCTGTGAAATATGAAGGACTGGTCACTGACAAGCATCCAGAGTGAGTCTTGTCTCTGCTGCTCTTAGGAGAAGTGTGTGACAAGGGTCACTTGTTCCCATCGACATAAAGCACGTTTTTTTTTAAATTTTTTTTTTTAATTTTTTTAAATTTATTTCTAGGAGAGAGAGAGAGAGAGACAGCGTGAGCAGGGGAGGGTCAGAGAGAGGGAGTCACAGACTGAAATAGGCTCCAGGCTCTGAGCTGGCAGTCAGCACAGAGCCCGATGCAGGGCTCGAACCCACGAACCGTGAGATCATGACCTAAGCGAAAGTCGGACACTTAACCGACTAAGCCACCCAGGCGCCCCGAAAGCATGTGTTTTTTGATTAATGTTGGCTAAATATGGGGCATGCTGTGCCTCTGGACTCCATTTTGTTCCGGGCATTCACCTGTGGGTTGGTATCATAGTGTTATAAGTTCGTTTTAAAATAAGGTGTAGTAAGGGTTTTCCCTGCAGAGAGCCATCGACTCAGAGAAACTTGGAGTTTTGTTGCCACGTAGAACAAAAATCACTGTGGCCTTTGGCTCTAGGTTGAAGCGTATTGTTTTGTGTGTGTGTGTGTGTGTGTGTGTGTGTGTGTGTGTAAAGAGATGGCAGTACAAAAGTCTGGCTTTTTAAAATTAGTTTCAAAATAAAAAAAAATAAAATTAGTTACTTTCTTAAAGTTTATTTTTAGAGTTTTATTTTAGAGTTTATTTTAGGCAAATGGGGGAGGGGCAGAGACAGGGAGACACAGTATCTGAAGCAGGCTTCAGGCTCGAGCTGTCAGCACAGAGCCCAGCGCAGGGCTCGAACTCATGAACTGAGACCATGATCTGAGCCGAAGTCAGATGCTCAACTGACTGAGCCACCCAGTTGCCCCCAGAAGTCTGGCTTTTAAAGTCAGGGAGAAACAAAAATGTTTACCAACCACAGTTGTGTACTTCACATCTGTAAACCACGTGTCTCCGGGGGGAGGAGAAAAAGGAGGAATGCCAGAAGAAGTGGCAGGTGGGTGAGGACCGATCCAGGGAGCGTGGTCAGGAGAGTAGTCCTCTCTGTCTTAGGAATGTTCTAGTTTAGAAGTGATGTGTGAGACTGGAGATGCCAGAGGTTGGGGGCAGAGATGGGAGCCCTTGTTCACAGGACGGAGTGGGGGAGAGAGAAGCAAGTGGGGTTGTCAGAGTCCAGTGCTGGTGAGCCTGGCGGCCCCGGAGGACTATGGGATTGGAGCCCACTGGTTCCAGAGTGGGTGGGGGGTGGGGAGGAAGTGGATAGCTTTCTTTCCAGGTTGGGCAGGAAGGGAAGGTTCCAGGAGGTGCCTTGGGTGTGAGGATGAGCTGGAGGTCTGCTTGAGACCATGTGGCTGGGAGTAGCCTGGGCCAACATGGGAGCGAAGAAAGAGCACAGAAGGGTGCAGTGTCCCGAATGACCCTTGGCAGGTGTTGGGGTCCTGGCTTCCAGCTCTCAGAGGAGCCTGGTGGACGGTGTGTATAGGGCTGGAGATGGAACCCCACCCACAGCGGTGGGCACGGACTCCCCAGCTGGCTGCTACTGGGGCTGGAGGGCAGGAAGTCTGGGTTGCTGTCTAGGTCATGGGCAGTGTGGCTTGGGTAAGCAGAACCCGTGGCTGGAAGAGACCATGCAGAGTGAGCTGGAAGCTGCTGTGCTCACAGGGTTGGGCTTCACTGTGGAATAGGAATGATTGTCCCTGGGCTGCTTGGGGACGGGCACTGTGTCCCTGGGTCAGTTTTTGCCTTTCCTTGAAGCGTTTTTTAATTTATTTCTGAGAGAGAGAGAGACAGACAGACAGAGACAGCGTGAGTAGGGGAGGGTCAGAGAGAGAGAGAGAGATACAGAATCTGAAACAGGCTTCAGGCTGTGAGCTGTCAGCCCAGGGCCCGATGTGGGGCTCAAACCCACGAACTGTGAGATCATGACCTGAGCCGAAGTCGGACACTTAACCGACTGAGCCACCCAGGCGCTCCTCCTTGAAGCATTATATTGATGATTGATGAGGAAAGGGAGTCTGGAGCCTGGCCCCTCCTGTGGATCTGTTGGGTGAGAACTCCTGGAGCTCTCTCGAGCGAGAGTGGTTGGACTGGTTAATCTCTGGGGTCTCCTTCACCTGTAACATCTTCTCTGTAAAAAAAAAAAAAAAAAAAAATCCAAGAAGTGAACATCTTAGAAAAATTACAGAGTTTCTTTCTAACAGAAATTTTGAGTAAAATTTAAATTTACTTTTTGTAGAGTGCTAAAGGTATTTAAAAAAAAAAATTGGTCTGTTTAAGCTTTTTAAGATTAAGAATTTTTTCGGGGCACCTGGGTGGCTCAGTTTGTTAAGTGTCTGACTTCAGCTCAGGTCATGATCTTGCAGTTTGTGGTTCGAGCCCTGCTTCGTTGGGCTCTGTGCTGACAGTTCAGAGCCTGTAGCCTCTTCGGATTCTGTGTCTCCCCTTCTTTCTGCTCCTCCCCTGCTCATGCTCTGTCTCTCTCTGTTTCTCAATAATAAGTAAATGTTTAAAAAAAAAAGTTAAAAAATTTTTTTTCTCAATAATGTCAAAATTACTTCCTGAACTTCCTCTTTGTACTTTCACAGTTATACATTAAGGTACATGGTGTTAAAATGTGAAGGGTCTCGTGTCTTTGGTCTTTGAATCACAATAAGACATGACTGGGGCAGGCTGGGGTCATGGTGGGAGAAGGCACTGTGCTGTTCTGGCAGAGCCAGGGCCTTTTATTTACTTATTTTTTTGAGTCAGGAGCTTGGAGGACAGAAGAACTCCAGAATTAGTGAATGTACCTTTACTGTCAGGAACGATATTAAAAGATAGACATGCAAAATCCTGCGCAGAACATTGCAGATTTCCAGCACACAGGAAAGGCGGCCCCCAGCCCTTGGGGACACCAGAGTCTTTGGATTTTTCTCACTGCTCAGGGTGTTGCTTCTGGTCACTTTTCCTTTTGTGAGTGTGAAGTCAAGCTGCTGGTTCTGGGCCTTCCTCGTGCTGTTTCCGGAAAAAAACTTCTTTAACATTTATTTGTTTATTTTTGAGAGAGAGAGAGAACAAGGAGAGGACGGGCAGAGAGAGAGAGAAAACCCCAAGCAGGCTTTGCACCATCAACGCAGTGTGCAGTGTGGGGCTGGAACCCACGAACCTCAAGATCATGACCTCAGCCGAAACCAAGAGTCAAACGCTCAACCGACCAAGCCGCCCAGGCGACATGAGAAATTTCTGCAAATAGAGTTCACTTGGATTTGTGACCCCCTTGATGTGGTTAATCTTTGGGATTCCATCTGGTTTGGGCCAGTTTGCATTGTTTTGAATTGCAGACTTTGTGGTGTTAGGTTGCAGAGTCAGGGAAAGTTTACTTCTGACCTTCTTTATGAGTTCAAGGGTAGGCTTGCCCTTTGCCTGGAAGGCTGCTACTTTATTGACGTGAGCCATTGACTGAGGTTCTGTCCCACCCAAGAACGTGCTAGTGCCTCAGGGCCCTCTGAGGAGGAGCCCGCTTTCAGGATTTGTTAAATGAAGAGATTTCTCAAACCATGATGGCATTTGAAAGGAGTAGGAACAGAAGTCTTTGCTTCAGTTTTGAATGGTTAGAAGTTTTAACCCTTCAGTAGTGAATAATTTTACAGAAGTTTGGTAGTTCCCCTACTTGTTATCTCTTGATTTGAAATTCCGGTCACTGAGTCCATTTTGGCAAAACTTGCAAGTGAATCCCACCTCCAGGACTCAGGCTGGCCATGGTGGCGGGGCCTTGAGGGGACACATTCTTCCCTCCCTCCCTTGGTCACCTGGCCCATGACCTACTGAGAAAGCTTTATTTTTCCTTGCCTCACACCCTTCCTAGACAGCTTTGTGAGAGACTGATGGATGGAGGAACCGGAGACTGCATAGCCCCCTCTTCCCCAGTACAGGGCTGGTCGCGCCCCATGTCCTTCAGGCTGTGCCTTTCCTCAGCTCTGGGATGCAGACTCCCAGCCCATCAGGAAGCACCGCAGGGGGGAGAAGAGCAGACACAGTCGGGTGGGGGCAGAGAAATCCCTGGCCCCGCTTTTTTTATCCCTTCCAACTGAAGCCTTTCTTTCCTTGACCTAGGTGTGTCTCCGGCACCTGAGTGGTAACTGGTTAGGCTTGCCTTTGGCTCCATCTGGTGGAGCCCAGGGTGGGGGAAGTTCGCCTGAACAAGAAGTGAGGTTGGCAGAGGAGGCGTGTGTGCATGTCTGTGTGGGTACACGTGCATGTCTGCGTGTGCATACATGTGCGCATGCATATGCGCATGCGTGCCTGTGAGTGCGTGTGCGCGCATGAAGGCGAGAGAGGGAGATTGGCTGCAGGCGGTGGTGTGGAGCCTGCCGGGTACTGGAAGGGCAGAGGGAGGGAGTGGGGGAGCACCTGGTACCAGGGACAGCGTTTCGAGGGGGAGCTCAGGTGTCCAGGTGGGTGGCGACTTGAGCGGCAGGAGAGCAAAACCTGGTCAGAGGTTCATGGGGTGGGGAGGACCCCTTCAAGTGGCCCCAGCCCCCCACCTGTTTATTGGTGTGCCCATAAGTTCTTTCTGCAATTTCAGTGATGATCTGGGATGACCTGAAAAAGAAGACTGTTATTGAAATAGAGTTTTCTACGGAAGTCAAAGCAGTCAAACTGCGGCGAGATCGGTAGGTTTGCTGTCTAAGTGTTAAAAGGAGAATGGGTGGTTTCTCTGAAGATGGTTGACACATGGAAGGAAGAAGTGTGTTTAGGAAAATGTCTTCAGATGTCGTGACGGTAGTTCATGATCTAAGGACGCAGGGACACCTGTGTTGCCACAAAGGTGTGAATTTGTGAGCTTCCAGGGATGGCACAGAAGCAGTGACACTGGATGCGGCCGGCAGCCTCCAGCGGCTCTCGGGCCTTCAGAGACCTGTCCACATTCAGCATGTTCCCACTGGGGACACCAGGGGAGAGCCTGGACTTGCCTTGCTCTTAGTCCAGCCTTTCTAAATGCTGCCTCAGTAAATGATCCCCTTTGAAGGAAAAGGAAAGTTCGGAGACTCCTCAGGGGAAGGTCGCATTGATGACACCTGTGGAAGTAGCTTCTGCCAGCTGTTTACTCACGGGGCTCCGAACAGGGGCGTTCTGGTACATCGAGTGAGATAGACTTCCGGTGATTTGGATCGTAATGCATGATTTGTATCTTCTACTCAGTGTGGGAGGACAGAGGTGCTGAGCCAGGTGAATGCAGTAGGGGGCTGTCACCTGTCACACCTGCACTTTTGGGGTTGTGACTTTCAGTAACATCGGTTTTTAGGACCTTTTTTTTAATGTTTTATTTATTTTTGAGAGGTAGAGAGACAGTGTGAGTAGGGGAGGGGCAGAGAGAGAGGGAGACACAGAATCTGAAGCAGCTCCAGGCTCTGAGCTGTCAGCACAGAGCCCGACATGGGGCTCGAATCCACGAACCGTGAGATCATGACCTGAGCCAAAGTCGGACGCTTAACCGACTAAGCCACCCAGGCGCCCCTAGGGCCCTTTAATAATGCAGATACTTGAGCCAAATAGGGATCTTTCTAACATTTCTAAATTGTCAAGACGTATTTAAAAGTTTACAGAGAAATAATTTCTGCCTCATGATTCTTACTCTAGATGAAAAATTAGATGAAAATGTCTATAAATCTCAGAAAGGTCTGTTAGGCAGCTGGCAGCCATCTTGTTAACCAGTGTCTGCCACAGCCCCATGCTCACAGGTGACCTCCAAAGATCACTCCTGCGAGGGGCTCTGATGCCAGAGCGATCCTTCTGGATGGGCTCTTTGTACTAAGTTTCCAAGTGATAAGAACAAAAACCACAGAATGCTTGGGGCGCCTGGGTGGCTTAGTCGGTTAAGCGTCCGACTTTCGCTTAGGTCACGATCTCGCGGTTCGTGAGTTCGAGCCCCGCGTCGGGCTCTGTGCTGACTGCCAGCTCAGAGCCTGGAGCCTGTTTCAGTCTGTGTCTCCCTCTCTCTCTCTGACCCTCCCCTGCTCATGCTGTTTCTCTCTCCTAGAAATAAAAAAATTAAAAAAAAAAAAAATCACAGAATGCTTGAGTTTCGCTTTTGGGAATAGGAGTCCTGATTTTTTTTTTCTTTCCAGAATCGTGGTAGTTTTGGACTCAATGATTAAGGTGTTTACATTTACACATAATCCTCATCAGTTGCATGTCTTTGAAACCTGCTATAACCCTAAAGGTAAGCAATTCAGAGGTGTCACTGTGGAAATTGGCATCTTCACGTTCTGTCCAGGCGGACACAGACTTGTGCTTGACGCCCTTTCCTCCGGCCCGTCTTTGTCTGAGTGGCATTGCTCTGGTGAGACGGGGCCTGAGGCACATCCGGGACACCCTGAAGGAGACAGGCTCCTCCTTTTTTCCTTCTCCACCCCTTGCCTCGGGTCACTCCATTTTGCGCCCTGCCACGTGCTCACTTCAGAGCCTGGCCTGGTAGGCAGTGGCTCTGAGATTGCCTTGTATCACAGTCGGGGGGCGGGGGTGGGGTGGGGTGGTGAAGTTTGAGGGAGTTTTCACCGTCGTCGTCAGCCACTCAGGAGCCCCGCAGTTGTGTGTCTGCTGAGTTCTGAGGGGTTTTCTTCCACATTTTCTTTGCAGGGATCACAGATGATTGACTTTGCTATTCGTTATAGCATCTTAATTTTTTTTTAAATGTTTAGGTTTTTATTTTACCTTAGCTTTATTGAACTATAATATACATAAAATTCATTTTTTTAACGTCTATTTATTTGGGAGGGGGGTGCAGAGGGAGTGAGAATCGCAAGCATGCTCCACACCAGCAGCACAGAGCCTGACATGGGGCTTGATCTCCTGAACTAGGGGATCATGACCTGAGCTGGAATCAAGAGTCAGGCGATTAACTGACTGAACCATACAGGCGCCCCTCCCTCTAAGGCTTACCAGTTTCAAGTGTATTATTTGGTAATATTTAGTCATTGTAACACTTGTGTAACTACCACCAGAATCCAGACAAACCTGTAGCATCACCCAAAAACATTTCTTCAGGCAGTCCCTTTGCCCACCTCGTGCTTCAAGTTGTGCCTTTTCAGATGTGTTTGGTGTCTTTCTTTTAGCTTAGTATTTTTTGGATTTCTCCGTGTGTTCAGTAGGTATGATTGTTTTCCTTACTAAGTAATACCCCGTAGTACGGCTGTCCCACACTGTTAGCCACACTGGTGTTTTTCTGTGAATATTCACATACATGTCTGCATGGAGGTGGTATTTATTTCTCTTGGCTAAATACTGAAGAGTACAGTTGCGGGGTCCGGCTGTAGTTCTGGATCTGGCTGTGTTTTCTGGCCTCCCCATTGGTGATCTAGGAGAGCTCCTTAAAATTAGGTAGTGTAAGTCTTCCAATTCAATTTTGTTCTTTTACAAGAAAATTTGGCTATTCTGTGGCTTGCCGTTCCCTATAACTTTCAGTATTGCCTGGTCTGTCTCTTCAGGAAGCCTGCAGAGGCTGTAATTGTGACCACGCCGACCCTGCAAGGGGACTGTAGATTGTGGCCGTGACCGTAGTAGATCAGATCAGGCTCTCTCCATCTGTCAGATCTTTAGTTCTCTCTTTTTTTTTTTTAATATTTTTTTATTTATTTCTAGGAGAGAGAGAGACAGCGTGAACAGGGGAGGGTCAGAGAGAGAGGGAGACACAGACTCCGAAATAGGCTCCAGGCTCTGAGCTGGCAGTCAGCACAGAGCCCAACGTGGGGCTCGAACCCACAAACCGCGAGATCATGACCTAAGCGAAAGTTGGACGCTTAACCGACCGACTAAGCCACCCAGGGGCCCCTTCAGTTTTCTTTACATCGTGTTACAGTGTCTCATACGGGCACTGTTAAACTTACCCCTCTAAGTGTTTTTGGTTGTTTTATGCAATGGGGTTTTTTAGATTTCATGGTTTTGTATTCTCAGGTAGCTAGAGCCATAGAAGACGGACATTTGACAAAGTTCATTCAAGAACAAGTTCACCAGATGTTTGCAGTTAAGAGGTGGCCTAACGGGAGTTAGCTTGGTCTGTCTGTCCTCTAATACCCTTTATAATGAAAAGATTTTTTGATTCTGATATAAATGGAAACCCATGAATAAGTCTTACTAGTTTTTCTTGTGAGCTACAGGGCAGAGAGCAAGTTTTATTTGGAGAAAGCAGAGGCTTTTAGATAGTCCTGAGTCGTGATGGGTTTTCTCCGTCTCCAATCAGGCCTCTGCGTCCTGTGCCCCAACAGTAACAACTCCCTCCTGGCTTTCCCGGGCACCCACACAGGCCACGTGCAGCTCGTGGACCTGGCCAGCACCGAGAAGCCACCCGTGGACATTCCTGCCCACGAGGGCGTCCTGAGCTGCATTGCTCTCAACCTGCAGGGAACAAGAATTGCAACCGCATCTGAGAAAGTAAGTGTGTGTCTCTCCCTTCGTGGAGCTGAGCGCCTGGCCCAGCTGCCGTTGCACTCCCGGGACTTGACCTGTGGGCCCCACGGCAAACTGGCCCTTCCCTGTGGGTTCTCGGCCACCGCCTCTTGGGAATCAGGTTGCAGTTGACATAGTCGAAAAGTCGTTTCACTTGGTGGAACCTCTTTTTGGGGAGCAGTTTGTGTGTGTGTTTCTAGCTGGCCACGAGAGTCCTAGTGAGGACAGCATCTCCAGACGGAACCGAGCCCTCTGGGAGCGGGTCAGCCTGGGCTGTGGTGGTCGCTCAGGCGATGCCAGGGCAGGGGATGCAGGGGGCTCGTGGAGCGCTGGTGCCCAGGGGCCTGGCTCCTACCCAGTGCTCTCGGGCTGGACAGCTACCAGCTAATTCTTTAGTAGACGAGAGGGCCAGTTGAGATTTAGATGATGTGGGGGATTTGGGGAAGGGGTTGTATGGGCTAATGGGTTTGTGAATATGATATTCATTTCAAAAAACTAAAAAGTTGTGAATGATAATAAAACACTTCACTGTTTTTCAAAGGGGACCCTTATAAGAATATTTGATACTTCATCAGGGCATTTAATCCAGGAACTACGAAGAGGATCTCAAGCAGCTAATATATATTGGTAAGAAAGCCACGTTCTCGTGGCTGCTGTGGGGTGACTGCATCGATAAGGGCCTGTATGACTGCGGGAGTCAGGACCCCCTGCCCAGCTGAGCAGAAGGTTGCTGTGCTGTTAGGGGATTAGGTTTGAGCTTGTATTACTATGACTGACTTTAAAGTGTCACCTTGGGAATATGCACAAAAGTAGACAGAATGTGATTAACTACCATTGACCCATCACCCCGCGTCCGCATTTGTCCGTGGTCGTCCGTCGTCTTTCCCTCCACTCTTCCTCCAGCTTGTCTCTAGGATAAGCTCTGGTCTTTTAAGGCAAACGCTGGAGCCTTGTTAGCTCCACTGCAGTCACTCAGGCGCCTCGGAGGCACCACAGCCCACGGGTTTGTGGCGCTGTGGTGACGGTCCCCTGCGTGGTGGGGTCTCTTTCTTGGCACCTGTGGCCTTTGCAGCTGCTGAGCAGCATTTGGGTCCGTGAGACACACATGGGATTCATATACGAACTCGGCATGTGCCCATCCCTGGGGCTCTCCTGTCTGTCTGTCCTCACGCCGCCTCCAGCCAGAATGGGGGCCCGCCCTGCACCTCCAGGGGCCAGGCGCCTTGGACAGTTTTCTCACCTGGGGGCCCCCAGGGCCTCAGGGTGGGTTTACAGGAAGCCCCTTCCCCTCCCTGGCACCCAGGGAGGGCCCCTGCTGTGACACGCAGGGTGGTCCCACAGAGTGTTGCAAGGGTAGGGGGATGCCGGGGGAAGCTGGTTAATGGAAGGCAGTGATGCTTAAAATTGCTCTCTGGAATTCGGGGAGGTTTCAAGACACCAGCCCACGCGCTGTGGCACTGTGGTTGGGGCCGGGCTCCTCTGCAGCCGCACGAAACTAGAGCTTCATTTGATTTCTCTGCAGCATTAACTTCAACCCGGACGCTTCCCTCATCTGCGTATCTAGTGACCACGGCACAGTGCACATTTTTGCTGCCGAAGATCCAAAAAGGAATAAACAGTCCAGGTAGGTTTCCCAGAGCCGAAAGGACTGGCTAGTCCCCCAGGCACGTGCGGTATGAAGGCCACGTACACGCGGGTACAGCATAGTGCTGTAAATGCATTTTACTTTACTGTAGGGTTTTCTTTTCTCTGGCCTACTTTAGTGTAAGAATACAATAACACATATAACGTACAAAATGTGTTAATTGACCATTTGTTATTGGTAAGGCTTCTGGTCTCCAGTAAGCCCAGAGTTCAATTTTGGGGGAATCAAAAGTTACACACAGAATTTCGATTGCTGGGGGTTGGTGTCCAACCCTCTCACTGTTCGAGGGTCCACAGTAACTGATGTTACAGCAGACATCGTTGCTTGCTTGTCTTTAGCTGCTTAGCGTGTGACCAGGATCCAGTCACCTTGCCTGTGGTTTGGGACTCGGACCTGAGCCCTGGTGGCTGTGGTTTGTGTCCCGCGAATCCGCTTAGTGCAGTAGAAACCTGGTCAGCTTACTGGTGCTGATGGTTTCGGGGTTTATTTTAGGCCATTTGGAAGCACTTTGTTTTTTCATGCAAGAAGTAAAATTAAAAGGAAGAACAGAATTTAAAGCATCTGGGTTCAGGCTGTATGAAAGAGCCGCGTGTTTCACCTTTGTCATGGAAACATAACTGCCTTTTCTCTCCTTCCTCGTCTCTCCGCCCTCACCTCCTAGTCTGGCCTCAGCCAGTTTCCTTCCAAAGTACTTCAGTTCCAAGTGGAGTTTTTCCAAGTTTCAGGTTCCCTCAGGCTCTCCGTGCATCTGTGCCTTCGGAACAGAGCCAAATGCTGTCATTGGTAAGTGGTCCTTGGCGCTGGCTGTCCCGTGCTCACTCTCCTGGGGCCCAGGGGTCCCACTCAGGGCCTGCACAGCTGTGAAGGGGGACACCAGCTCCCCGCCCTCGGGGTTTCCCAGGAAGATGTGGGGGCAGGGTTTTCTCCCTCCGCACGTCAGTGGGACACACAGACCGGCCCCAGAGCAGGTGGGATTCCTGACTGACCACACGTGCACTCAGTCGGGAATGGGGTCCCTTGTCGCCCACAGTCACTCTGGGCTGGTGCTCAGAGCAGGGCTGTTCACAGTTCCGCTCAGTGAGGTCTGCTTGCTTTGAACTCTGAGGGATGAAACACGTGAGTAAAATGGTCTTCTTGTGTCTCAGCGATTTGTGCAGACGGCAGCTACTACAAATTCCTCTTCAACCCCAAGGGGGAGTGCATCCGGGACGTCTACGCGCAGTTTCTAGAAATGACCGATGACAAGCTGTGACTCTCCATCAGGAATGCAATCAACACCCATGGCCGACCGCCACCAAAGCGCTGAGTGTGCCCCACAGACTCCTGGGGCTGGTGCCGGCGGTGGGACTGCCCGGGGACGTCAGTCCTGCAGCCACTCTGTGGTCGTCTGTTTTCCTGAGCAGGGCTTCCCATCTCCAGTATTAAAGGAAGAATCATCATCAAGGCGGCGTAGACGCTTACATGGCTCCGAGCAGCCCGGGCCCGGCTCCGGCCTGTCTCCTTTAGCTCAGCTGTGTCGCTTTCGTGCTTCCGCCCCCGGCCCCCGCCCCCGTGCACTTGGGGGCTCCATACACACATAGGGACTGGGCTGAGAAAACAGTGGACAAATTGAAGTTTGTTTTGGCAACAGATTCCATCATTTTTACTGAGTCTGTAATGGGGAAAGGAACAAATATGTAAATGTTAGTTCTTCTATTACAACCAGATTTTTAAGTAGAGTAATAATACCAGCAGCTTGCCTTAGGAAAGGAGAAGGGACGGCCTTCTCCCGTCCGACCACGAAGAAGAGAGACACGGCCGTGTTCAGGGACGCAGGGTGGGCGTCTTCTCTGCGCCTGTCGTGAGCCTGTGGCGTGGCTGTGCGCCTGTCTTTGTGTCGGGATCTGCGGTCTCCCGAGTGTCCCTGGTGTGTGTCGAGAGCAGTGACCTGTAGACTTTCAGAATCCATCCCGAGGAAAGCGTCCCGTAATTCGGGGGAGGGGAAGGGAGCTTTGAGCGTCTGGCGCGGCAGGAGGCCTTGGCCGTCGCCTCGGGTCGGTGGGTCGTGCGCTGCGGGGAAGGAGAGGCGCGTGGTACGGTTGGTTCTCTAACACTTGGTGACTAACACGGGTCATGGGCTCTGTGGTGTTAGCGCTCCCACAGGTATGTATGGAATTTTCTGAACTTCCCTTTAAAGAGCCCTAACTTCACGGTTTCGATTTCAGGTAGCGAAGCGAACGCCGAAAGTCTGCGGGAGCAGCTCTCTGTTCTGCCTGTTCTTTTACCGTCACGTAATCAACTAACTTTGTACGTGGATTTCAGTGTAAAGTATGCATGTTCTACTTTTGTGTGTATTTAATCATGAAATTTAATTTTGCATTTATTTGTAATGTTTCTTTTAAATAAAAGTGACTAATTTTGTCGTATTCTGTATCCATCAAGGGAAAAGGACTGTGTGTTACAAAACCAAACCCGCGGTTTTAGAATCGGCCTCCGCTACCCGTGGGGGCGGCCCTGTGTGTGAGCTCCCGCCTGGGGAGCAGAGGGGTGTGGAGGTGTTTGTTAGCGGGTTTTATCGTCTGGCTGGCAGGCTGAGCCCACTGTGGCGGCAGTGAGGGGGACGTCCTCCGGGAGGCGCCCGCGTCCTGTCAGGTGCCTGGTCAGGGTTGCGGTCACTCGGCTAACGCTTGAGCCCTAACCTTGCGCAGGGGCGAGGGACGGATCCTGGACGTTCGTACGATTACTAGTTTATGTTTTCCCTAAATACAGTCCCTCTAGCACATCCATCCGTACCTGCCACGGTGCCCAGAGACGGCTTCCAGAGCTGGGGGAGGCAGTGGAGAGGCTGTACCCTGGACAACCCAGGAATGTTCCGGCATGCCCTGTTGAGAGCCCAGTGTGAGATCACGGTCCTGGCTCTGCCACTCTGGGTATGACCTTGCCTCCTCCGTACGGTGACACAATAGGGACGTCTTGGGCCATATGTGAGGGAGCCCTTGCCAAGGGGCACCGGAGTTGCAGCCACAGAGCCACGCTGTCCTGCGAGGGGCCCTGGCGTGTCCCCTGGAGTTTCCCCTTGGGATGGGGAAGGCCCCACTTACCTGGGAAGTACCCCGGACAGCACGCTGAGGGCCTGGAAGGCAGAGGCAGCCAGGCGCTGTCCACCCACCCAGGCCCGTGCTTGCGAGTGATCACCCCAGGCGTGGCGGAGGGGCAGTGTCCCCAGCACAAGTGTGCAGTCAGGCGAATGTTCTGTGGCTCACGGAGAACAGAGGAAACTCTTCCAAACCGATAACCATCGCTGTGAAGCTTTGTGTAGAGAGCACAGGACTCCGGAAGCTGGGGACGACCCTCACCTCCTTCCTTGGCTGAGTGCTGCTGGCCCTTTGACATGGGTGTCACATGTCAAAACACACAAAAGTCCTCCCTCCAGGGGCATCCAGAAGCCCCCACTGGGTGGCTGGGCTGGACAGCTAGTGATTGGTTTGTCACCAAGTGTCCATGTCGATGCTGAGGGGACAGTTCCTTCCCTCGGTGCCGTGGGCTCCTAACATCTCAGGTGGGGACAGAGTCGCCTCAGTGCTCTCAGCTGCCCTGTTAGGGTGTGGGGTCCTCAGGAGTCCTGGACTCCCCTGGGCCTGCAGGGTGGCAGCGGGTCCCTGGTGCCCACTCCCCTCCTCACCACCACACGTCACCAGCCCTCTGTGGCCCGTGACCCGACGTCTTAACTACGCTTCTAGATGCCAGAGATGGATTCACAAGACTTGGCCCCTGACCTCTCCTCGGTTCTTTCTGTCACAGGCATTGGATTGATAACAAACTTTGGGAACTTGGGCCAAAATTTTGGCCCTCAAAATGGACCAGAAAATGCTTATGATCAAATCCGTTGTAAAACAGGAAAGAACGGTCTAGAGAACCCGAGGCTGGAAGCAGGAATGCCCCGAGGTGTCACCACAGAGGCCACTCTTGGAAAGCGCCCACCTTCTGGGATGAAGTTCACAGTTTTCAGCAGCGTCACAGCAGCCGTTCTTTAACTTACTGAACTTCAGTTGCCCAAAGATGCCTATTTGTATTTCTTGCTATTATGGCCGTTCTGGAAACACACCCTTGTGCACACGTTTGCACACTTGTCCCCTTACATTTGCCACTGTCCCTGCTGTGGTTCTGTCGCTGGCTGTGCCCAGCGCTGGCCTCACGCCCACCTGGACTGGGCTCCGGGCAGGCTCGACATTTCGGAAGCCTTGTCAGTCATCTGAGACTTTGTTACTTATTCATGCCTTCGCCTGTTTCTCTACTGGTGTATTTTGTCTTTCTGTTTGTAAGGACGTTTTCAGTGTACTCTGTATCATTTTTTCTGCTCGATGTCCAGTTCGAGGGTTATTGCTTAGCTGTCTTCACATCTTGAGTATTTACATGGGTCTTTTTCTTTTATGGCTTCTATTGGCTCATGATTAAAGCAAAGCAGCACTTTTTACTGGGCACTGTTTACGGGTTTTGTTCTCACAGTTCACTGTCACTGAAAGTGATGTCAAAGCGTGTAACGAGGTGAAGGTCGTGTCTTCTGCACCACGGACACTTGGGCATCGCTCACACACAGGTGACCCTGGCCCTGGCGTGCTTCTCAGGGCCCTGGCTGGCACCACCGCCCTGGTACCTCATTTGGCTTAGCATTTCAGCACTCATCAAAGTGTTCCGGTTCAAAAGAAGAACGATGCAGTTGCCCTCTGTAATGCCACTTATCAATTGCTTTATTGCTTATCCACTGACTGAGAATACTACTCCATGGAGAACAAAGTTCTGCTTACGTGGCTCTGCTGATCTTAAGCCTTTTTCCTTCCCAGTGGACTTTACAGTGTCTGGAATAATAGCTTAAAATAAGAATATTTTGGTGGAATTAAAAAAATGCAAAAATGAATCCCAAAGCCTAAGGAACAGAACATGTCAGGATTTAATCAGGGCTTTCTCCCGACCGCAGTGTGCTCCTTAGTCTCTCGTGCGTACTGTACACGCGCTGCCGTTCATATTTGCAGATGATGTGAAGCTGTTCAGCTTGTGTGGGAAGAAGTATCTGAGTTTTTCTTGTGTCCTTCTTGTGTTCTGTTTGGTTTCAAAATAACTATTTACAAAATTACAGTTTGGAAAACTGATGTTTCCACAGTGTGGTTTATTCACATATGGGGCCTATTGAACTTATGACTAAATTTATGGCTTTCATCAAATTGGTGAAAATTTCAGCCATTATTTCCTCAAATCTTTAAAAAATTAAAAAAAAAATCTTTATTTTTGAGACAGAGACAGAGAGGGAGACACAGAATCCAAAGCAGCTCCAGGCTCTGAGTTGTCAGCACGGAGCCCGACGTGGGGGCCTGAACCCATGAACAGTGAGATCATGACCTGAGCTGAAGTCAAACGCCCAACCGACTGAGCCCCCCGGCGCCCCTCCTCAGGTGATTCTTACTTATCATTGACACTATCACTGCCTGTTCTGCTTTAAAGCCTGTAACCGGGTCTTTTCATTTCAGATGTATTTGTCAGTTCTAAAATTAGTTTCTGATTCATAGCAATCCTTTGTTTGCTCATCTGAACATTTTTTAAAAAGTTTGTTTATTTTGAGAGTGAGTGGGGGAGGGCCAGAGAGAGAGGGAGACCGAGACTCCCAAGCAGACCCTCACTGTCAGCCCAGAGCCCAACATGGGGCTCGATCTCACAAACCACAAGAACATGAGTCAGATGCTTTTAACCAATTGAATCACCCAGGTGCCCCTTGAGCATTTTTTTACATCCTTTTGCATACTTCTAGTGCCTATGTTGACATCTTTGGTGGTTCTAATGTCTGCTCTTTTTTTTTTTTTCTTTTTTTATCCTGAGTAAGAGTCACATGGACATGTCTTCGGTGTGTCTAGCACTTTTTGGTTGTGTCCTAGGCATTGCAAATGGTGCACTGTAGATACTATGTATTCTGTTAGGTTTCTCTGAAGAGCACAGATTTTTTAAGTGTTTAATCATGCAGAAACGGCACTGCAGATTCAGTCCCCCCCAGGGGCAGGTGCCAGGGCCCAGGAGAGCAGGGAGCCCTGAGGCGCCCGCCTGGCCTCACACCACTGAGTTTCGTCAGGTGTTTTTCTGCATCTGTTCAGGTGATCACGTTCATCTTTTCTGCTGAAGTGAATCTCATTGAGTTCTGAACGTTCAAGTTCATAACCCTGAGATAAACCCCACTTGACTATTATTTAGTTACTGTTTAGTTTCTGCTGAATTCAGCTTGTTTGTATTTAAAGATTTGTTGTCGGTATAAGAGATACTTGTCTGTAACTAAATTTTCTTACACCGTCTTTGCCACATTTTGGATTGTGGATTTCAGGTTAGTAATTTTGCGGTTTGGGCATTAATTTTAAAACTGTTTGCTTTGTGCAACAGCCACCAAAACCTAAACATACACTGGATTCTAACCAAAAGAAAGTGGTCCTGAGGGACAGGAGTGACAGCTAGTGAGATGGGGTGTTTTTAAAGCTCTGTCCAGGAGGCCGCCATCTCACCCCACCCGTGGCTCTGAGCCTGCCGGGCACCTGCCACGCCGCGTTCACAGGTTGGTCCTGGCCAGCAGCCCGAGCGCCCAGCAGCCGTGTGAGGTCGTCATGGTGGTGAGTTTCAGTCCTGGGCTGTGTGAGCCACTGAGGGCAGGTGGAGATCACGACAGTCCAGAGTCTGTCCAGATATCACGGAAGATGGGGTCTCGGTGGCCTCAAAGTGGACACGTGGCTGCAGAAAATCAGAGCATTTCCTACCTGTTCAGACACCTACCAGAGGGGCCAGCGCGTCCGTCTGTCAGCTTTGCTGCTGCTGCTCGCCTGTCCCCTGGTGCCGGCTGGCTCTGCCCGACGGCTCCGCTCCAGCAGACAGGAGCTCCCCACCGTCAGGAGCCCGTGACGGGCTAGGTCACTTATCCTGTAAGCAGAAACGAGATGCCAATAAGACTGACTCATTTATTTGAACATAAGAAAGCACAAGATTTCTGTTCTCAAAATTAAGACCACGAATGAGTTACTTGTCTAATTCTTAGAACGGTCTGCTTTTACGCCATGTTGCAGTAACCGTCCTGTCGAACATCGTGCTCTTGCAGGTCAGCGCGTGGGTCCCAGAGACAGCGTCCAGAGCTCTCCGAGGGCCGCCCTCAAAAGACGCAGGCACCTTTGTGAAGTCAGCCAGCAGCCCTGTCGCCTCACGGAGACCACTTCACACCCCACAGAGCGGTGGACACCGTGATTCGAGAGGACCCCCCGTGGCCCCGCGGTCTGCTTTCGGGGGTGGCGGTGGGCAGGGGCAGCCCCCGTGACGTGGCAGCCATGTCGGTGTCTGAATATAGCGCCGCCCTCCGTGTCCACAGACCGGGGGGCTCCTGGAGCCCTCCCCCAGAGGGACGGAGTGAGACGCGGCCCTGGAGGCCCACTCCCCCGTGGTGGCCTCAGTCTCGCTGTGCCTGGTGTTGGGGGGCCCGCCTGGCAGAGGAGGCGAAGGAAGTTCCTCCTGGGCCGAGGGGTAGACAGCAGGGCGTCTAAACCCTGGAAGCGAGGGTGGTGCGCACACACCTTGCGCCCCTGATGGGACACCGAGGGAGCCACCGAGGTGGCAGCACCCGCTCCAGCCCCAGCCCCGCTCGGACTTGTCCACGGGGTCCGATCCACGCAGGCCTCCAGCTCAGTCATCCATGTTTCCCCCACCTTCCAGGTGAAGCTTCTCTCTCTTGTGCAAGATAACACATAAAACTGACCACTTCAGAATACAATTCATGGCCTTAAGTGCATTCCCAGTGTCCGCCCTCCGTTCCAGAACATCCCTGTGGGCCCAGAGCAGAGGCCTTGCGCCCTCGGGCAGCCCCACCACCCCTCCAGCCCGCTCTCCGCCCGAGGACCCTGCCTGTTCTGGACACTTCAGAGAACTGGGATCACCCCGTCGAACTTGGTGACCCCAGCTGTCTCTCCGGCGCTTCAAGTTCATCCCTGTTGTAAACGCTGTTCTCTGTTCTTGCCGCAGGGTCTCCGGGGAGAGGAGGGGCCGGGCGGACTCGGCAGCCGCCGCGGCCCCCACAGCCGCCTGCCCGCCATCCGTAACCCGTGGCGAAGAGGGTCCTCTTAGTCCTCTGCCCGCACGCACTGGTGGGGCGTGTCCGGCGCCGGGAGTGGTGCCCGGTGCCCCGCGCCCCCGCTGCAGCCCCCCACCCACCCTCAGCTCTGTGCTTTCTCAGGAGTCGTACAGCGTGTGCTGCCTGTGGCTGCGCAAGGAGCCTGAAAGCCGCCGGGGCCACCCTTCCACGCTCGGGAGCAGGTCAGTCTGGGCGTGTCTAGCGCCGCGCGGCGGCCACCGCAGCCGGGAGGGGCTCCGCCAGCCTCTGCCCCTTGCCACGCGGCTGCCTCCTCTGTGCGCGCCTGCCTGTCCCTCCGGTCACCAGCACGCCCGCGCCGGGCAGGGCCCCCTCACGGCCTCCCATCTGAACTTGGCTCCTCCTGTGGAGGCGCACAGGCCCCGGGGTCAGGGCTTGGGCGGGCGTGAGGGGCCCTGTGCACACGGCTCTCAGGCCGGCTCGTGTGTGTCGGTGGCTGTGAAAGCTTCAGTTGTGTGCCCCTCCGACCACGAATGGACACCCGTGTCTGGACTGGGGAGGTCATGGGTGCTGCTGCAAAGACGCAGAGGGAGCTTGGGGGGGGGTTGGGGGTGGACAGGGCTCCGCTTCCGAAGGACGGATGGCCGAGGGCGAGGCTGCGCAGCGTGCGGGGCGCAAGCTGCTTCTGCCCGCAGGGGCTCCGCGGCCTCCCTGGGGCTCCCCTCCTGCACTCGGCGCAACCCGCCAGCGATGCCACGTTCGCTCACGTCGCCGTCCTCACCCAGGCGAGCGCCCGCAGCACTCGGTGGCCGTGACGCGGTGGGTGGTCGGCACCACGTACCTGTGGTGCCAGGCAGCCGCCAGCCCTCTGCCTCCACCCTCAAGACGTCTTCACCCAAAACACTTCGCTCGCTCGAGGACGCCCTCCCGTCTCCCCGTGTCTCGGGAGCCACTGATCTGTTTTATGTTCCGGTCCGTGTTGTCCTCGGCGCCGCATCACTGGGACCCTTTGTGTCTGGCTCCTCAGACGTCGCGTAATGACAGAGGCTCCCCGGGCCGCTGCCTGTGCCAGAGCCTCCGTCCTCTCTCGCGGGCCCGGACCGCCGGCTCCTCCCTTGTTGGCTGCTGTTTCCACCGCTCGGCTCGTAGGCACACGAGCGGCGACGCTCCTCTGCACGTTTCCGTGTGGACCCGTGTTTTCATTTTTCTCGGGTGAGACCCAGGAGTGGAACTGCGGGGACGCAGGGTGATTCCGTGGCTACCTGAGAAGCTGCCACACTTTTCCACGGTGGCCGCACCGTCTTAACGTCCCCACCAGCACGGCACAAGGGTGCCTCCTGCTCTACAGACTCGCTGGCTTTTGATGTTTCCCGTTTTTCACGTGAAAGCCATGCCAGCGGGTGTGAAGTGTTTGCATTTGCTTCAGGATCACTGATGTCCAGCATCTTTTCATGTGCCTGTTGATTGCACATCTTTGGGAAAATGTCTATTCTAGTCCTTGGCACAATTTTTTTTTTTTTTGGGGGGAGAGAGAGAGAGAGAGAGAATGCGAATGCACACGAGTGGGGGAGAGAAGCAGAGGGAGAGGGAGAGTCAGAGGCCTGACTCAGGACTCCATCCCATGCGCTGCAAGATCATGATCTGAGCCGAAATAGAGTCGATGCTCAACCACTGACTGAGCCGCCAGGACCCCCCGCAGTTAAAATGTACATGGCACAATTTACCGTTTTAACCATTTTTATGTGCTGTTCAATGACAATAAGTATATGACACAGGAGCCACCACCCCCGTCTCCTGAACTGTGTCATTATCCCAAACTAAGTGTGTCCCCGGTGAACAGCATCTTCCCCTCTGCCCCCACCTCGGGCTTTGGTAGTCTCTGTCTCACATGCTATCTCAGGGAGTCTCCTGCTCTAGGGGCTCATGTGAGTGACATACTATTTAGCCTGTTCACTTAGTAGGTCTTTAGGGTTCACCCACAGCAGGTGTCAGGCTCCATTTGCTCATTTTTAAATTGGGTGGTCATTTTGTTGAGTTGTATGAATGCGTAAATATACTTGGAATACGTGATATGCAAATATTTTCTATTCTGTAGGTTGTTTTTTCATATTTTGTATTTTTTTTTCAATGTTTTATTTATTTCTGAGAGAGAGAGACAGCCTGAGCAGGGGAGGGTCAGAGAGAGAGGGGGACACAGAATCCGAAACAGGCTCCATGCTCTGAGCTGTCAGCACGGAGCCCGACGTGGGGCTCAAACCCATGAACCGTGAGATCATGACCTGAGCCGAAGTCGGACGCCCGACCGACTGAGCCACCCGGGCGCCCCATACTTATACTTCTTTAAAATGAAAGTTTAAAAATGTTTTTTTTATAATTTTTATATTTTTTATATTTATAATTTATAATTTTTAAAAATCAATTAAAAACTTTTTTCTTTTGTTGCTGGTACTTATAGTGTCAGCCCTGAGAATCTGTTGCCAAATCTGAGGTTATGAGTATATCCCTGTTTTCTCATTCTAAGAGTTTCATAGTTTTAGCTCTGACAGTAAGGTCATTGATCTATTTTGAAGTAATCTTTGTGTCTGAAGTGGGGTAAAGTTCCAGCTTCATTCTTTTGCATGTGGTTAGTCCTTTGTCCAGGATGGTGTTCTCTCTCCTTGAATGTTCTTGGAGCCCTTATTGCAAATCCATTGGACATAGATGCTTGGGTAGATTTCTGGACTTTCTGTTCTGTTCCGTTGGCCATTTGTCTGCCGTTATACCCAAGTCACACAGTTTTGATTACTGTAGCTTTGTAGGAAGTTTTGAAATTTACAACTACCTGACCTCCAGCTTTTTTTCTCTTTTACTTTTTCAACATGGTTGTAACTATTCAGGGCCCCTTATATCCTTAGGACTCTGAGGACTGGCTTTTCTATTTCTGCAAAAGGCCGCTGGATTTATAATAGGGATTATATTGGGGAGCTGCTGTCTTAATAACAGAAGTTCCTCCCTGGGAACACAGGAGGACAAGATGTTTCATTTATTCAGGTCTTTGTATCTTTCAGCAGTGGTTTGTAGTTTTAGTCGGGGAGTCTCCTGCTCTACAAATCTCCCTCCTTTTTGGTTAAATTTACTCCTAGGGATTTTATTTTTTTGATGCTCTGATAAATGGAACTGTTTTCTTAATTTACTTTTGGATTGTTCATTGCTAATGCTTAGAAATACAGCTGGTCTTTGTGTCTTGGGCTTGTACGTTGCATCCTTCCTGAATTTGTTTCTTTGCTCTAGTAGTTTGTGTGGAATCGATGGGATTTTCTTTCTATACAATCATGTCATCTGCAAATAGAGATAGTTTCACTTCCTCCTTTCCAACTTAGATGCCTTTTCTCTGTCTCGGTTGGTTGGTCTGGCCAGGATTTCCAGGGCTGCTGAGCGACAGTGGTGAGAGCAGGTATTCTTGTCTTCTTGAACTTAGAGCTTCCAGTCCGTTACCATTGAATATGACGGAAGCTATGGATCTCTTTGAGTTTTTCTTGCCTTCATCTTATTGAGCTTCTTGGCTGCATACATCAAACTTGGGGTGTTTTCAAACACAATTTTTTCATATATTTTCCTGTCCTTTCCTCTCTTCTCCCTCTGGAATTCAATAGTGCATATGATGGAGTCCCATGGGTATCATTTCTTCCTTCCTCCCTCCCTCCCTCTTTTCCTTTTCTTGTTTGAGAGGGAGAGAGTGAACACGAGTGGGGGAGAGGGGTAGGCACAGAAAATCTTAAGCAGGCTCCACACTCAGCACGAAGGTTGACACGAGGCTCGATCCCACAATCCTGGGATCATGGCCTGAGCTGACTGAGCCACCCAGGTGCCCTTCGTTTTTTTTTTTTCTTCTCCTGCTGATTAAGTTGTCTCCATTACCCTGTCTTCAGGTTCACTGATTCTTTCTGATGCCTACCCAAATCTGCTTTTTTTTTTTTTTTAAATTTTTTATTTATTTCTAGGAGAGAGAGAAAGACAGCATGAGCAGGGGTAGGTCAGAGAGAGAGGGAGTCACAGACTGAAACAGGCTCCAGGCTCTGAGCTGGCAGTCAGCACAGAGCCCAATGCGGGGCCCGAACCCACGAACCGCGAGATCATGACCCAAGCGAAAGTCGGACGCTTAACCGACTAAGCCACCCAGGCGCCCCCCCAAATCTGCTTTTGAACACCTAGCAGGAAATTTTAATTTTAGCTACTATACTTTTCAGCTCCACAAAAACTTCTAGTTTGGTTTTTATGATTTCTGTCTCTTTTTTTATTTCTCTGCTTGTTCATACAGTGTTCTGATTTCTTTTAGTACTTTGTCCATGGCTTCCATCCTCTCTTTGCACATATTTAAGACATTAAAGTCTTTTGTCTAATAAATGCAGTTTCTGTGATTCCTCACAGATGGTTTGTCAGTTTTTCCCCCTGTGAATGGCCCATAGTTTCCTGGTCCTTTCTGTGTTTTGTAATGTTTTTGATGACAACTGCACATTGAATATCACAGTACTGTTAGCTCTGGATATTAGATTCTTTCCCCTCCCCAAGGACTGTTGTTGCTTGACAAAAGCTGTAGTTGTCCATTTGTCTGATAACTTTCCCAAACTATCTGGCAAAGACCGTATGTTTTGTCCTGTGTGGTCACTGGACTCTGTTCCTTTAGCTCGTGTTCAGCTGATGTTTCGTCAGAGATTTCCTTAAATTCCTAGACCCAATAAGATTGTTTTTAAGTTCCACTTATTTTTAGAGAGAGCATACACACACGAACGAGTGGGTGAGGAGCAGAAAGGAGAGAGAATCTTAAGCAGACTCAGCAATGTCAGCATAGAGGCTGATTAAGAGCTCAATCACATGACCCTGGATCATGACCTGAGCCAAAATCAAGAGTTGGATGCTCACTCAAGCCACCCAGGCACCCCAATCTGTATGTCTTTATATTTAAAGTGAGTTTCTGCAGTGCCTGGGTGGCTCAGTCGGTTAAGCATCCAGCTTCGGCTCAGGTCATGATCTCAGGGTTTGTGAGTTCAAGTCCTGTGTTGTCTCTGTGCTGACAGCTCGGAGCCTGGAGCCTGCTTGGGATTTTAGGTCTTCCTCTCTCTCTCTGCCCTCCACTGCTCATACTCTGTTACTCAAAAATAAACATTAAAAAAAAAATGAATGTGGGTTTCTTGCAGAAAATATATAGTTAGGCTTATGATTTTTTATTCACTTTGAGAAATTTTTTTGACATTTTGGTGTTTAAATTTTTTAAAATGTTTATTTCTGAGAGAGAGAGAGAGAGGGAGAGAGAGGGAGACAGTGTGAGTAGGGGAGGGTCAGAGAGAGAGAGGGAGATACAGAATCTGAAACAGGCTCCAGGCTCTGAGCTCACTGTCAGCGCAGAGCCCGACCTGGGGCTCAAACCCACGAACTGTGAGATCATGACCTGAGCCACCCAGGCACCCAAACAATCTGTGTTTTAATTGGTGCATTTAAACCACTGGTGTTCAGAGGCACCTGGGTGGCTCAGTTGGTTAAGCCTCGGACTTTGGCTCAGGTCATGATCTCACGGTTCGTGGGTTCGAGCCCCGCGTCCGGCTCTGCGCTGACAGCTCAGAGCCTGGAGCCTGTTTCGGATTCTGTGTCTCCCTCTCTGTGACCCTCCCCTGCTTGTGCTGTCTCTCTCTCTCTCAGAAATAAAGAAAACATAAAAATGTTAAACCACTGGTGTTCAGAGTGATTACTGATAGAGCTGGGCTAATGCCCACCGTAGTCACTACTGTTTTCTATGCGTTGCCCTCATTCTTTGAAAACGCTGTGTAGGTGTCGCTGTTTCTGACATTTACCTTCTTGTTCTTGCTTCTGAATCTGTGGTTTCATGTCTGACGTTAATTTAGGGGAAACTCTGTCATCACTGTTTTAGTATTTTCTGTTCCTTCACGGAGCTCCAGAACCCTTCAGGTGCGCCCATCGCTAGCACACGCCTCACGCGCGGGGCATTCTGCTCTGGTTTTATTCTTTTTAGTCTTTGCTCTTTTCAGTACTGAAGTTTCTATTAATATTTTCTCAAGTGCAGAGACTCTCTCTCACCTCTGTCCAGAGGCCATGATTTCTGTGACGGTGTTGTTTCTAACCACCAACCCCTCTCTCTGGTTCTTTGCTGGGACCCACCTGCCCTTGCGTGCGGCCTCCCTTCTCCATCAGAGCCCCTGCCTTAGCGGCCGCAGCAGCCCTACATCGCCAGGGCGCGAACACCGGCGTCCTGACCCTGTGGGGTCTCACGTGGCTCTCTCTCCAAACTGTGTTTCCTTTTAGTTATTCTGACTTTTAGTTTTTTCTTGACAGCCAGACCTGTGTACTGTGCAAAGGAGCTGCTGTACATAGGCCTTTGGTGATGGCCGGGGCGGGCGGTGGTCTGCACTCCCAAGGTCAGGGCCGTCTTTAGTGGGCTTCTCACCATTTCTGTTTCTCAGTTTTCTCCCTCCAACTCCCACCAGGGGGGCTGCCAGCTACAGGGGCCACGCTGGCTGCTTCCTTTCCCCCAGGTCAGTTAGGCCGATGATAACAACACACTAATTTTCCAGCAGGTCAGGCTCTGGGTTGTTGGTTTCCCCTGAAGGCCTGTTCAGAAGAGCCCTCTGGAGAATTCCGGAAGAGCTCCCCGCCCCCCGACCCCCCGCTGCTTCTCCTGTTTCCCATGAGAATCTGGATGAGCTCCTGCAGGTAAAGCCCCAAACCCCTCTGACGGGGTCCCCACAGAGCCTCCCGCAGTCTGCGCGTCGAGGGGAGGGTTTCCTCGCCCAGCACTGGCTCCCCACGACGGTCTCTGCAGCGTCCGCTCCCGCACCTGCCCTCGGTCACTCTGCCCTCGGGGAGCAGTCTGCCCCAGGTCCACCCTCTCGGCAGCGTTTTCAGACTGTTCAGTGGTTTACTTGTTAGGACTGAGTGGCAGCCTCTGAGCTCCTCACATGTGGAAAGTAAGACCAACGCCCTTCCCTTATTCTGAGGCTCTTGTTAGGTGCTTAAAGCCGTAGGGATGTCAGTGTTTGGTAAGTTCAACCTGTATCATCATGTGATGTGCTTGTTTATGCCTGGCAATTCGCCTCATTCTGGGGGCTTGGACATTAATGTAGCTGTTCCACGACTCTTTTTTGACATGTTCACATGATGTATCTTTCCCATCCTTTTACTTTTAAAATTATTTTAACATTTATTATTATTTTAATAGAGATCGAGCATGAGCAGGGGAGGGTCAGAGAGAGAGGGAGGCACAGAATCCGAAGCAGCTCCAGGCTCTGAGCTGTCAGCACAGCGCGACGTGGGGCTCGAACCCACGAACCATGAAATCGTGACCTGAGCCAAGGTTGGACGCTTAACAGACTGAGCCCCAGGCACCCCCCCTTTTACTTTTTTTTAACCTACCCTTTTACTTTAACCTACCCCGTAACATTTAAAGTAAATTGGGCCTTTTCATCCAATCTGACAACCTCTTTATCTAAAACATTATTAAAGTCGAGTTGACATACAACATTAGTTTCAGGTGCACAACACAGTGACTCAACAATCCTGTGCATCACTCAGCACCCACCATGTGTCACACCATCTGTCACTACTTATCACAGTATTATCGACTATATTCCCTGTGCTCTATTTTCATCTCCATGACTTAATTAGTTTACAACTGGAAGTTTCTACCTCTTACTCCACTTCACCTGTTTCACCCTCCCCCACCCCTCTGGCAACCACCAGTTTGTCCTCTGTATTTATGGGCCTCTTTCTGCTTTGTCCATTTTCTTTTGTAGATTCCATATGAGTGAAATCATATGGTATTTGTCTTATTTCGCTTCGCATAATACTCTCTAGATACATCCATGTTGTTGCAAACGGCAAAATCGAATGTTTTTTTAACAAAAGTAATAATCCATTGCACACGCACGTCGTCTTTCTCCATTCATCTCTCCATGCACTGGGGCTGCTCCCACACCTTGGCTACTGTAACTAACACTGCAGGAAACATAGGGGTGCATGTACCTTTTCAAATTAGTGTTTTGTTTCCTTTGGGTAAATATCCAGTAATGGAATTACTGGATCACATGGTAAATTCTTCTATTAATTTTTTGAGGAGCTTCTATACCATTTTCCATGGTGGCTGTACCCCTTTACATTCCCACCAATAGTGCATCAAAGTTCCTTTTTCTCCATACCCTCACCAACACTTATTTGTCTTTTTTAAAAAATTTTTTTAATTTTTTTTTTTTAACATTTGTTTATCTTTAGGAGACAGAGAGAGACAGAACGTGAGCAGGGGAGGGGCAGAGAGAGAGGGAGGCGCAGAATCTGAAGCAGCTCCAGGCTCTGAGCTGTCAGCACAGAGCCCAACGCAGGGCTTGAAGCCATGAACTGTGAGATCATGACCTGAGCCGAAGTTGGACACTTAACCAACTGAGCCACCCAGGTACCCCCTTAAAAATTATTAAAAAAAATATTTTTAAATGTTTTATTTATTTCTAGGAGAGAGACAGCGTGAGCAGGGGAGGGTCAGAGAGAGAGTCACAGACTGAAACAGGCTCCAGGCTCTGAGCTGGCAGTCAGCACAGAGCCCGATGCGGGCTCGAACCCACGAACCATGAGATCATGACCTAAGCGAAAGTCGGACGCAACCGACTAAGCCACCCAGGCACCCCTAAAAATATTTTTGAGAGGGGGGTGCCTGGGTGGCTCAGTCGGTTAAGTGTCTGACTGGCTCAGGTCATGATCTCACAGTTCGTGGGTTCGAGCCCCACATCAGGCTCTGTGCTGACAGCTAGCTCAGAGCCTGGAACCTGCTTCGGATTCTGCTTCTCTCTCTCTCTCTGACCCTTCCCTACTCACGCTTTCTCTCTCTCTCAGAAATAAATAAAACATTAAAAAAAAAAATTAAAAAAAATATTTTTGAGAGAGTATGAGTGGGGAGGGGGAGGGAGAGAGAGAGAGAGAGAGAGAATCTGAGCAGGTTCCAGTCTCTGAGCTGTCAGCGCAGAGCCCGACGTGGGACTTGAACCCATGAACCTCAAGGTCATGACCTGAGTTGAAGTTGGATGCCTAAATGATCAAACCACTCAAGCGCCCTCTTGCCTTTTTGATAACAGCCATTCTGACAAATGTGAGGTGATCTTTGTAGTTTTCTTTTTTGTTGTTTTGAGAGAGTGTGCGCGCGCATGAGTGGGGGAGGGACAGAGAGAGAGGGAGAGAAAATCTCAAGCTGGCTCCATGTCGTCAGTGCAGAGCCTGATGTAGGGCTTGATCTCATGAACCACGAGATCATGACCTGAGCCAAAACCAAGAGTTACATGCTCAACTGAGCCACCCAGATGCCTCTCTTTGTAGTTTTGATTTGAGTTTCCCTGATGATTGGTGATGGTGAGCATCTTTCCATGCCTCTGTAGGTCTTCTTTGGAGAAATGTCCACTCAGGTTTTCTGCCCATATTGTAATCAGATTGGTTTTTGGCATTTAGGTTGTAGAAGTCGTTTATGTATTTTGGATATTAACCCCCTATCAGATACATCATTTGCAGATGACTTCTCCTATTCAGTAGGTTACCGTCTTTTGTTGGTAATTTCCTTGGCTGTGCAAACCTTTATTTTGGTGTAGTTTATTTTTGCTCGTTTTTCTTCCCTGAGGAGACATATTCATAAATATGTTGCCATGGCTGATGTCCAAGTAATTCCTGTGTTTTCCTAGGAGTTTCATGGTTTCAAATTTGACATTCAGGTCTTAAATCCATTTTGAGCTTATTTATTTTTTATTGTATGGTACAAGAAAGTGGTACAAAGGTGGTGGTCCCAACACCATTTGTTGTCTTTTCCCCAGTATATATTTTTGCTTCCTTTGTCATAGAATTGATTTGGGTTTATTTCTGGGCTCTCTATTCTGTTCCACTGATCTATGTGTCTACTTTTGGGCCAGTACCATACTGTTTAATTTTTGCTTTGTAGAGTATCTTGAAATCTGGGATTGTGATACCTTCGGCTTTGTAGTTTCCTCAAGATTGCTTTGGCTGTTTGTGGTCTTTTGTAGAAATACACAAATTTTAGGATTTTTTTGTTCTAGTTCTGTGAAAAATTTGTATTTTTATGGGGATTGCACTAAATCTGGAGATTGCTTTTGTTAGTAGGGACATTTTAACAGTACTGATTCAGGGGCACCTGGGTGGTTCAGTTGGTTGAGCGTCCGACTCTCTTGGTTTTTGCTCAGGCCATGATCTCAGTTTGTGGGTTTCAGCCCCATCTCAGGCTCCATGCTGGCAGAGCCTGCTTGGGATTTTCTCCCTTTCTTTCTGCCCCTCCTCCACTCATGCTGGTACTTTCTCTCAGAAATACACTTAAAAACAAAACAGTATTGATTATTCTAATCCATGAACACAAAATGTCTTTCTACTTATTTGTGTTGTCTTTGACTTCCTTCATCAATTTTTATTTTATAAATTTTTTTGTCTTCATTTTGAGACAGACCGAGAGTGAGTGGGGGAGGGGCAGAGAGAGAGGGAGACACAGAATCTGAAACAGGCTCCAGGCTCTGAGCTGTCAGCACAGAGCCCAACATGGGGCTCAAACCTACGGACTGAGAGATCATGACCTGAGCCAAAGTTGGACGTTTAACCGTCTGAGCCACCCAGGTGCCCCTCTTCATCAATGTTTTATAGTTTTCCGAATAGAGGTCTTTCACCTCCTTGATTAAATTTATCCCTAGGTATGGTTTTTTTTAATTTCTGAGAGAGAGAGAGTGCGCGAGCGAGCATGAGCAGGGGAGGGTCAGAGAGAGGGAGGCACAGAATTTTAAATAGGCTCCAGGCTCTGAGCTGTCAGCACAGAGCCCAACGCGGGGCTCGAACCCACAAACCATGAGATCATGACCTGAGTCGCAGTCGGCCACCTAACCGACTGAGCCACCCAGGCGTCCTAAAAATTACTTTAAAAAAAAGGAATTTAAGAAGAAACATTAATGTATTTGCCCGGATCTTTCTGTTTCTGCTGATCTCTTAATGTTTATTAAAATAATTTTTTTTAGTGTTTATTTTTGAGAGAGACAGAGATGGAGACAGAGCGTGAGCAGGGGAGGGGCAGAGAAAGAGGAACTCAGAATCTGAATGAAGCAGCTCCAGGCCCAAGCCGTCAGCACAGAGCCCAGTGTGGGGCTTGAATTCAGGAACTGTGAGCTCATGCCCTGAGCTGAAGTCACTCAACTCACCTAGCCATCCAGGCGCCCCAGTATTTGATTTCTGAAAGAGGGAGAACACAAGCGGTGGGGGAGGTAGAGAGAGGGGACAGAGAACGGAGGCAGGCCCGACGCGGGGCTCAAGCCGCAAACCGTGAGACGACCTGATGAAGTCGGCCGCTTAGCCAGCTAAGCCCCCCAGGAGCTCCTGATCTCATCCCAGAAGTCCCAAGTTTTTTCTATCACTTCCTTCTTGTCTGAAGAAGGTCGCTTAGCACTGCTTTCTGAGAGGCTCTATAGGTTCTGAACTCTTCGCTCACCTTCATGTAGAAAGATCGATTTCATCTGTGTTCCTGGTATTATTCTATGAACACAGTACTCTAGACGTTACTTTTAGCCTTTAAAAACTATCCAGTCATATGGGCTCTTGTTTCTGATGAGACTTGTTACTTACATTGTTGTTACTCTGTATAAAGTGAATCACTTTTTTGGGGGGAGGGTGCTTTCAAGATAAAGTCTTCAGTTTCATTAGTCAGTGGTGTTTTGACATGATTTTCTTTAACTTTTTGGGGTGTACTGAAATTTGTGAATCCTTAAGTTTGTCTTTTGCCAAATTAGGGATATTTCCAACCATTTTGGTAAAAAAAATTTTTATTTTTTATATTGTCCCACAAGTCCCCAAGGCTTGGTTTGTTTCTGTTTCCAAAGGTTTATCCACTGAATTTTTTGCTTTAAAGTTTATAACTTTTGGTTTATTTTGAGAGCATTTGCCCTTCTTTCATGGGAGTATGGTTATAATGAATAGAGCTTTAAAAGACTGTCATTTCTTTTTCTGAGTATTCCAACACATTTGACATCTGTTGACTTTCTTTTTCCCTTTAAAGATATTCCTGGCTCTTTCTATGTTGACTCTGAGTATTAAAATCCTCTAGAAAATGTTGGTGTGTTTTGATTTTTGGATTTTGTTTTTGGAAGCAGGCAAACAGTCTGACTAGGCTCAGACAGTACACACTTACCTCCTGTGGACGGGCTCTGGTTCTAGTGTCTGTGGTTTCCCGAGCCTGTGTAGTGCTGTCTGGGCCTATGCCTGTGTGTACCACCAGGGGACAAAGTTCAGTTAATAAAGTCTCTGCTTCCACAGGTCTGTTCCAGGCACACAACAATTCAGGGTGAACCCAGAGTATCATATGAGGGAAGGCCTCCTATACACCCATCTTCCGGATACCCCTTTTCCTGGTTTTTGGCAAAAAGACTTCAGGTTTTACCTCTCTGTGGTGGTGTACACGCTGATTGGGACCAGCTTGCGGCCAAAGTGGTGAGAGAAAAGATCTCATAAGGATCCCCTCACATACACACATCCTCTTTGGAGGATACGGGTGTCCCCATTTTTAGTCCCTCGTCTCTCAGCCCTAAGGGTGTCCAGAGCCGCTCACGCAGATGTGCAGCTTCATGGTATCCCGGCGTCCACAGGCGCTTCCCAGCACTCTGCAGGTGGAGAGGGAGGAGGTGGCTCCCGGGTACCGTGTTGCTTGCTCCTGATGTGCAGGTCTGGTATTCAGGCTGCCCAGGAGATAAAAAAGGGAAAAATATGGGAAAATCACCACCATATTGGTTTTCCTGCAGTTTTAATCCCCAGCCCCAACCTGCCTGCTACTATTTCTGTGTCAGGATACCGGGATAATGCTCCCTCCTGCTAAGGGTTAGCTGTAACCATGGGGAAGACAGGGCAGAGTGTGCTTGTACCCACGGCGGCGGGGTTGGGGGGGGTCCCCCAAACTGAGGATATGTGTGCCCACAGGTTTACCCATCTCCTCAGAGGTCGCCCGAGACCCTGGCTAATACCCCGTGTGTCGCTGTGGACGTAAGCGCAGAGGGCACAACAAGCGGGAAGTGCTATGAGCACGGCGCCCACAGACACCTGCGCGTGGCGGCCGATGGGGCCAGACCCCGTGTACTGTGGTCCTTGCGGCTGTTCAGGCCTAAACTCATTTTATGGGTGCGGGCAGGGTCACGGTGGGCACTGATGTCTTCTTACAGACAAAATGTGGCTCTAAATGTGGGCCTTCCTCTAATGAGCAGTGCTTCTGCGTCATGAAAAGACCTACCAGTCAGTGAAGTCTGCCCTTTATGGAGGCTCTTCTCTGCCACATCTGCTTCTGGACAAAGGCAGCTTCTCTTCTGGGACAGTGGCTCTTACTCCTGTTTTGACAAGTTTAACTTGAAGGAGGATCTAATGAGTTACCAGAGTAACGATGCCTGAGAGAAGAAGACTTAAGGCCACACACATTTTAAAGTATCTATGAACGCAGCGTGGACAGGAGACCTAAAAAGGCCAATGACGAAGGCTTCCTTTTGTCAGAACCGGTCCCTCCGTGCGGGAGTGCAGCGCCCCACGAGCTCTGTCCGCAAGCCCCGCAGCACGGCTCCCACGAGCTCCCACGGGGCCCTGCGCCGTCCTTCCCTGGCTGCTCCAGGGTACCAGCAGCCACCCCCGCCCGCCCCCAGGGACTTTCTGGAAGCTGGACAGTCACTGTGTCGGAGCGTGGAGCTTGCGTAGCCCCGTGCCTCTTTACATGAGACTTTCATCCCACAGGTGCATAAATCTCAAGTTGTCGTCAGTGATCTTGATGTTTAGGTTGAAAGGTCCATAGAAGAAGTGGTGGCAACAACCGCACTGTCAGATATAAATCAGCTCAATTCCGTTACCACCGCCTGTGCCCCCCGAGCCTCTGTGAACACCCCTCTCTGGGGGCAGAGCCCACACCACGGCCAGCACAGCAGCTCCTCGGTGCCTTTGCTGCAGCGCATTAGGCCTTTGGCAGTCAGAGCACAAGTTAAAAAAAAAAAAAAAGCTTGTTGCAGTTTATCAAAGTGACAATGATACTCTGCATTCAATTAAAATTAGTAAAAATATTTTATTGAATTTCAGGAACTTGGTAATTTTAAAATTTACACAAATCACCACTATGCTTTCTAGGATTGTGGACGTCAGGACTTGAAGACCATCAGCCATCTCCTTGTGTCACATGGTGTGGAAATCCCACGTCCTGGGGCTGCCCCGCCCCTTCTGACCGTGACGCAGGGTCCTTCCCGAGCTCAGCTGTCCACGTGGAGACTCTAAGGGCACCGGAGTAAGAGGGATTCCAAATCCTGCCCGGACACCGTGTCACGTGGCTCACAGGTGAGTTTCTCTTTCATATTTTTGTTTGGTTTGCGGCAGAGCTGTTCAAATGAAGTTCTAGTCCCTTGGGGAGCTCAGAAGTTTGGCAAAGGTCAAAGCAGAAACCTCCTGCGATCAGTCACTTCGGAACTTCCTGTGAAGAGCTGGGCGTCAGCTCGGAGCAGCACATCTGCTCAGGGGCGGCAGGGACGCAAGCTCAGTGGCCTTGGAGCTTTGGGGGCTCCTGGGAGTGCAGAGCTACACTGCAAACGTTTTTTAAGTCCCTGGGGTACGACTGTTTGCTAATCCATGTCGTTTTCCTGCCTCCTCCTTGATAACCTTAAACTTTCCCGTGCCAATCAAGCAGCCAACTGAAGGAGACAACCAGGACGGAGAGGCCCCAAGCCCTCTTGAAGGAGGCACACACACCAGCTACCTCCCAGCAAGCATCCGCTCTTCTTTAAAAATCTGAGAACTGGGTACTCTTTAAAAAGTCTATAATCCCAGCAGAAATCCCTCCAGACCCACAAAGTCTGTTTTAGGCGCAGAAATCACCAACTGACGGACTGGGCTGACTTCAGGAGAACCAACGCGGTCTTTCTGGACGGTGACAGGGACGCTGCTGTGCAGACACGGCTCCAGGCGGACACGCGACGCACCAGCCCAAGCCCACGTTCCCGTTGGGAGTGGTCTCAACCATTCACCTGCCCAGAGCTCGGTCAGGGCCTACAGTAGTGGTGAGTGGTGGGTCTGGACCACTCAGTGGAGTGACCTTGACCCTACACAAGACACAACGCGATTGGAGTTATTTTGCAAATTGCAAACCTTTTGAGTAAAAAGACAAAAACGATACATTCCAAGATGATCTATGAAATGCCTGCGAGATGCAGACAGCTGCCCTGTGGGCTCTGATCTATCCGGGCCTCAGCCTGCAAGCCAGAGTTCGCCACTGCCACACACGTGAGGTCTCGTTCACATGATGGTTCTGTTTTTATTTCTTTAAATGGCTGAGTTATAAATCCAGCTAGTGTGCAGTCATTTCATTATTTTTAATACGCATTTTCTGCAATAACATCGTGACAGCTCCGTACTGTGGGTTGACACACAATACTTAGAACAGATTTATCATATTTGGTCTGTAAGTAAATAAGGTTTTAAAATTGCCTAAATATACCATTCTGAGCCATTTCATTCCACCAGGAAAATACAGGGTTTTTCCTTCTCTTAAAAAAAAAAGAAATTAAATACCAAAATAACTACATTTAAATAAATAACATGATGATGATGATGACATTTAAAAGTTCACAATAAGGCCCAAGCCCTCTTCTCTTTGCACAGCTGCTCAGCCCTGACCCCCTCGGAAGGCTCTGGAAAGGCCAGCGGTCTTGTTCCGGGACAGCGTGACTGAGGCCAGGCGGAGGGGGGGGCCCTACTGCTCATTCACTCACCTCTGTTTCCTTTCACCTCACTTTTGTGTCTTATAGGTGAGAGGTCAGCGTTAGGACTGCTTCAGCTCTGAAAGGCTGAGGGGGATTTCCTGTCACAAATCAGAGAAGGACCCGGATGTTTCCAGGGCCCTCATGTTAACACGCAGCCTCTCCTCACCCCCGCACGCCAGGCAAACCGCAGTGTCACCAGGTGGATGGCTGGTCGGATGATGGCTCTGCGCCTCGCGCCGGTGACCGCCACTAGCAGATGTGCCACAGAGAGACCTGTGGCACTTGTCTGAAAAGGGTATGTGGAAGAAGACGGAATCTTTTTCCCAAATGAAGTAGGAACAGTTCTGTCGTTTTAAACACACACAACACTTAGGAGGCTTGTTTTACTTAGAGTCGAAAAATTATGCCAGGGACAAAGTCAACACAAAGAAACAAACAACAGAAAGTAGCAGGAAAGAGAACCAGTTAAGTGCAGCTCGGAGAGTCCAGCAGTTCTTTCGGTCATGGCTACATGCAGCCCAGTGCGGGCATCCGTCTGTCCAGTCAGTCTGTCTGTCCATCCTAAACGCATCCGGCACCTGCTCTAACACGGAAAACCTGCGGATGTCATCAAGTAGCTCCTCTGAACACTAACAGGATAGACAAAAGGAAATCATTCCATAGGCTGAAAACAAACAACAAAAACAAAACTACATTGTTTCTTTTCCCCAAATGAAATCAACACAAAAAGTCCTGTGTGATTCCAAAATTTCCAGAGTAGAAATGGAGTGATCTGAAATGTCAAAGACCCCATTATTTCATCAAGAAAGTACACCTCAAAATACTCTAATCCCACACGTGGACAACGAAACATGTTCTCCTCTCCCAGCGCCAGCCCCCGGGGGCCTGGGAAGGTGACGGGGACGGCGCCCGCCCTGTCCCGGCAGCTCCGCCAGCCCCAGGCACGGGCTCACCCAGGACTCGCGTCTCTGCTCCGGAGGGACCAGCTGAGCTCGGGCTGGGGAGATGCTGCCAGAACCAGGTTTTGTCGCATGTGGTTTTGTTCAGGTGTGACTTCTGTCTTTAAGGAGTTTTAAGGCCACCTGGGTTTTGTGTTTTCAGTGCTGAGGTGAAGTCCAACCGCAGGGCCCTCTACCCACCAAGATGGTGCTCCGAGCGTCGGTGAGAGGCAGTGTCTCCTTTTGGCACCACAGAGTTGATACTAAAGTAAGAAAAGCTGTCCCGGTCGCTAGTTCTGGACACCCTTCTCCCTGGCGGCTGCCGGCGGCGTGTCCACACTCAGCGCGATGACGATGCTCTCGCCGTCTTCCGTCTTGACCCGCTTTAGCTCCGGCTGCTCCGACTGGTCACCGTTCTGACGCTTTGTGGGCAGGGAGGCCGACGCCGACGCGTGTGTCGCCAGCATGTGCAGAGGACTTGCCACTGCTGCAAAGAGACGGTGAGTCAGACCCCGTGCTCTTGGGTGCGCCCTCTTCCCCCACGGGGCCCCGGGCGCCAGCTGGCCCAGGCTCTGCCCGCAGGGCTGGCTTGCGTGTGTGACTGTACGGCCCACGGGGGCCAGGTGCACAGGAGCCAGGACTGGGCTCCTGGGGACCAGAAACCCTCTGCAGCAAGTTAACTGTCTGGCAAGCGGGTATTCTCCGCGATGGCCAGCACCTCTGGGGGAGGCTGCAGGTCAGAAAAAGGGACCGCTGAGCCTCCCCACCTCCCTCCCCATGCAGAGACCCCTCGTGCCCCACACGACTGCGTCACGTGACGGGGGTGGGCATGTGGCTCAGGCCAACTGGGAGCCGCAACAAGGAAAGCCGGTTAATCCCCTTCTGGGCCCCGTGAACCTAGGAGTTCACAAGCAGATGTGTGCCCACGAGCCCGGGGCCAGCTTCTCCGCTTCTCCTTGGTCCCCACCACCGAGCGCGCCCTCCCTCAGCTCCTCATCACAGTCCGACCCTCCCGTCCCTCCCTGGCTCACCCGGTCTGTGCTCTGCACAACCAGGCAAACTCCAGGACATGAAAAGAAAAAAGTGCTACTGCCTCAGAGAAGACAGGCCTGGGCCCCCCTTGGAAGGGGCAGAACCCCCAGCCTCATCAGCATTCCAGCGTGAGGGGCCCAAGCCCTCCACAGTCCAAACCCGGAAACAGCCGGGGAGGCACACAGTTGCCCTGTACCGTGGAAGGAAGGGAAGGGAGGAGTCAGGCTATAGAAAGGCAGACTGGGAACTCGAAAGTGGCAGGGGGGGAGGGGGCGGAATACGCTGGGGCCCAGGGGCACCCAGGGGCGCGCACGGCTGCTCTGGACTGCTCTGACCAGCAGATGGCACAGGACGCAATTCTGCAATTCAGGCCCACCTGGTTGTACCCGGACTCGGAATACATCCAGACTGTATCTGGACCACCTGCTCCTTTTCACACAGGGGCCTCGGGCATCTATAACACGTCACACACTCGTGAGAGCACCTGTCCCCCCGATTTGTGTCGGGCTAGCTGTGGCTAGCCCCGGTCTTCCAGATCGTTGCCCCCTGGGTGACCACACAGGAGCAGTCTTGACCTCATGCACTTCATCTGCCAGGCCGGTCCCGATGCTGGCTCTGTGCTAAGGCCCCTTGTGTGTGACACATGGGGATGGAGAGAGCATCCTCTTGGGCAGACGGGCCCTAGGGGTCTCTAGCGGCCAGGCACCCTGAGAACTGTCAGCCCCTGGCCTAGCCAGGAGGCCAGAGTGGAGCTCTGCACGTGGCCATGCCCTCAGGAATAGAGGGGCTGGGTAGACCCTGATTAATAACGGGGGTGTCCTGGCTCCTCTCCACTGCATTCTAGACTAAGTGTCCTGTCCCTGTCAGGAAAGAGGACCTGTGTGGCTGCTGGGGTGGCACCGACAGGCAGCCCAAGTTCTTCCAGGACGACACACCCACGACATGGTCTAAGATGCCTGACACAAATGTGAGTGAATCAGTGCCCAGAGCTGAGCAACACGGGACGCTGGGACCTTGCTGTGCTCGGCCGCCATCCCAGGAGAAACACAGGGTGGGGGGCCTTCAACTGGTGAACACATACCTTGTTCTATGTGTGCTTCTGGTTAAAGACAACTTACCACGTTAGCACTGAGCTCATGCTTGAAAGCAGCTTATCTAACGTAAGGCAGATAGAGCCTTCTGTGCCCGCAACACCAGTGCTGCCTTTGCAGCACTATGCTTGGGGTCCACTGTAAACAGGAGAAATCGCCAAAAAAAGAAAAAAAAAAAAGAACCCTGAAAAAGAGGGCACTAATAGGCTATGAAAAGGACACGGGTTTCTAGTCAGAGCTGAACCCAGGACAGGGCACCACCGTGTCACCCCTCGGCAGGAGCCAGATCCAGCGTTCTTCCAACCCACGTGTGTGTGTGTGTGTGAGCACGTGTGGGCACCGACTGGGATTAGTAACTGTTAGTGATCAAACGCTGAGGGTCAACTGCGTGAGGTCACCTCTACAACCCCCCTTGAGCACCAGCCTCACACAGTGTGGACATGACAGGTGCTCAGGGATGCAGGCTCCCTGCCCTCGGCTGGTACCTCCTGCCCCAGGGCAGGCACCTCCCGGGCCGCTCCTCCCCGCAGGCCAGCTGTGGGGAAACAGGGCGAAAGGCTAACCTGGTCTTCTGCTGGCTCCAGATACACCTTTGCAAAGTGGCCCAGGGGAGGCGGAGGTGAACGGGGGCAGTGGACTAAGACGACAGGGCACAGGCACCTCCTTCCCCACAAGGCCTTTATGCCGCCTTAAAACCTCAGAGCAGCACAGGCCAGAGGGCTGGGGACAGTTTTCTGTAAGAAGAGCCGATGGCTGTGAGCACAATGGGGACTCTTGAGGACAGCGACTGAAGTGTCAGCCTGGGGCTTCTGCTTCAGGGTCACACAGAACGTGGTCAGCAGTCTGAGGTGACCTTTCTTCCTGCCCCTGGACAGAGGCCTGGGACTGGGGTAGCTGTCTCAGCAAAGGCCAACACCGACGGAGCACTGTGACCAGAACCACAGCCCAGTGGGAGAAAAGAGGCTGAGGACGGCCAGAGCACGCTGGGCTTTCCGGGGGGCAGGCGGCGCAGCCCTGGAAGCCACCGGGAAGAGGAGCGACCCCGCACAGGTGCAGGCCTGCCTTCCACATTCACTCTGCGAGGCCAGCTTCACCCTGAGACCGAAGCGGACCAGAATACCACAGGAAAGCTACAAACCACGTCCCTGACAAACACCGACATTAACCTCCTCAACGAGACTGCAGCAAATCAAATTCAATAGCACATGAAAGGGTTACACGCCACGGCCGACAGATTCATCCCAGGGATGCAAGAGTAGTTAAACATTTTTAAAAAAGCCATGCAGGGGCGCCTGGGTGGCTTAGTCAGTTAAGCGTCCGACTTTCGCTTAGGTCATGATCTCGCGGTTCATGGGTTCGAGCCCCGCGTCAGGCTCTGTGCTGACTGCCAGCTCAGAGCCTGGAGCCTGTTTCAGTCTGTGACTCCCTTTCTCTCTGACCCTTTCCTGCTCAAGCTCTCTCTCTCCTAGAAATAAATAAAACATTAAAAAAAAAAATTAAAAGACATGCAACACACTGCATTCATAAAGGAAAAAACCCACATGGTCATCTCGACACAGAAAAAGCATATGACTGAATTCAACACTCTTTCCCGATAAAGCTCCTTGGCAAACCAGAAAGTGGGGAAACAACTCAGCAAAATACGGTCCATGTACAAACCCACGGCTACCGTCAGCCTCGACGGTGAAAGACAATGCTCTCCCCCTAGCATCAGGAGCAGGTCACGGGTGCCACTGAGATTCAACACTGCTGGAGTCCCGAGCCAGCAGGCAGCACACGGCAGTCAACAGCATCCGAATGGAAAAGGAAGTAAAACTCTCTACTAGAAACAACCTAATCTTTGTAGGAAATCCTAATAAATCCACACAAGAAAACCCCCTAAGCCAAAACTATGACAACTCACAACTGAACTCAGCAAAGTTGCAAAGTACAGTATTGACATGCAGGTATCAGCCGTGTATAAAGAGTAACAATGAACAACTTAAAAAGGAAATTAAGAAAACAATTCCAAAGGATCAGGAAGGAATTCCAAAGGAATAAAACAGGAAGAAATTTAAGCAAGACTTTTACACTGGAAACTACAGAGCACTGCTGAACGAAACTGAAGACCTAAACACACGGAGAGGCCACACTCCTGACGAGAAGACGAGATGCTTGCCATGCAGCACTACCGCCTAGAGCAGTCTACGGCTCGGTGCAGTCCCTACAAAAGCCCCAATTTTTTTTTTCTTTTTTTTGCAGAAATGGAAGAGCTGATCCTAAAATCTGCATGGAATTGCTAGGGCTCCAAGATAGTCAAAACAATCCTGAAGAACAAAAGTCAGAGGACTCCTACTTCCCAAATTCAAAATGACAGTAATCAAGACGGTGGCTCTGGCATACAGACAGGCACGGAAGTCAGGGAGACAGAACTGAGAAATAAACCCGTGTATCTGAGGTCAGGTGATTTTCCACAAGGGTGACAAAACCACTCAATGGGGAAAGCATGGTCTCTCCCAAGGTGCTGGGACAAATGGACATCCACACGCCGATGCCCTTACCGCACACAAAAATTAATGCATCATGGGCCAAAGGCCTCACCCTGAGAGCTGGAATGCTATAGCTCTGAGCAGAGGAAAACGCAGGGGAAACACTTCAGACGGGGCAGCGGAGTCTCGGTATATGGGCCCTGGAGCACAGGACACAACAGGGAAGAGAGAGCAGGGGGACTTGACAATTAAAACGTGGTGCATCAGACGTGCACTCTGTCGGGCTCTGTGCTGACAGCTCGGAGGCCGGAGCTGCTTCAGATTCAGTGTCTCCTTCTCTCTGCCCCTCCCCTACTCATGTGCTCTTTCTCTGAAAAATAAATATTTAAAAAATTTTAAAAAAATCTCTCAGAAACTGGTGCATCAGAGACACTATCAGGAAAGTGAAGAGACAAACCCACCAAATGGGAGAAGATATTTGCAAATTGTATCTCTCAATAACAAAAAATGTCCAAAGGACTTAACAGACATCTCTTTGAAGACCTACAAAATCACCCAGCACATGAAAAGATGCTCAACGTCATTAGTCGTGAGAGAAATGCGTGTCAACACCACTGACAGCCCTTCACACCCAGTAAGATGGCCGGGAGGGGGCGAATGACAGGTGCCGCGGAAACAGTTTGCAGGTTCTTCAATAAGCGACGCAGAGTCACCACGTGCCTGAGCAATTCTGCCCCTGCGTAAACACCCACAAGAAGTGAAAACGAGGACACAACACCTATACACGAATGACCACAGCAGCACGACCCGCAACAGCCAGAAGGGGGACAACTGAAACGCCCGTTACCTGGAATGAACCACAAAAATGGAAACACATTTTCCATGAAGAAGTGATGACCCACGTGCTGTAAACCTCACAACAGGATCTGCTCAGTCGGAGGCCACATATAAAAGGCCGCGCATCAAACTGTATTCCCTGTAGGGAATGTCCGGTGTCGGCAGATCCACAGACTGCAGATTAGTGGCCACCAGGGGCTCAGGTAAGAGGGAATCAGGAAGTGGCTGCTTACTGCGTACAAGGTTTCCTACCGGGACGATGAAATGCTTTTGAACTCCTTAGAGGTGATGGTTTCCAAATGCTGTGAATGGACTTAATGCCACTGACTTGTACACTTTAAAATGGTCAACTGAGGGCGCCTGGGTGGCTCAGTTGGTTGGGTGGCCGACTTTGGCTTAGGTCATGATCTCACGGTTTGTGGGTTTGAGCCCCGTGTTGGGCTCTGTGCTGACTGCCAGTTCAGAGCCTGGAGCCTGTTTCAGATGCTGTATCTCCGTCTTTCTGACCCTCCCCTGTTCACGCTGTCTCTCTCTCTCTCAAAAATAAATAAAACATTACAATAAAAATTAAAATAAAACTAAATTAAAATGGTCAATTGTATGTTATGTATATTTTCCCATGATGATTAAAAAAAAGGGACTTAAATCCTAAGGAAATACTAAATATAAAAGAATTACTGCTAATTTTTAAATTTTTTTTTTAGTGTTTTATTTATTTTTAGGAGAGAGAGAGAGAGAGACAGCGTGAGCAGGGGAGGGTCAGAGAGAGGGAGTCACAGACTCTGAAACGGGCTCCAGGCTCTGAGCTGGCAGTCAGCACAGAGCCCGACGCGGGGCTCGAACCCACGAACCGCGAGATCATGACCTAAGCGAAAGTCGGACGCTTAACCGACTGAGCCACCCAGGCGCCCCAAATTACTGCTAATTTTAAAAAATAGTAAAAAGCCAAGAGCTTTTAGAGATGCTGAAATATTAACAGATAAAAATGACATTATGACTGGATCTGGGTAGGGAACAGCTGTGAGAGAATTTCCAGTATGTCTGACATTTTCTGTAATAAAAAGCTTAAAAGAAAAACATCAAAGCTGTTGGCTTTCCGACATGAACAGGTACAGCTTTCCTTTCTCAAGAGTGACTGTCAAGGGAGAGGGCAGCCACAGGCGGCGCAGCGCCTCAGCGGCGGCTGGCACTGTAAGGGGAGCCGGCTGCAGCCCACCCTCCTCGCCCACGGCCTTCAAGCTCATCTGCCACCTTCCCCTTCCGCAACAGCACCTCCTGCACCCTCAGCTGAGCACTGCCGCTGGGGAGGGCAGACTCAGGGAGCACTGAAGACACTGCTGCTGCATCGCTACTGACTAGAGAGAAAACCTTTTTCTAAGCCAGCAATTTCTTTAAAGTAAAAAAAAATTTTTTTTTTAGTGTTTTTTATTTTTTGAGAGACAGTACAGGTGGGGGTGCAGCAGAGCGGGAGACACAGAGTCCGAAGCAGCTCCAGGCTCTGAACTGTCAGCACAGAGCCCGACGCGGGGCTCGAGCCCAGGAATGTGAGATCGTGACCTGAGCCGAAGTCGGAGGCTCAAATGACTGAGCCCTCTAGGCGTCCCACCCCCCAAGTGATTTCTAAGTAAAAGACTGCAACCAAATTAAAGAAGCAGCAATAAAATTTCCCACTAACAGATAATTTAAAATGATTTTTTACTAAAACTGGAAGGAGTTTCAATATTTTTTCCATGTTTCCTTCTTCTGAGAAGGAACAATGTCTCAAAGTGTGGGGTTTTTTAAAGCCCCAATATATTAAGAATTTAATATTTAATATAATTTACTTTATAAATTACATTTTTGAGGACTGCTTAGGTGACCTGGTTGAGCCACCCACTCCTGACCCCGTGGCCGTGGGATCAAGCTCCGAGTCGGGCTCCACAATGACTTTCTTTTTGCCTGTCCCTTTGCCTGTCACCCCCTCCCCCCACATACACCTCTCTCTCTCTCTCTAAACAAACATTTAAAAAATTGTATTTTGGGGGGCACCTGGGTGGGCTCGGCCAGTTACGTGTCTGACTTCGGCTCAGGTCATGATCTCACAGTTCATGGGTTCGAGCCCCGTGTCGGGCTCTGTGCTGACAGCTCAGAGCCTGGAGCTGCTTCGGATTCTGTGTCTCCCTCTCTCTCTGCTCCTCCCTTGCTTGCACTTTCTCGTTCAAAAATAAACATTAAAAGTTTTTTAAAATAAATTTTAAAAAATTCAAAAATTATATTTTTGGATTTTTCTAAAGTTTATTTTGAGAGAGCGTGCACACGCACACATAAGCGAGTGAGGGGGAGAGAGGGTGAGAGAATTCCATGCAGGCCCCACGATGCCTGCGGAATGTCTGACAACGGCTTGATCCTGTGACCCTGAGATCATGACCTGAGCCAAAATCAAGAGTCAGACGTTTAACCAACTGAGCCATTCAGGTGTCCCAAGAGTTGTTTTTAAATGATAGTTAACACATGCCAGCCTGTGGATAAATGGAGAAATTTGCAATCAGTTACCCATTTCAAATGCTGTCTTCTCAGGTTCTATAACCCTTATATTCACGATTAAATCTTTAATATTTCTGCATTCTCCTGTGCAGAGTAAAAATGTGCTCAATAAATGGCATTCAAACATAAACTAGTCAGCACTCGTACGAAATCTGCGAGGGCACAAGACCCCATTCCAACGGCAGGAGGGCCTGTCTGGGAGCTCGTATGTTCCAGGAGCAGACACCAAATCAGGACAGTATTCAGAGCCGGCAACAAATTAGAGAGAATGCTGCAAAAACAGTGGAAAACTTAGTTCTTTGCTTATTAAACCTGCAAGGAAAAATTTTAGAAAACAACTTACACATGTGAAAGGGATACACAGCTTTTCCAATTCCTTCCAGCAGACAGACAGGAGGGTATTAGAAGCCCCTGACCAGCACCAGTGGTTCTCAGACAACCTGGAATGTGTTAGAAATGCACATTCTTGGGCCCCCAGGCCACCTTGCTCGGGCAAGGATCCTGGGAGGGAGTCCTGGACAGATAGCTGGGAACCACTGGCTTGAACCATGGCTTCAGCCTGAGCAGGACTCAGACCAGAAAAGGACCAACCAGTCACCTTCCAATGCCACTTCCTTCCAGCTGCACACACAGCACCAACAGGTTTGCTGCGTCAAGATCATCCACAATGACCATCTTACTCAGAGAGAAAACAAGGCTCGAACAGCTCTTAATACTTAGGGGACATGGGACCTGAGAAGATAGCATTTGAAATGGATAATTTAGGGGCGCCTGGTGGCTAAGTCAGTTAAGAGTCCGACTTTGGCTCAGGTCATGATCTCATGTTCGTGGGTTCGAGCCCCGCGTCGGGCTCTGTGCTGACAGCTCAGAGCCTGGAGCCTGCTTCATATTCTGTGTCTCCCTCTCTCTCTCAGAAATAAATAAAACGTTAAACAAAAAAAAAAAAGTGGAGTGGGTAAGTGATTGCAAGTTTCTCCATTACCCCCAGGTCGGCGCGTGGTGTTATTTAAAAACAAAGAACTCTCGGGGCACCTGGTGGCTCAGTCAGTTAAGCGTCTGACTCTTGGTTTTAGCTCATGTCACGATCACACCACTCACGGGATTCAGCCAGCACAGAGCCTGCTTGGAATTCTCTCTCCACCTCCCTGCCCCTTCCCCACGCTCTCTCAAAATAAATAAACTTAAAAAAAATAATGATAAAAACAAAGAACCCTCAGGAGGTTAGTCTTCCCCAGGAAAGGTTCCAGATTTATTCTACTACTGAATTCGGGGCGAGGCCGAGTGGGAATCTGAATCCCTTGAGGTAAACGCAGGTCTCCTCGATTCCTTCACAGCTCGGAAGTGGGAGGTCAACACACTTAAGGCTTCTGTTCTCTATCCTTTTTCAAAGAAACTCGATGGGCACAAAGAGCGCCTTTTGACCAGCAGCCCGACTTGGCTACTCTGCACGCCTGGGCAAGGACCCACTGCTAAGACAGCAGCAGCTCTGAGGACGACACTAGACTGCTGAGTTAATGTGACAGCCAGCCGGACCCCTACCCCTCACGTGGCTCCACAGGCCTGGGTGCAAGGCGGTTCTCTGTGCTCTTATTTAAAAGCCAAGCTCAAGGCCACATGGGTGGCTTAGTCGGTTAAGCGTCCGACCCCTGATCTCAGCTCACATCTTGATCTCATGGTTACTGAGTTCAAGACCCTAGTGGGGCTCCGTGTTGCCTACTTAAAAAAATAAATAAAATGAAGATAAATAAATGCCAAGCTCCTTTGGTCTGTCCTATCTTCTCTACTTGTTGATGTGAGAACATCTGTGGAGAGCTATGTGCACAAGGAGCAGGATTCTCTGCTTCTGCTGGACACGCTCTCGAGCACAGCACACTCCCAGGACACATCTCGGAAGGCAGGTACGGCCCCCAAACCTCCCATCACACTAGGCCACACCCAGGTATCTTCACAAGGTGTGTGTGTGGGGGTATCTTTATCTCTCTAGGTATTTACAGACACACTGCTCTCCATTCAGACGGCCCTCCAGTGGGATCCCACGGGAGCCGATACCCACGGCCGCTGCCAGGTGCCCTGCAGCACTATTAGGTTTCCTATAGTTTAGAACTGCAAACATTTCCTCAGACAAAAAGTTAAAATTGTAATAGAACCAAAATAGAGCACTGCCATTCATAAAATGGAGAGCAAAGCACCTTTGCTCTTGATACCTGCACCTTATTACCTGTGAAGGGCATGACTTACCGTTGTTCACCTGGCCGTGGACGGCGGCAGGGATTGGCACCACGTGAGTCCCGTTCTGCGTTACAGTTTTTATCGGTAGCTGGTGCTGACCTAGCGGGGCCTGCTGCACTATGGTGACCGTCTGCACGGGGGTGCTCTGTGGCGTCTGAATGATCCGGCTTGCGGCGCCTAGCGTGGCATGGCTAATCGCAGGAATAGGTTCCACTTTCACTGAAATTAAAAGAAAGGGAAAGAAATGATACCAAATGACATTACTGGAAAGTCACAGGAATCACGCCAGGTGGCCGGCAGACCCACTCTATGACGCTATGCAATTAGAAAAGGGGTTGGGGGGGCGGTGCCTGGCTGGCTCAGTTGGCTAAGTGTCTCTCTTGGTTATTGCTCAGGTTGTGATCTCATGGTTCAAGAGTTCTAGCCCAAGCTCGGGCTCTGCACTAACAGTGCAGAGCCTGGTTAGGACATGCTCGCGCTCTCGCGTGCTCTCTCTCTCTCTCTCTCTCTCTCCCTGTTCTTCCCCTGCTTGTGCTTTCATTTCTTTCTCTCAAAATAAATACATTAAAAAAAAAAATTACGACAACAACAAGAAAGGGGGTTGGGGCGAGTAAGTCTGCTGGGTGTCTAACAGCTTAAGAAACCGCCCGCAGTGACTTCCTCCGTTGCTCACCTTTTACTTCTTTGTGATCGCCATTCTCTTGCGGCTCTGCCTTAGGGGGAGCCAGCACGGCCGCCTGAGTGACCACAGCCTGGCCGGCGACAGTGTACGTGCTCGCCGGGGCCAGGCCGGCCACGCTGGTGACGGACACCGCAGGGATCTGGTGGACGACGTGCACCGTCTGCACAACAGGCTGCTGGGAGGTCGAGGTGGTCACGGGGGCAGCGACCGTGTAGGTGACAGGCTTGATCGTTGGCGGCAGCTGCCGCTGCACAGCAATTAAAACGGGCTGACTAGACAGGGGAGAGCCTGTGGAGGATGAGGGAGCAGGGGTGAGGCACAGGCACCCATGTTCCTCCAACCGTTTCCCAGAACCGACTAAGTACAACCAGCCACTCAGGATGCAGGGAGGAGTCACACGGGACATGCCCCTTCCACCTTCTAACAGTGAAGTCACTCTCAATGGGAGAAATGTGGTATTTTAATGGGGATATTGAACTCATGTATCTAACTGCTAAAAATGCAATTCTTGGGGCGCCTGAGTGGCTCAGTTAGGCGTCCAACTTCAGCTCGGGTCATGATCTCACGGTTTGTGAGTTCGAGCCCCGGATCGGGCTCTGTGCTGACAGCTTGGAGCCTGGAGTCTGCTTCAGATTCTGTGTCTCCCTCTCTCTCTGCCCCTCCCCTGCTCATGCTCTGTCTCTCAAAAATAAATAAATGTTAAAAAAAATTTTTTTAAAGAAAAAGAAAAATGCAATTCTTGCCCTATTCAGATTTCTTACGACACGTTTTCCCACAGCTCTTTCCTCATGAGAAAGAAAATGTCAACACAGTATATGCGACGAAGCTGCCTGCTGAGGCCCAGACGAGGGGGCCGTGCTCCTCCAGCATCAGAGTCTTACGGTGGGAGCAAGGGGCCTGGAAAGTCCAGACACAGAGTCATAAGCTCTGCCAACCAACCTCTGCTCTTCCTGGTTTGGGTGCAGAGTAAATGAAAAGACACACTGGTGACAGGAGGTACAGATGGGGATGGGGAGGGGACTGCTGTCAGGAATCCCATTGTGTCAAAATGTATATTTTGGGGGCATCTGGGTGGCTCAGTTGGTTCAGAGTCCCACTCTGGATTTTGGCTCAGCTCATGATCTCAGTTTGTGGTTTCGAGTCCCACATCGGCTCTGTGCTGACAGTGCAGAGCCTGCTTGGGATTCTCTCTCTACCCCTCCCCTGTTCACGTGTGCTCTTGCTCAAACAAAACAAAAACCAGAAAACACCAAATACACACATTTTGCCAACCAACTAGGAACCATAATAGAACCAGCTGAGATACAGTTCCATACTATGTTGTTACTGTTTTTGTTTTTGTTTTTAAATTCCCCAGGGCACACATTTTTATTCTGCACTGCAACCTAGTTAACTGTGAGATGCTCACTTATTCATTAAGTGGACAGTTTTTGCTGCCAACCAATGTTTAGTTTGTCTAATTTGTGTTTTTCCTTTGGGGGGGAGGGATTTTTTTCGCCATTTTTGAATGATGTAGCAACTGAGAAACAGATTAACTCTTAATTATTTCAGGCATCTGTATAAAAGGTTTACATAAAACGTTCACTGATTTTAAAAAACAAATCAGTGCTATTAGTTTTACAGAGCTTGTAACACTCAGGTACTATGCGGAAAGCACCCTGTACAAAGGAGCAGAGGCTGCTGCTGTGCCCTCTGAGAAACCTGGCTCGCCCCCCGCCCAGCACACCTGCCCTCTCTCTGCGCGGCTCACCTGGTGCACTCTGGGCAAACCGTGCCTCCTGGATGACGGCCAGTTTGGGCTGTGAGGCGCTGGGCTCAGGCTCCAGGGGGGCCGGTGAACCTTCCCTCGACAGGCTCTCGGGGGTCTGGGCACCACTGGAGTGAGCAGACAGCACTCCAGAGTGATTGGGTGAGGCCGGGGCACTTCTGTGTTACCAAGGAGAAGACAGTGGATTTTCACAAGAAAAGCATGCATAAAGCTGCCTCGTTTCAATAAAGTGCATTCTGAAAACAGGGAGCCATTGTCTTCTGCCAACTGACTACAGTTCTGTGAGTTTTACTTTCCCTGTGAATGTCTGTGACTGGAGATGGACCTTCCGTGAGACTCACTCAGCTGTGACAGCCAGCGTGCATGTGCTGGGCTGCCAGAGCTCCGTGCCCAGCACAGGGCGCACGGCCGTGGAGCTGGATGGGCCGGCCTCCCGAGGAAGCTCCTGTGCACAGGCAGGAGCCAGCAGTGTGTGAGCAGGCGGCGGCCAAAGCCTGACAGCCTGGTCCTTTCGTTTTTTTTGTTGTTTAGAAACAGAGTATCTATGAATGAAGCTAAAAACGTATAATTCTAAATCACGCAATTAACATATAAATCAATCTTGAGCTTAACCACTAAAACACAGCTTTAAAGAGCTGTTCACGTGCCAAGGGAAAGGAAACCACACAGCTCATCAAATGCCGACCGGTCATATTAACAATGTTCAATGAGTTCAATGAAGCCACGGCTGCTACGTGGGAGCGGAAGTAAAACTTCATCGACAGTCTCCGCTGTTTCAGACGACTGTTCGAGAGAAGTACAGGCGGCACCTGACACTCTTGTGCAAATCCCCATCCCAACATTGAACCATACCGCATTCGGTAGTTCCTTCACTCTGAAAAGGAAAACTGACCAATACATCGAAAGCAAATTTTTTACTGACCAGTAAGTGAGGTCTTTTTGTCTTTTTTCCTTACCTAGACGAGAGCGGTCCCAGAGGGGTTCTAAAGCAAGGCACGCCCCTAGGCCGTCTTTTCCTAAAAGCCTGCTCTATTAATTTGCTTTCAGAGGCAGGGTCTATCCTCCAGAATGAGCCTTTGCCTGGTTCTTCCTGGGAACGCGGTACTTTGATGAAATAGCGATTCAGAGAGAGATTGTGGCGAATTGAATTCTATGAAACATAAAAAAATACGTAGAATTCATATATTTCTTTGCTGAGAAATGAAAATGTTCCCCAGTTTCAGTGCCCTGCAAAGCAGAGGCCCAGGCATGCAGCCCGTGCAGAGGGCGGTCAACTTACACACAGCGCTGTGTTGGGAGGGGCCGCCCTCCTCCCCAGTGAAGGAGCTGGGGTGCGACCCCCCCCCAGCCGGAAGGTCTGGGAACGAAATGGCGGGGGGGGCACCAGGGGTGAGGAGGGGGAATCTAGGGAATGAGAAAGGGGTGGGAGATCTACACCACAGGGAAGGAGGCCATTTCCAATGGGATAAATGTCAACTTCCACCTTTTCCCCAGGTATGAGACCAAGGGTTCTCACTGTAGTCCTCTGACCTTTCCTGCTTAGGGATGAACAGAACCAAAATAAGCCAATCCTTTAAAATACTCTTTGAGCACAGAATTAGCTTACAAGAATCTGTCACAGCCTAAAATGAATTAATCCAGTACAAAGCATTTGGCAGACCAGAAAGGAGAAAAGATGAGCTAAAGGTTGAGAAGTATTACGGACACCTTCACGGGGTGTCTGGGTGGCTTAGTCGGTTAAGCGTCTGACTTCGGCTCAGGTCATAATCTCACAGTTCGTGGGTTCGAGGCTCGCATTGGGAGCCTGTTTCAGATTCTGTGTCTCCCTCTCTCTCTGACCCTCCCCTGCTCACACACACACGCTCTCTCGCTCTCTCTCTCAGAAGTAAATAAACATTAAAAAAATTTATTGACACCTTCTTCCAGTAACAAGAACACTTTGCAAAATACTTCCATATATGTTGTTTTAAATCTGATCCACAAAATAATCTTATGAGGCACAGAGAGAATATTTCTCTCAACTCCTACTCTATTCTTTCTGTTACACAAAGCATGGCTCACAGTTTACAGACAAGTTCAGGAAAGCTCCCCACTGTAACTGGCACACTCTCAGCATGGCTGATCCCAAGCCATCCAAACCAGAGTCAGGAACAGCTGGATGAAAGTCATGCATCCACATTATTTCATGTATTCACACTCATGTTTAAATTTAAAGTAAGTTAAACTACTGAAGTTTCAAAATGGTGATAGCTCACAGTAAATTCTGGGCTAACCCCAAATCATTTCTAAATTCCCCAATTAATCTTCTAATAGAACTATACTAGCCACAGCCCGAAATACTGAAATGCCAGAGGTGGCTCAGAAATCAAATGTATCAAATTCTACTTTACAACCCAGCCAGGGGACTGCTCACCTACGGCACCAGTCACAGGCCATGATGAGCACCACGCAAGCCCATGGAGGTCTGTCACCCTCAGCGGCAACACGGAGGGGGGCAGCCCAGACTGTGATTTGTGGAACTATTTATAAATAAATGCATTATATGAGATTTAGAATATTTTATTATTTTCTAAGGTTTATATTTGGAGAGAGAAAGAGAGAGAGAATGTGTGTGAGTCGGGGGGGGAGGGGGCGGTAGAGAGAGAGGGAGACAGGACCCAAAGCAAGCACAGAGCCTGATGCAGGGCTTGAACCCAGGAACTTGAGATCATAACCTGAGCCGAAGTTGGACACTTAACCAACCTGAGCCACCCAAGTACTCCAAGATTTAGAATATTTTAATAACCACAGATACTTGTTATTCTGTTTTATCATAGGATTTGGCCAATAACCAACAATAACTTTCTACTAGTTTCTCCCGAAAAATCAAATTCGACTATTATTGGTGCTTCCACCACAGAGAGAAGACAATCCCCCTCCGGTTACACGCAGACCTGTCTGTGTTGTAGAAAACAGACTCCAAGACTATGGGCTGAGAAAAGAAAACCCAGACTACGACACTACAGGGCCCACTTGCTGTGAACAAGGCAATCCTTACAATGGCCATGTGAGGGTCAACAGGTCCTCTGACTGTCCTGTGAGAACCTGGCCACTTGGGCAGCTTAGAAGAGGCCACCAAGCCGCAGGGAAGAACACGGGAGGTGGTGAGCCCCCACGTGAAGACTCAAGTGCACCGAGTAGCTTAATGTATGTGTTGCTACGAGGAAAAGGGAAGTTGGCTCAGTGGGAGTCTGGAGGCGGGAAGTGTCATTTCAGGGGACTGGGGCACCAGTATTTCTTTCCACTGATAAAGAAGAACAGGACCAGGGGGCTGCGGTTCCATGACCCTCCTGCCACGGACACACTGCACGGAAGTTCCTAGATCAAGGAGTTGCTATTTTCTGTCCTGAAACTGTGACAGAAGCTACGCTGTGCGCCATCACAATAGGTCTACCCCCTCTCCACTCACAACAAGGCTATGGAACAAAGAGGCTGTGATTTTCCAGCCAACAAGACCAGAAATGATGCGCAGGTAGTAAGAGATACTTAATGCAGACACAGATAAAGTAACTATATTTCTAAGGTCATTTAAGGCCTTTGTAATTTGATCAAGCCAAGCTACATACACTAAAACCACGCTGGCTTGGCTTCTACAGATTCAGAAGTAAACAGGAAGAAAAGGGTCTGCAATATCGAGCACGTACTCTTCCCCTCAAACCCTCCCCTCATCAAGGCTACTTCCCAGATCCTCTCCTTCTTGGGCTCCAGTCCCTCCTCTCCCCCGTCCCTGAAGGCAGCCCCGTCCCTGCAGCCGACCCAGAGGGAAGGCCCAGAGCAGGTCACCGTCCTCCGTGAGCACCCCCGGGGCTCCCGCCCAGACTCTAGTTTCTGTCGGCCCTGCTCACAGAACACTCCCTCTACCAAGGACTTGTAAAGAAACTGATGAGAACAGAACGTGTCAGGTAACTTCCAGAAGCAGAGTTCAAGGTATGGGGGGGAAGGGGCCCAGAGCACGCCCTCTCCTTTCAGAAACCAGCTCTGGTCCTCTCGGGGGCCCGAGGGCCTAGAATTCAAATGTTCTAGTTACCACAAATACTTAATTCTAGGCTGGGTAAAATTACAATTATAAATCGTTAAGAAAACATTTTGGCATAAATACGCAACCAAAGGAAAAATATGTGCCATCTTCCCAGACACGGTCACAATTTGTTTTCTCCCAGAGTTTCCTCTGAAACAGTCAAGAAGCCTTGCCAAAGGCAGACAGTGCAAAATACCCAGAGCAAGTCTTGAAGGCAGCTGTGGACTTCATTCAGGCGTGCAAAAGAGGCACTGTGGCACGTGTCCATGCAGGTCCCTGAGGAGCTGATCAGAGCGTGGGGCTCAAGCCCTCGGGCCCTAGTCTCCTTGCACAGCCACCTCCCTCACGCCACAGGGGCGGGGAGGAGCCAGTCTGGAACCCACATTTTTAAAATGGGCTGTTCTAGGTGACTGTGTTCCCCACTACGCTCCACCCCTACTTTCCATGCAAAGAAAACCGATCTGGTTTTCATGAAAAAAGGTTGCAAACTGGAAAGGCTTTTTTGTTTTAAGCCAAGAGTAAGGACATGGGTAGAAGGTCTCATCCATACAGGGACTTTAAGCGCAGTCACTTTGGGAAGGCAGCTCAGAGAATCTCAGGACAGAAAAAGGACACGTGTGGGCCAATACTGGGAACAGCTAAAAGAAATTGGGAGCGCATGTCCAAAAATTAAAGAGAGGGATACAGCAGAATCTCTTTTCTGCTAAAACACTGGAGCCAGGAGGTGTAAAACGTCCCAGGAGCGGCCTTACACAGGCAAGAGGTGCAGAGTCACCCTTCTGGGCCTCGATCTGGACAGTAAAGACATTTCAATAAAAAGCAGTGTGAATGAACCCTGAACAGAGAGGGGAGCTTGTCCTGCGGCAGCCACACCTGTGACTCTTGGCTCTCAGGGCGCTGGGAAGTCACTCCTGGGCGCCAGGAGCACTCTGTGCATGTGGGGCTCACCCCTGATCTGACTCCCCACGACACTGAAGCCTGGAGGAGGCTGCCCCTGAGAGCTGGCCTTAGTCCTGAGGCCAGAAGCCCATATGCTGTTAGAGAGCACATGGATGTCAGGACAGACAGAAACACATCTGGCTGCACGTCTGGCCAGGCTGTTCAGAAACACTCGCTCCCATTAAACCCAGCTAACCGGCACTTCCAGTCCCCAGAATTCTGCATGTAACGGGCTGCACGTAACCCCAACCCATTCTTTGAGAGGAGACTCCATCTGCCCACACACAGCTGTGTTCCAGGAGCAATCGCCAGAAATGGACCCAGAGGATCATCTGGTTCTGTTTTTTTTGTTTGACATTTTACCTGAAGCACAACCTCACTGTTCTCGATTAAAATGGTCAGTATTGCAGGGACTTCTTGTCCAATGTGTTGAAGAGATCTGCTAGGCAGCTGGATATCAGAGGGTTCTCCAAATCCAGCATTTTCCTCGCTGCCATCTAAGAAATGCCACCTCGCTGTGCACAGGGAGGCAGGCGGGGTGCAGATGCCACAGCCCAGAAAGGAAGGCTAAGTCTTATTTTATACCTTCCACAATCAAAGTGACTAAGACCCCGGACACAGAAAATGTTCAGGATTTGGGTGGACTACTTTTATTAGAACATGTTTATGTGTCTGCAGATAGAAGAAAAAACTTTTTGCCTGCCATTACAAAGAAAATGGTCCCACCCCCACCCCCACCCACGGTTAGGGTTCAGCAGACACATTTTTCTCAGGATCATTTATTTACTCACTGTGCCTGAAGGAATACTGTTATCATTCCTTGTTACTTAGTGAATTCAAGCACTGTAAACATACATTTCTTCTTTTACTATGCTTTTAAAATTCTGTATTTCAAACCTGCCTTTCCCATACGGTCTGAATTAGACAGGCTCTACCATACAGCCAGTGAGTAGACGCATCTAACACAGATACACAGAAGAAAAAACTACACAATGTAAAAGTTTAAAAGTTAAACAAAATTTAAAAGCTAAACAAGGATAGTTACACACTAACATTCAAAAGTTCTCTGAGGAGGGCCAGGTTCCAGACAGCCCGGGAATGATGAAAGGACAGGCACACAAACAGATAGGCTGCCCCAGCGCAGGGCAGCATCACGTTTGCCGGCTTTTATATACTGCCCAACAGGAGAAGAAGTCTTTTGAAGAGAGTTCTTTGATAAAACAGTTTGAAAACCATCTCTGCAAACTTCAAGAAGGTATGTACGTCAGCAGACGCAGATAAGGAAGACAGAGAGGTAAAGGACGAGCTGGGTTTTTCACTCTCTTCAGACATAGGAAGCTAAGTGTAATGGTCGAAGAGAAACATCTCAAACAACGCACGCCTTTCCCATCCGTGGGGACAGTGACCGTAGTAACCACAGGCTGAGGTTTTCTCCTAGAACCACTATTTCTCCTGCTGTGTGTGGAGAAGGTCAGAATGTGGGGCCAGGGGCCTCTAACACATCCTCCTCCCTGAGCAAAAGAGGGTCTCCTTCACCTTGCTCTACCTTTGCTCTGTGCTCAAGTTTAGGAAAGCAGCTCAGTTTTCCTCTCAGTTGTCAATCAGCATCTACTGATGTGAGACAGAACTATTTCATAACAAATCGAAATGGATTTACCTGCCAGCCCTTGTCCGCAGTCCGGTAGTATGGATAATTTTTAGTAATGTGAGTGTAAATTCCATTTAGAGTAAGTTGTTTATCAGGAGCCATCGTAATTGCTTGTACAATTAATTGTGCATAGGAATAAGGTGGCTTTGAATCATCCTGTTAAAAAAAAGAGGGATTATTGAAGTAATCAAAATTTTTACTAAATTTACTAGAATTTAGGATTATTTGTGCTTTTATTTAAAACAAAAAAATTGTAATGTTTATTTTTGAGTGAGGGAAAAAGACTGAGTGGAGGGAAGGCAGAGGGAGAAGGAGACAGAGGACCTGAAGAGGTTTCTGTGCTGACAGCAGAGAGCCCGATGCGAGGCTCGGACCCACAAACCATGGATCATGACCAAAAATCAAAGTCAGACACTTAACCAGCTGAGCCACCCAGGTGCCCTCTTTTTTTTTTTTTTTTAAAGTGTATTTTTGAGAGAGAGGCAGACACAGAATGTTGAGCTGTCAGCACAGAGCCCAATGTGGGGTTTGAACCCACAAACCGTGAGAGTGAGACCTGAGTTGAAGTTGGACGCCTAACCAACTAAGCCACCGGGTGCCCCTGGGACTGTTTGTGCTTTTAAGTGTTCCTGTGAAAATGCTCAGTTTTCTTTACTATGAAAGTAACATAAATTGAGAAGCATTTGGAAAATTTAGAAGAAACAAATGGAAAAATGCACAAGTAGTGTAAAAAAGAATGTTTAACAACCACATAAGGAAAAACTCCAGATGGCAAAAACGAAAAACATAAGGAAAAGAAAAGAGCTGCCTGACCTCAGTAAAGTCCGGGGCAACACAGCCTGAAACACGGTCAGACTCAAGATGACACTCATTATATGAGGTTTAAAAATAAGCAATTAAGACACTGTTTAGGGATAAACACAAATGGATGGGATGAACAGACGAGCAGAGGACTGAGAGACCAGGCAGGCAGGCAGGCAGAAGGGCCGAGGAAGGAGCGCGGGCCCTGGCTGCCCAGGCCATGACCGGTCCTGACGGCGGCGGCGGGCACGTGTTCTGTGCAGAGACACTGGCCCCACGTGAAAACAGCTAGTATTTCCTGAGCACTTGGGCTGGGCTCTGCCCCAACCAGCCTGGGCGGGCAGGCTCTGGAGAGGGCCCGGTGGGCTGGCGGAAGGGAGACTCCTCCAGGCGGCAGGTGCAGCGCACAAAGCCTTCCTCATTGTGTTGATGCCACTTGCTGCGTCTCCTGGTTCCCTCTTTTCTACACATTTCTAAAAACTTTTTTACTAAAAAATGTAACACAGATAGGAAAACCCATGATACATCCTCATCGGCTGAAAACAAATGTGAAGGGAACATCCAAACACCCAACACTAAGTCAAGGGAGAACACGCCCACATCCCAGAAGCTTCCCTAGGCCCCTGGGCCTGTGGCCTCTACCCCCAGAAAAGCTGCCATTACCTCTGACATTTTATCGTAATGACAATCTTGCTGTAATTAAACATTTTAGCATTTAACACCTCCTGAAATAAAACAATTTAGTTTTGTCTGATTTTAAATAGGCAACTGCATCAACACGGAACCCCACAGAGGATGCTCCTTGGTGTCCCCTCGCTTGCCCAGCGTGCCCTGCGCGGGGCTCCGAGCCACAGCAGACAGGCGTGCACCGCTCCGTGTGTGCTCGGTGACCGTGCCGTGCGCTACTGAGCAAATGCGTCACATTTTATACACCAGATGTAACTAACACTATGCGCTGCTTTATTCCTTTTCACCGAGCATTAAATCCACAACACTTCCCTATCAGTGACGATGCTGCAATTTCCTTGCTTGAACTCTCTCAGGGGGCAATTAGGCTGCTTTCCATTTTCTGTCTTACATAAATTTTTGTTTGAGATTTTTGCCATTTTCTGTAGACAAAATCCTAGAAGGGGCAATGCTGGGTCAAAGAACAAAACCATGCAGGGACATGCAGAGTCACAGCATGCTCAGCAACCACTGTCCCAAGAGAGTGTGTTCCTGGGCACACGTGTGCATGTGTACATTCAGATACGAGTGCTCGTGCAATCTTCAGCGTCTGGAACAGCAGGACGGCACCCCGGGAACAGCGCGTATCACCTAGCCTGTTCGGCTCTCAGCACCTGGGCCCACAGCTGACGCTGGGGAGCACCCACCCAATGGTGAATGACAGGAAGAATTCATTTTATGAGATCCCAACCCAAGAACATGCTCAACAGGAAGGGACCCCACAACCAGCTTGGATCCACACAGATATGCACTTCTCCAAAGGCCTGGCAGGGACATTACTAGACACGCAGACAACAAAGTGAGGATAGCTGGCCACGTGATGGCCCCGGGTTCTGTTTCAAGACTATAAAACATTTACCTTTGGGCTGTCTCCACCAGAAGCTTCCTTTTCATTTTCTGGCTGCGAGTTGTCGGCCATTAAATTGAGGTCAGCTGGTATCACACGGCCCATTTTGTACCCCGAAGACCCTGCTCCCCGGGGGCTGGATGGGCAGGAGTTTGCAGCACTGTGGACAGGAAAAGGTGGGTGCAATCAGTCTATTACAGAAAATACATCACACTGTGCTTCAATGACTTGTTCTGGTTTCAAGGAAAACAAACTTTAAAATTAGAATATTAGCATTTTATACGGAAAACGGACTCATTAATTCTCTGCGAAATTTAAGATCACTCCAGGAAACATGTGCAAATCAGTTATCTGTTTCCACAGGTGCTACCTTAATCATAAACTCTCAAAGGAGGTGGTGGCGGTCCACCTGTTTCACCAGTGAGTTAACTGAGGCTCAGGATGGTTCTGGAACTTACCAAGGACACAGAGCCATATGTAATGGCTCCAGGTCTCCAGCCTGGCAAAGGGACACAGAGCACACGCTCCGCTCACTCCCTTCCCACCTATGACATGGCATCCAGCTACACCAGAAAGGTCAGGGACAATCTGGAGAGAGAGAAAGGCAGCCCGGCCAAGCCTAGGAAGCTCAGACAGGGATGGGGTCATGGACACAGACGCAGATGGCATCAGGCCCTGGGGCACATGTGTCAGTCAATTAGGACACAAACACAGGAACCCATTAAAAAATAATTATTTATTTTTTATTATTAAAAAAATTTTTAAACATATATTTATTTTTGAGAGACAGCATGGCACGACAGGGCACACAGAGGGAGATATGAAATCTGAAGCATGCTCCAGGCTCCTAGCTGCTAGCACAGAGCCCATTGTGGGGCTTGAACTCATGAACCACGAGATCATGACCTGAGCTAAAATTGGACACTTAACCAACTGAACCACTCAGGCACCCCTATTTATCTATTTTTTAATGTTTGTTTGTTTCTGAGGAAGAGAAACCTAGCACTGGTTGGGGAGGGGCAGAGGGAGAGGGAGACACAGAATCGGAAGCAGCTCCAGGCTCTGAGCTGTCAGCACAGAGCCCGACGCGGGGCTTGTACTCACAAACTGTGAGATCATGACCTGAGCTGAAGTTCAATGCTCAACCGACTGAGCTGCCCAGGCGCCCCTTTTTTTTATTTTGAAAGTAAACTCTAGCCCTAACACGGGGCTCGAACTCACCACTTCAAGACCAAGAGCTGTACATTCTACCAACTGAGCCAGCCAGGAGACCCAGGAACCCATGTCTAAACATGTGCTTTTTTTCACAAAGCAGGGGTGGGGTGCTGCTTTTGGATCTGTGTAATGATGAGAGGCCATTCCCACTCGACTATGCTCATTTGCCAAGCTGCACATCTGAGACCCTGTCCCCATTTCACACAGGAGCATACTTCACAAAGGAGCATGCCCTGCCGCAGTGGGGACACAAAAGCAAGACCGGCTAAGAAATCTATCAAGTTACATATGAGTGTGAGGTTAGGGATTAGTTGCATTTTGGGGGAAAAAAAGACAAGTACTACGTATATAAAAAAATTTCTGGAAAAAATACATAAGGAACAGCTACCTCCAAAAGCCTGAACTGAGCGTGGAGCAGGAGAAGGAAGGGGTGTGTGTGTGTGTGACATGCTCTTGGGCAGCGCCCTGTGCAGCACTACTGGGCTCTCAACCATGGGGATATACCGTGAGTGTACGCACTCACTCAGCGAACAGGCCACAGGGAGAAAAGCAGCAGACTGCACTAAAGGAACTTACACCTCTCGATGTTGAAAACTAACCAGCGTTTAACAAGTGTTGACGTGGGGAGGGGAGGGGCTGTGTGGAGTGGATGCTGAGTTTAGAAAAGGCAAGTCTGGTGGCGCCTGGGCAGCTCAGTTGGTTGAGCACCCATCCAACTCTTGATATTGGCTCAGGTTGTGATCTCATAGTTCTTGGGTTCAAGCCCCGCATCGGGTGTGGAGCCTGCTTGGGATTCTTTCTCCCCCTTTCCCTTGTTTGCATACATGTGTGCATGCGCGCACGCTCTCTCAAAATAAATAAAGCTTTAAAAAAAGAGAGAAAGAGAAAGAAAAGGAAGAAGAAAAGGAAAAGGAAAAAGAGAAAGAAAAAGAAAAGGCAAATCTACTCTGCACACAAGCCATCTGCAGTTGGGAGTCCCACCCCGCTGTCTCACCCAGGAAGGGCACTACATTGGTCAGCACCGGCCATGAGGGAGGGGGGACGAGCATGGAAACCAGGATGAAGATGGGGCAGAAGGGGAGGGCAGGCTGGCTCAGGGTCTGTTCTCTGACCACACCCCCGTCCCCAAGTGCCCAGGCCACCCATCTCGTGCGTGGGCGCGCCCATCTCCAAGGCTGCGGCTTCCACTATGGGCTGCTATCCCACATGGGCAAACAGCTTTCTCCTCTTCCTCTGTGGATTCTGCTGAACAGAAACCCGGCCACATGGCTGCCGTCCACTGCTAGCTATCTGGTCCATGCAGTCACGTGCAAATTCCAGCACGTGGGAGAGACAAAGGCAGCTTCCCCAGCAGTGCAGCCCCAGGAAGAGGCAGAGGAGGGAGGGGCCTGGCGCTGACAGCACCAGCCATAGCCAGTCCACTCGCCACTCCCTCCACTTACAAATAAACACACCACAGATCCTTCTAGAAGTCCTATTGCTGATGCTCTTTTTTTAACGTTTATTTTTGAGAGAAGGAGAAGGGGGGTTGCGGGGGGAAGGGGCAGAGAGAGAGGGAGACATAACATCTGGAGTAGGTGCCAGGCTCCGAGCTGTTAGCCCAGAGCCTGACGTGAGGCTTGAACTCAAGCACTGCAAGATCATGACCTGAGCCAAATCCTGACACTTAACTGATTAAGCCACCCAGGCACCCCCAATACTTGTTTTTAAGATAAGAAACAGAAGCATCTGACTGGGAGGTTGGACACTAGTCCCCCGTGCACCCTCCCTGTATCTGCCACAGCAGCGTCAGCCAGAACAGACCCGAACAGCAGAAGCCTGACTCGAGAAAGCAGTACAGGGGTCCATTCCATACTCCACAGCACTCACACCTAAGAAGACACCCCAAATACACACTATCCCCTCTTCTAAGCGCCAACAGAACCCCAGGAGACGGACGCATCTGAGCCCTGCCCGCACCACACAGAGCTCCGCGTCCGGCACACGTGGTGATCTCACCTGATCTAAGCACGCACGTCTGTGGGGTTCCATGACTGTTCTTGACCTGACCCTCAGCAGCTGTCTTCTGAGAGCTCAGCAAGACCTGACCACTGTGCTCTGCGTTCCAGGGTGTGTGCCAAGAGTGTGCCCTGAAGCCACTGACCTCCACTCCCTGAAGCACCCAGTCTCTCTTAGGACATCACGACAAACACAAGTTTGGTGCCTCACTGTGGTGAAACTCATGGATGCAAAGCACAAGTCCTCAGTGTACATGAAACTGCAGCAAACTAAAAGAACTCAAAATGCAAATGAAAACAGCTCAGAGTTTAGACCAACATAGGAAATCACCTGCCCCCTCAACTTACACTCAAATACAGAGAGTTCATAAGTGAAGGTCAGGAACGTTTGGGAACTGTGTTTCATATGCAGGAACCTGGGAGCAAAGGGTGTTCAAAAACTGAATGGCAGGTGAAGAGTCCACCCGGGAAAGGAGTGGGCGTTGGGTGCTGTGAGCTCCTGCCCATGACTGTGACTTATGACAGCTTCTGAAAGTCCCAAGGCAGGAGGTAAGGAATGGAATCGAGACGTGGTCACGTACATCTCAGCATGCGTGTGCCCCCAACCTGACCCTCCGGTGACCCCTGCCCACCACATGAGCTGCTGTACCTGATGGTTCCTGTGGGGGAGGGAAGGGGACTGATGAGGTGGGCCATGGTATCTGGAATGTTGATGGTCAAGGGCGAGATGTGGGCCTGCACAGGCTTCACCGGGGACTCGGGAGCCTCCTGTTTCTCCCTCTTCTCACTGGACAGGGCAGTGAACGTGATCTTGATGTTTGTGCTCGGGAATCTAAACGTGCACCTGAAAAAAAACAAAAAAAGCCACTGTCAGCATCTGTCTGCAGGACCAGAGGACAGATGAGCCACCTAGAGCAAGACAAAGAGCCCAAGTGCCCTCAAACGCACTGGAGCCTCATCTTGTGGTGGGGAAGCCACTGAGAAGTCCACTTCAACCTCACCCTGTGTGTTACAAGCCACTTAACGAATGAAGCCACAAAAAGCCATTTCATGACTTTAAAACACTAGTAAACAAGTGTTTTTAAAAATTTTTAATGTTTGTTTATTTTTGAGAGAGCAAGTTAAAGTGTTCATATAAGTGGGGGAGGGGCAGAGAGAGATGGAGACAGAGAATCCCAAGCAGACTCTGCACTGACAGCAGAGAGCCTGACACGGGGCTCAAACCCATGAACTTCAAGATCGTGACCCGAGCCGAAGTCAGATGCTTAACCTACTGAGCCACCCAGGCACCCCAACAAGGTATATTCTTTTTTTTTTTTCTTAATGTTTTATTTATTTCTGAGAGAGAGAGAGAGAGAGAGAGAGAGAGAGAGAGAGGCAGCATGAGCAGGGAAGGGTCAGAGAGAAGGGGAGATACAGACTCTGAAACAGGATCCAGGCTCTGAGCTGTCAGCACTGAGTCCGACGCAGGCCTTGAACCCACGAACCATGAGATCAGGACACGAACTAAAGTCGGACGCTTAACCCACTGAGCCACCCAGGTGCCCCCAAAGTATGTTCTTTAGACCAGCCAAATATAAGTAAAAAATTCAAATGTGACATAACCTGCATTACTATTTTTTAAATAAATACACAAATATAGCTGGATTATTAAGCAACGCAATTTTAGCTGTTTCTTAATTAAGAAGCAAAAATCATTCCTTTTGAAAAATTCTATCACCTTTTTCACTGAGCAAACAAAAGCCAGAGATATTAAATTTCAGCAGAAAAAGTCTTTAATTCAGTACTCTGGTTCACCTTTAATATAGCTTCCTTGACATATCTCAAGTATATTTATTAAAAGAAAAAAAGTAATGCAAGCCAAACATCTTTAAAGATTAAAATTTAAAAACAGCCCTACAGATTCACGGTCTGTGCCTGATCTCACACCCAGTTAGACAGCACCTGACCTGTGTGTATATAAATGACCAGTTGATGGTACGCAGCTGACCTCTGTGTGTCCATCCTGAGGTACCCATCCTGGTGGTCAGCTCTGCTTGCCACTGTCCTACCTGGGTGCTGCCAAGGAAAGATCCAGAATGTGGCACATATCCCTCCCACTTTCAGTGGCATCTCCAAGGCAGTACTTCCAAGGCTCTAGCTGAGGGCTAGAAAGGATGCCACCTGACAGGGTTCTGACACTTGCTGCCTGGGCTTCCTCCCCCACCACGTCCCTCCTCGGGAGGCACTGACATGAGGTTCCCTGCCCCTTCACTTCCTCACAAGGCGCACCAGTCAGTCCCGCAGCCTCAATGGACAGAGAAGAGCCCGAGTGACTGCCTCCTTCCTGACACCCAGTACCCACCCCTTCCCTGTTCCCAGCTCTTGGGGCTGCTACTCAATCCATACTGGACTTGACTCCCTTACAACTCTATGTCCAACGCCCCAGACTCAGAGTCCAGCCTCTATGTTTCTCCGTCCGCATCCACTGGTTGGACAAGCTCCTGTAGGCCCATGACCTTCCCCTCTACACACTCCCAAATGGTTAAAAAATCCACATTTCCTGCCCTCTGGACCTAATTTCTCACTGCCTTCCTGATGCCCCCCTCTGCACTCACACTGGGCATCTGTAATAAGACCCCACACCAGCTTCTCTCCAGAGCTTCCCCTGGCAGTGAATGGCATCACCCAGTTGCTCAGGCCAGAAACAGAATTCACCCAGCCTATCTGCTAAGCCATCAGCTCTCACCTTCCAAACATACTCACCATCAGAACTGAAAACATGTGCTCTGCCAGAAACCTGTTAAGGCACTAAAAAGACAGGCCACCTTTTTGCCTTGTTCACCTTTTTTTTTTTTTTAATGTTTATTTATTATTTTGAGATAGACAGAGAGAGAGAGAGAGAGTGTGTGAGCAGAGGAGGGAAGAGAGAGAAGAGACAGAGAATCTGAAGCAGGGTCCAGGCTCTGAGCGCAGAGCTTGACATGGGGCTGGAACCCATGAACCGTGAGATCATGACCTGAGCTGAAGTCAGACACTCAACCGACTGAGCCACCCAGGCACCCCGTCTTTGTTCACTTTCTAAGAGAAAACTTTTATAAATCACATATCCAACAAAGGATTCATATCCAGACTATAAATGTCTATCTAAAGGTGACAGAAAGGGGCGCCTGGGTGGCTTAGTCGGTTGAGCGTCCGACTTTCGCTTGGGTCATGATCTCGCGGTTCGTGGGTTCCGGCCCTGCGTCGGGCTCTGTGCTGACTGCCAGCTCGGAGCCTGGAGCCTGTTTCAGTCTGTGACTCCCTCTCTCTCTGACCCTCCCCTGCTCGCACTGTCTCTCTCCTAGAAATAAATAAAACATTATAAATAAATAAATAAATAAATAAATAAATAAATAAATAAATAAAGGTGACAGAAGAACAAGCCACTTAGAAATGGGCAAAAAACTAAGAAAAATTAAACAAACAAAAAACAACAAAAAACCCCCACTTTGCTAAAGAATACATAGCTGGCAATTAAGTGTGAAAAGATGTTCAACATCATTAGTCATTAGGGCAAAAGGCAAATGAAAACTGCCATGGGGGGTGCACCTGGGTGGCTGTCAGTCAGATGTCTGACTTTGGCTCAGGTCATGATCTCACAGTTCATGAGTTCAAGTCCGGCATCAGGCTCGCTCGCGCGCTCTCTCCCCCCCCTTTCTCTACCCCTCCCCCACTCACTCTCTCAACATAAATATACTCAAAATAAAGCTGTCATGAGGGGGGCTCCTGGGTGGCGCAGTCAATCGAGGGTCCGACTCTCGATCCGGGCTCAGGTCATGATCTCACCGTTTGTGGGATCGAGCCCCGTGTGTAACCAGGAGCAGTGGGCACTCACATTCACACAGAAAATGGCACAGAGCGCTCACGGCAGCTCTATCTGTAACAGCTGAAGACTTCAATGTCCTTCGACAGAGAGTGGTTAAACAAATGACATCACAGCTGTGCAGCAAAATGGATGAGCTACTGATACAGCAGCCACTGTGGAAAGCACTGCGCCCAGTGAAAAAGCTGTCCCCTCACAGTTCATCCTCTGTAATTCTAGGTAGGTAACGTTTTCAAAATGACAAAATCCCCGGTTTGGAGAACAGACAAGCGGTGGCTAGGGGCTGGGGAAGGGAGGAGTATACAGCCCCACAGAGGAGGCCCCAGGGAGTCCTCTGTGTGATGTAACTACCATCTGCATCTCAACAATAATACCATTAACACAAACCTGTACAGGTCCCAACATGTCACAGAATCACAAAAACACACCAAAAAAAAAAAAAATATATATATATATATATATATATATATATATATCAGTGCATGCAAAAAAAAAAAAATAGTGGGAAAACTCATGTACGTACAGTGCCAAACCACCAGTTTCCATACTCCCCCCATTCTGCTCCTATGCAGTGATTCTCACTCAGCTCCCAGGGATACAGGCCAGTGTCTGGAGGCCAGACAAGAAGGCTCACACCCCACAGTGCATGGACGGTCCCACTACCGAGAAGAGATGCCCTGGGCATGCCCCTCACCTGCTGCTGGTCTCTCCTCCCCAGCCCTTCTCTCAGGTTCCTGCCTTAGTCTGGCTGCCCCGCCCCTGACTCTGTTAGAGTTGAATTTTTTTTTTAATTAAAAAAAATTTTTTTTAATATTTATTTTTGAGAGAGACAGAGTGCAAGCAGGGGAGGGTAGAGAGAGAGGGGGGGACACAGAATCCAAAGCAGCTCCAAGCTCTGAGCTGTCGGCACAGAGCCCGACGCAGGGCTCAAACCATGAGATCATGACCTGAGGCAAAGTCGGAAGCTTAGATGACTGAGCCACCCAGGTACCCCCAGAGGTGAGTTTCTAAAGATCTACAGGGGCACCTGGGTGGCTCAGTCGGCTAAGCATCCAACTTTTGATTTTGGCTCAGGTAATGATGACCACAGTTTGTGGAATGGAGCCCCCTGTTGGGCTCTTCAGTGACTATGTGGAGCCTGCTTGGGATCCTCTCTCTCTGCCCCTCCCCCGCTCTCAAGCACAATCTCTCTCTCTCAAAATAAATAAATAACCATTAAAAATAAAGGTCGTGGGGCACCTGATAGCTCAGTTGGTTGAGTGTCTGACTTTGGCTCAGGTCATGATCTCACAGTTCGTGGGTTCGAGCCCCGTGTCGGGCTCTGTGCTGACAGCTCGGAGTCTGGAGCTGCTTCCAATTCTGTGTTTCCCTCTCTCTCTGACCCTCCCTTGCTCATACTGTCTCTCTCTCTTTCTCAGAAGTAAATAAAAACATTAAAAAATAAAATAAATAAATAAATAAAATAGAATAAAATAAAAAGGTCAGGCTGCTGAAGGCCAGAGGGAAAGTCGCCACCCCCTCCTGCTCCTGGGAACTACCCCCGTCCTCCCTCCACCCGCCGCTCCCCAGAGGCTCCTACCCAACTCTGAGTCAGAGCTCACCACCCCTCCTGTCCCTAAGTTACACCCACAGGGCTTGGTGTCACCCTCAGCAGGACGCAAGCTCCGGGAGAGCACAGCCCTGGCCTGCAAGGTTCCCTGCTCTAACCGGGGCCTAGAAGAGTTCTTGGTTTATATGAAACAGACCCTCAGTCCACACCTCTGGAATTAAAAAGTGCTGGGCATGGAGGAGGGCACTTCTGGGGATGAGCACTGGGTGTTATATGGAAACCAACTTGACAATAAACTATTAAAAAATTAAAAATAAATAAAAATAAATAGAATACCAAAAAAACCCCGAGGCAATCTAAATATTAAAACAAAAGTGCCCAGTTTCACATATTAAAAAGGTCTGATGACCTGACGAAAAAAGCAAATGAGAAGCCCACAGCTGGACACCTTGCAAATGCTGGTATGAGATCTGAAATCAATTCTGGCCACGGAATGTTGAGCACGACGCCCATGACGAGCAGGGGAATAAAGGTAAGTTTTCCTCCTTTTTTCCCCGGGACAGCGCCGGAGCCTGTCCTCAGACAACTTTTCACTCGCACGGCACCAGGCGGCCGGGGCCGCAAGAACCGCATGGGCCTCACTCCCACAGAGCGGCTCCTGTGGCTCCATTTCTTCACCCACAGAACCAAGAGGGCAGCAGCTCGCTCTTCAAGTATCTCATGATTAATTCGGATAATGTGTGTCAAACAAACACTCAGATGTTTATGAAGATGAAGAAAACTTCAGGACAGCGGCACCTGTTTCTGCAGGTCGTCCCCTGCTGCCTGATCACCCCAGCACTTCCAGAAAGCCTGCCTCGCGCAGAGCAGGAGACACATCCTCCTGGCCACCAATGCAAAAGCAACAGGGCCCTGTAGGCCCAGGAACCTCAGGAAGGCGGCCCCCCCAGCGCCCTACCAGGGGCAGGCCTGCGACTCCCGTGAAAAGACCACACCCTCCTTGTGGGGCGGGGCGCTGCCTTCCCCCAGGGACATCCTTCCTTTGTGTCTGAGCCCCAAGGTTTCCGATTCAAGGTGGGACTGGAAACAGTCCATTGCCTGCCCCCCGTCTCCACAGCAAGGTGCCGTCAGGCCACCTGCTGCTAGCCTCTGGCCATGGCATCGAGGCTTCCACCCTGGCCACCACTGGCCACCGCTGCCACCAACCCCACCCTCTCGACAGGTGAAAATCATGACATCTGTTTTCATCTAAGACGAAACTTCTTTTCATATGCATAGGAGTCAGGAAACACATTCAAAAACCACCCCGACATCAAGGTAACTTTGCTTTTTAATCCGGGTTCTGGTTACCTGAGTGAATTCCTGTTTGTGCAAATTCATCGAGTTTTACATGTATGACACTTGTGCTCTTCTGTGCAAATAGTACACCTCAGTAGAGGCAGTTTTTTAATTCATAAAAAAAGCGATCTATGTAGGTACAGAAAGTAACAAAATGCCAATACCGCAACAGGGGCTCACAGAGCTGTTTCCTGCACTTGGTCGTGGCCAAAAGGCTATCGAAACAGTGCTGTTTTCTTTTCTTTTTTTTTTTTTTAATTTTTTTTTTTAATGTTTTATTTATTTCTAGGAGAGAGAGAAGCAGCATGGGGAGGGTCAGAGAGAGAGGGAGTCACAGACTGGAAGGCTCCAGGCTCTGAGCTGGCAGTCAGCACAGAGCCCGACGCGGGGCTCGAACCCACGAACCGCGAGATCATGACCTAAGCGAAAGTCGGACGCTTAACCGACTGAGCCACCCAGGTGCCCCATCTCCTAGAAATAAAAATATTAAAAAAAAAAAAAAGAAAAGGGAAATAATTTTGGAAACTTGAAATGTCCAGTGCAAAGCTCAGTGACCTAGGCCATCTGTCCAGGCTGAGAACTGTGCACAATGTTCAGGAGACTAGTGACAAGGTGAGCGCAGGCACAGAGAATGTTCAGAAACCATGTCACTCTCTGAGCTGCTCATATGGCTGTGTTTCATAGAAGTACAGCCCATAATGGACTGGACCTCCACCACAGACAGCCTGGGCACTGCTCTGGGACACACCCTCAATGGCATCTCTCTTCTGTGGGAGTCTATGACATTTTAGAGTCCCATCAAATTCCAAGCACAACTTTGAGGGACACCTAACATAGTTAATGAAATGTCACCTCACCGTAATTCTCATGGACTCCTAACCCTCATCCTGGGCCTCAGGCTAAGCAGTATGACCTCAGTCTGGAGGTACACGGGACAGTATCACAGCCACATTCACACAGTGACCTTGACATCTGCATACTCTTATTTACACAGCACAGGTGACATGTTACATATACACACGATCCCATCACTGGGCTTCCAAATTACGACCTAAGAAGCTGTGGTCTGTCGTGATAACATACTCCATACTCTGGATTTCTCCCCTTGAAGGAACATCAGTCCCATCTTCAACTCAGCACTATTCTCTCAGAGCAATAGCTCCCAAACCATGCCCCCTCAGCACAGCACTGAGCGTCCTCGCACACAACATCCACCAGCCAGCACGGCTGTGTCCTGCTGTGGGAACGCATGGCCCCTAGATCTCTGTGGCTGCAAAAAAAGGTTTGATCTAGCATCTGTCATTCACCCACTTCACAGCAGCTGGTCTGCTCCACATTTCCTTCACTCTGGGACCCAGGCTAATGTGGTGCCCCATTTAAGACATTGCTGTGCCCAAGGCAGAGAGAAAAGACAGAAGGTAGGAGCCAGGTCCCATGACCACACCTTCGGTTGGTGTACCGAAGGGGCCCAAAGGAAGGAGCCCTTCCTACACATCACCTTCCTCATGTTAGCAATCCCAAGGGGTGTCTGGAAAATTGTCTCAAATCCTTCTGCCTATGCAACTAACCCACAAAAACACTAAGCTGAGGTGCTGACCTGTTCTCTAGGGGAAGAAATGAGAGGCCAGTTACTCACCTATGACAACAGAGTGAACCTAATGTGAAGGGAGAGAAAATCTGATAGTTTAACCTCACCATTGGTAAAGGAAAAGGCTGTGTTAATAAACATGTGTTACAGAGGGTGGACTGTGCTCCGAGGCCATCGATGATTTGGTATGAGCAGCAATTACCACCAAGAATATGGAGGGCAGGAGAATCTTCCGCATTTGAGGAAATGTGTAGATGGTTACACTGAAGAGTAGACTGGGATGAGAGAGTGAGAATGAGGAAACCAGTGAGGATGCTCCCCAGGGGCCCAGGGTGTGTGGCATTCGCACCTCGGGGGCAGTGAGCGGAGCCTGAATTCAGAGATGGAAATAAACGGCCTGTGATACACTGCTAAGTGTGGGCTGAGAGGAAAGCAGTACCTATGACTGGGATGCGCTTGGATGTCCCCTAGCCCTTTACTGAAGCCTGGATGGAGCCACGCCCCAATGCCCTCAGTGCAGAGGGCACGTGTGGCATGTCACAGAAGAGAAGGAACCAGCATGTCTGGCAAAAGAGGACGTTCAGGACTCAACCAAGCATTTCTTCGAACATTAACATGGGAGTTTAAAATGGGTTCCAGTCCCAACTAAGTCCTGACAGGAAGCCTGCCCTTTTTTTTTTGTTTTCAAGTTTATTTTTGAGAGAAGGACAGAAAGAACGAGTGGGGGAGAGACAGAGAGGAAGAGAGAGAATCCCAAGCAGCCTCCCCACTGTCACCATGGAACCCAACTTGAGGCTTTAAATCATGAACCGTGACATCACGACCTGAGCCCAAACCGAGAGTCAGATGCTTAACCAACTGAACCACCCAGGCGCCCCAAGCCATGCTTCTCTTTTATCTTCTGCAAAAATGGAAGAAAATTCCTTATCTTTCTGAACTCTGAAGAGGACTGAAGCCAAAGAGCCACTTTAAGTTTACTATTTTCTTCCACCGTTTTCCTCTAATATATGAAAGAAATACTGAAACTTGACACAATCTTTCCTGAACTGTTGTTCCTGACTGATCACCGGTGACTCCCCCATCACCCTCTCCCCACAATGCCTTCCGCACACGCTAGGACAGCACACGAACCCCCCTCGGTCCTGCTCACAGGCCACCCGGAGCCAGGAGCCCACACTGCCTCCACCATCAGTCTGGAAAGGCCCAGAGCCTGGCAGGCGTTCCCATGCCCCTGGCCATGCCGAGCGCTAGCCCAGGGGAGGGCCGCACTGCCCCTCCAAGGAAGCAGTGGCTACTTAAAGCGCACAAGTTACAAGTAGAGAGTGTGAGCAAGTTTGACACAGTTTAGGAGAATGAAAACTACACTGAGGACAAAAGTCGGAACCCCGACTAGTCTATATACTTTTGTCACACCTTAGCAATAAAGTCAAGCAACACCTATCCATCTCAGCTTGAACTTCTTACCCTGGAAATGCTAAAATTCCAGTTTTCTACGAAAACTTGTGAAATGCGATGCTGTGTACCAAAGCAAGCCTTGCTATCTTAGCTTTCACTGGGTTCGGCCTGAATCTTCTGGTCACAGCCTCTAAGTCTGTTGCTTCAGTGAGCTGCCTGCCCGCGGAGCCCCACCTCGGGGTGAAGCACTTTACTGTCGTGCTCTGCTTCACAACGACTTAGAAACTACAGAGTGTAGGGGCGCCTGGGTGGCTTAGTCGGTGAAGCGTCCGACTTTCGCTTAGGTCATGATCTCGCGGTTCGTGGGTTCGAGCCCCGCGTCGGGCTCTGTGCTGACTGCCAGCTCAGAGCCTGAGCCTGTTTCAGTCTGTGACTCCCTCTCTCTCTGACCCTCCCTGCTCACGCTGTCTCTCTCTCTCTCCTAGAAATAAATAAAACATTAAAAAAAAAAAAAAAGAAACTACAGAGTGTAGAAATGAAGCGCTTACGTACAGAGAGGGCTGGCTGTGGGCGCAGGTGCTGACAGTCACGCAGGGGCTGTGCTCACAGGGCCCACACATGAGGGTTAATGCTCGCCTGCCACCATCCTAAAATCATCAATAATTACATTTCTGAATATAGGTGTGTGAGTGAAGTCCGATGACACAAGAGAACACAGGTCCAGGCCTAGAGGCCCAGCTCACCTACACCTCGCCCTCCTGCACAAGCAGGTCCTCTCCCGTGACCATCCTCTGTCCCACACAGAGCCCAGAGGTGTCCAGGAGGGTCTGCACTGGCTCTAGGGAGCATCCCTCCCCCTAAGAAAGCGTTGATATTAAGTAACAAATAAAAACGCCACCACAGGTTGAGAAACCACAGGAGAGGACGAGGCCTTCCTCCTGCTTTCTCAGTCTGTAGTTCCACTCCGCCCTGGAGCCAGACGGTTACGGGACCAGCCCTGACCCTGAGATACTAGACACGTGCTAGGAAATGGTGCACTTAGACAGGCTCATGTACCCACAGACCAGGAAGCCTCAATTCCAGAAACATTCCTGACCCAATTTAGGGCGCTGGCGTTGGATTTTCCAGTAGCTTCACAGGGGCTGCCCAGTGCTTCTGAGTTTCTCTTTGGAGAAGAACTGTGTGTGTTTTCTGTCATCCCCCGGCTCCCCCTTTGCAGCCTGGAGAAAGGTCGGCTCAGCCAGACTGGGGGGTGAGGGCGGCACTGATGTTGGGACGGTCAACTGTGATGCTCTGTGCTCCCAGCAGCCTTGGAAAACATGGCACAAATTCTACTTTAATTTTCAGCATGTAATCCTCAGTCATTCAGGACGCGCTCTAGACTAATGAAGAGTTCCCTGAGTTGTGAGAAATAAGCCCATGAGTCCTCGCTCTTATCTGAAAAGCCACATCCGTGGCTCTTGGTGCAAATGGTTGGGTGGACCCTGGCTGTCACCCTGACGGTAGCAGCAGACAGGTGCGCTGAGCATACAGGAGGTACCCAAGGAGAGCAATTAGTCCTCTGAGGTGAGGCTGCTCTTAAAATTACTCTATCCCAAATCTGCACACAGAACACTTGTGCGGAGACCAGGGCAGGCTCTCCCACACACACCCCCCTTGCCTGGATTTCACTCACAAGAGGGACCCTGGGGCAGTGCCTACACTTCTTCCCTGTACTCAGTTTATAGCAATGCCTTCCACTAATGCAGAAAACCAGGAGCCTCCAAATACTTTTTGTACATCTTTAAGTGAAAAATCAAGCAGGGGTCAACACAGGATTAGTACAACATGTGAAGAATAAGTTATCAAGAAATAAAAAAGCAAGGGACAAAATGGGAGGAATACCTGTAACACACATAACTCACAAATGACTTGTGTTCTGGATATAAAATTCAACCCATTAAAAATGGTCAGATTTTTTTTTTTAATGTTTTATTTATTTC